>CM064512.1:45876325-45930475 GCA_032716605.1 Paralithodes platypus | reverse complement strand
TAAATAAAAAATAAACATCCCTTAACAACATCAAGGTGGACGGCCCACTAAACTTTTTGTCTTCCACTGTATTTCATCTTTCCTTACTTTCCTCTTCCCCCCCACCGCACTCTGGGGTGGCCTCACTCCTTTCACCCCCTTTCGAAAAAAAAAAAAAAAAAACTACGTGCAAGGGGGGATCGAAAAAAACACACAAACCCAAAAAAACGAATTCAGGACTACACCTCCTTCTCCTGAAGATGAGTTGTGAACAAGTCGAAACGTCGAGGCCAATCCAGAACTATATAGATCTTCTCCACCAACTACCTGAACATCAGAGGAAAATTGCCAGAAATATTGAAGTAATAAATACTAAACTTATTTATACTGAAATTGCTGCTTCCTTTAACCTCGTATGTATTCAAGAAAATCTACTACCTGGCTATACAAATATATAATTATACAGTCTATAATTATATACATTTTATTTTTTCCTTTGTCTTTTATTACAGCACACGGCATTGTATGCCCCGGGGGGGGGGTTGCTACATATAGTATTGTGGGTTCCTTATTCCCTAGGCTATTTCTATAGACGACAATATTCGATATTATGTTTAGAAAGAGTTTTGTAGTATTTTTATTTTATTTTGTTGGTCCATTTTTAATATATGACTGGAAAAAACATTGCATTCTTAGACAAATTACAATGTACAGAATATTTATGTGTATAAAAACATAATGATATGCTGTTTAGAAAATGTATTGTCAATATAATTTGAAAAGGCAGTAAGATGGCAAGACTTTTTGTTTTTTGTATGCTAGTTAGCATTTTACAGATGATATAGTACAGGTATTTTAACCCCCTGGATCCCAAGCGAGTTAATAAAAAAAGTATACTCCAGGACCAGCCACTTTTCAATTTTTCTTTTCTGAAGCACACAGGATGGGTTAGTAATGAATGAAAAACAACATAACACTGCTCACCTAGGTCATTTGGGGGTTCTGGGAGGTGGGGGAAAGTCTCAATGAACATGGGGTGATGGGTATGCAAAATACTGGAAAATCACTACCGCGCGTGCGGCTTTCCTTGGGAAGTTGCTAACCATCGGTATTGTTCTGCGGGGTCCTAAAACAGTTCCCATACAAATCTGAACCCTCTAGGTGCCATAGGACAAGAGTAATTAAGGCGGATGCAACTGTTGCGTCGCTGGGACTATGGATTACATATATAGGTGATGCATAATGTGCATCCCTGGGGTCCAGTAGGTTAAGCCTCCATCTTCCCCAGTTTTCTTGTACTTCCCTGAAGATGTCTTGAGAGAATAGACGAAAGCTTGGTGTTCCATTGTTTCATTTTTCCTGCGAGTTAGACTACATAATTTGATCACGCATATTTGTGATTTAACCTCCATATATACATACACTGTATATTAGGTGTGATTCCGAAAGGGAAGTGTGAAAACTTATTATTTAGTAATGGCTCCAGAGTCAATGACGTAATCCCTATATTCAAATTTGGCGCCACTGCTGACCAAACAAGCTCTCGTCAACAATAAAACTACCAACTTCATTGGCGACACCATCAAAGTACCTAAGGAAGATAATTTCAAACGGATACCACTATGAACAAAAAAATTAGGATAATAATTCAATAAAAATATATATATTAAGCGTCTGTTGTGTGTGTTTCACATTCCTCATTTCTTTGGAGCTCTAGCATCCCTCTGAGGTCCCTGACTCTCCCTTCCAATGTTGTACCAAAATAAATAGAGTAATGGGAAGGGAATAGAGGGAGGGCTCATTACGTTATTGACTCCTGAGCAACTAGGAAATACTAAGTTTTCACACTTCCCTTCAAGACTCAAATCTATAACTTATAATCTCCTTCCTCAATGACATACTGCCTGGATTACCAAGACTGAAGGAGGGACACATCAATGTTGGATTAGCTCTTAATTCACAAACAGTAAGCAGAAACTTGCTTCATAATTTCATCCTTTAACCCGAGGAATGCACCATTGATGTTCTTTAACACCTTACGAGCGGCCTATGCGGTTTATTTATATGTACCACCCAGCGGGGTGTTTTTAGCCAAAATAGGGCTGTTTACGTGATCATTTTCATGCCTAAATAAGACCCAGAACGTAAAACAAGTATCTATCCCTGAAAGGGCATAAACAGAGCTTTCGAATGACACCATAACGATCCTTTTATGATGGCTAGTTTTCTTGCAATAACCGTGCAACGCGAGTGCAAAAAGCATGTAATTAGGCACTTTCCCAATACAATTCCGTATATAGCGAGTGAGAGAGGGAGGGAGGAGGTAGGATTCGTGTCAGTAGGTTCGCCGCGGTGGTCTGGAGCAGTCATACGCTCGCTACTCTCCTGCCACCACTTGTCTCTCTCTCTCAGCAACATTACGTGCTGAAATTGCCACACGACCTATGTCGAGCGCCGCCACATAGTCCAGCTTTATTTAACTCGACTTATGTTGCTCGCCGCTAATTAAGGGTTAAAGTGCCGCGCATGCGAATCAATTGCCTTTTGATTCTGACAGAATTTGTTATAATTATTTACCATATAAAGCAATATTACTGCTCCATGTGCATATATTTTAGTTGTATAATGAACATGTGAGCATTGGAGACCAGCAAATAGATTGAAAAAAACAAAAATCTAGTCAAAAAAATTATATTTCTAACGGGAGCGGCTTGACACATGCGACAGAGAGTGCAACATACACCCTCCCTCTCCAAGGTCTCGCATGACACCAGTGATATAAAGCTGCCTCCCATGCATGTTAGAGGGTGGGAAGAAGTGGAGGGAGGGAGGGAGAGTGCTAACTCTATATATTCCTGGCGGGAGAAAGTAATAGGGGGGAAATAATGATGGAATAATTATTATAATTGAGGAGGGGTGAAGTGGAGGGAGGTGGTGGTATACATACAACCTAATCACATATTGCTTCCATTTCACCGGTAGCATACTGGGGCAATTCTTTTTCATTTTTTATATTGGCTGTTTTCAGTTAAGGCCAATAGCGTTTGCCTAGCAGACACTTCTGGAAGCGGCCGCTTCTGGAAGCGGCACGCTTGCCGAGTTAATAAAGGACAACAATGAAAGAGGCAGAACAGTGTCTTAAAATGTGCCGGCCAGAAAGAGTAAATAGTTAAGCTTTCAACACCATATGAAAAAATAGATTTACTTAAGACATATTATACTGTATATGTATATACTTATTCTCTCCTTGAGTATATCTTGTGAGGTAGGAGGGCCGGGTTCCTGCCATAACCCTCCCCCACCCCCAGCCCCCTATTTCTTAATACTAAACACTAGGAACCATAATATATACTCGGTTCACTCTTTGTCTTGATGCCACACATCGGAGATATGGCTTCTCCAGGGTTTTTATTTGTTTTCTATGTGAGTGAGGGAGACAAATGGCAGAACTGCCTGTAATGAGTGCCTCCCCCAGAGTTGAAAGAGTGACAGGGCCAAAATCAAGGGACGTTCGAGCCAAAATGCCTGGACACACGGAGCTTGAAGTAAATTAAGTCATAGGAAGAGGGAAAGACTTATTCTGGGAGAGAGTTATTGTTGTTGTTGTTGTTGTTCCCCAAGTTGTCTGGCCGAACAACCCCAAGGTCCCGATCAAGGCCTAGGCCACAAACGAGCACCCCCACAAAACCCTCCCTGCTTACCACTAATAAAGCCCGGGTGACCGAAGCCACTCCAAGGCAGGGAGCTGAGGAGTGTGCGGAAACGCCCGGGAAACCAAAGCCCCACCCAGGACCCTGTGCCCCTCAGCAATTATAAAGGGAAAGTTGATGGGCAAAGGAAAAATGTGTCGCTTTGGCACCCAATCTGCCAACCTCTAGGTCTAGGTTGGCAGTATGGAGGTCAATCCACGGAAAAGACGCCGTCACTTGAGATCTAGAAAATATATAAGTAAAAGGAACAGTCAGAGTAAGCTATGGGTATAGCAGAGATCGCTCAGCTCTCACTCTAATAGACCACCCCATCACCACTGGGAGAGAGTTCCAGAGCTCAGCTGTTGAATAGAAGAAAGACTGAGAACAAATTTCACTCTTGGGTTGAAGAGTTGCACAGAGTAGGGGTGGGATTGTGTTGAAGATGGGTGGTACGTGCTCTACGAAGAGAGGTGGTATACACTGAGAGTGCTTTGAAGAACACTGATTATTGTAATAGCGGTAGAATAGAGAGATGCAACATTGCGGCGAAGAGAGAGATACTGCAGAGAATTGGTGAGTGGACGTGAGTTAATGAGACTGAAGGCTTTCTTTTCTACTTTGTCTAGAAATACTGTGTGAGAGGATGCTCCCCACACATGTGAACAATACTCAATACATGGACCATTGGACGCACTGTGTCCCTGTACAGAGCAAGAAGCTGCTCAGGAAAGTAATGTATGTGAAGATGCCCACAAATCTTTGCTAGCAATATTATCAAACGAGTGGTTGTGAAAAAATGGAAAGGACGCAGCCAATATACACAAATTGTGAGCCCTGCAAAAGACATCAGGACTAGCTTCCCTTATGACATCTACTATTATGGCTGCTACCTGTCTATTGCACAATCTCGTCTGTATCTCTGGTAAAAACCACAAATGGGAGTCATAAACAGATTAGCCACCAACATATAGTTTAAGAGTGCTTTCAACAGGCACAGTCTATGATGGGTATTCCTGCTTTAAAGTGTCATCACTGAAAACTCTGCAAAAACATGTTCTGCATGTTTGTATTATGTAATGAAGAATGGTTCAGGGGCAATTGAAAATGAGGCCAATCGGGGAGCAAAAAACAAACAATTTGGAGCATTCAATATATAACTCTGACACCCAATACCCCGTTCCGAGGGCCATAAGATATAAAGCATTCATTAGTAATATTGATATAAATGGGTGTCACGTGTTCAAAGGAGATTTCAAAAGAATTAGGATCTAGTTCAGAGACCATGTTACATACATACATACATACATCACATTTTAAGATTGAGTGCTCCGCACATACGTGCAATTTTAGTCTCTTGTCCTAATGGCAGCGTTCCAGGCAACCCTGTTAAGGGCTGCTTCACTTGTCAAGTTTTTTGGATATGAGATTGGCATGTATAGTCCGATTCCAGGTCTTCCTCGGTCCACCCCTTGGTGCAGCTCCCTCCACAATCACAGACCTGCATCTTTTCACCCAATTTTGTTCATCCATTCTCTCCACATGTCCATACCATCCCAGTCTACTTGTACGCATCTCCTCGCTAATACTCTTTATACCTAAACGTCTCCTCAGCTCATCATTTGTTATTCTATCCTGCAGCCTGGCCCCACACATCCATCTCACCATTCTCATCTCATTACGTTTCATTCTGTTGACATCCTCTACTTTAACGGCCCGCGTTTCTGAGGCATACGTCATTGCACTTCTAACACATGAGGCATACACCTTTCCCTTCAGGGGGAGAGGCATTCTTTTCGTGGTCAGAATTAGCAGCAGTTCTCTGAACTTCCCCCAGCCACATATAATTCTAGCGAAAGTGGCAGCCTCGGCCCCACCACCGGCAGAGATGGTATCTCCTAGGTAACATAACTTGTCCACCAGCTCCAATGACTCATTTCCAAAATTCACAGCCACAGGATCATCATTTAACACAAGCTCGCCTTTGCATACTACGCACTCAAATTTATCGATTTCTGACTTATCCTTCGGCAGGGGTCCTTTTATTCTACTACAGCGCTTACTCCCATGGTGCACCCAACATCGACAGATGCTACATCGAATCGAGTTAGCGCCCACACCCTTTCCTCACACTGCACATGGGTATGCACCGCTCCTTTCCACATTGCCTCGTCTCAATCTACAATGCATAACCTTGGTTTTGTTAAGATTGACTCTTAAACCCTTGCTCTCCATCTTCTGAATTTGGCATCAGCATCTTGCACATTGTCAGCTATTAGGACTAAATCGTCTGCATAAAACAGTTCCCACAGGAGTCTGGATATATAAACTCTAGACAGTGCCTCCAGGACTATAATAAAGGGGAGGGGGCTTAACACTGAACCCTGATGAACTCCAACACAGTCTGTGAACTCCTCACTCAGTACACCTTTCACCCTCACCGCAGTTCGCGAATCCTCATACATCTTCATTATCACACGCACCAGCCACTCTTCCACACCAAGTTTCCTCATAGCCCACTGCACAACATCTCTAGGCACCCTGTCAAAGGCTTTCAACAGGTCTGCAAACACAAAGTAAAGATCCCTGCCTTTTGGTAAGTATCTTTCCTGTATCTGCCTGACTATGAAGATAGCATCGGTTGTACCACGTCCTGGCATAACACCAAACTGCATATCATCAATGGAGATGCTTTGCCTGATCAAACCCTCAGAGACTCTCTCACAGACCTTCATGATTAGGTCAAGCATTGTCAGGCCCCTATAATTTCCTCTATCTAGTACATCCCCTTTTCCTTTATATATATTTACTATTGCACTTTTTTGCCAATCCTCGGGGATATTCTCATCTTTAATAATGGTGTTTATCAACTCAGTGACTAACCTGACATCAGTCTCCCATGAGGCTTTTATCATCTCAGCGACAATGTCAGAGCACCCTGGAGCTTTACCGTTCTTAATGTTATTGATTGCTTCGCTCACTACAGCTGATGCTATCAAAGTAGGGGGTCCAGATATTGGTTTTTCGATACTAAGTGGTTCCTTATCCCATTCAAACTCTACAATTAGCAATCGTTCGGAGTGTGCCTTCCATGCGTCTCTGATTTAATTTTCTGCATACACAATCTTCCCATTATCGTTTCTAACACACTGTTCACCTATAATATCCCTAGTGTCATTTTTAACTCGCCTAGCTAGGTTGAAGATCCCTTTGGGATTGTCTGTGTAACACACTTGTTCGAGGACCAGGTCCTTAATGCCTTTTCTAGCATTATAAATAACTCTTTTGGCAGTTCGTTTAGCTGCCTGGTATTCCTCCTTGCTGCCTCCCTTCTTCCATGCTTTGAAGCATCTTCTGTTCTCTTTCACAGCATGTTCTACCTCATCGTTCTACAACCAGGTCTTATTCCATGGGTGACCTTTTTTTTTTCCCCACAAACTTTGTCAGTGGCAGCGAGAAGGCTCTGCTTAAGAAAATTACATTGACTATTTACATCACTAGGCCTAGCTTCCTTATTGCTATTCATTTCCTCCAGTTCACTAAGAAACCTATCCCTAACTTCCTTGTTCTTCAGCAGCCACACTCTCCTTTGGGCATGTATACTTTCTTGCACTTAGGATCTCTGTATAAGCTCATGTCACACACAAGTAGCTTATGCTGGGGGATTCATTCTTCGCTCGGGATAACCTTTACATCCCGAACCAGTTTCCAGTCTTTCCTGTTAACCTCTCCGCGGCGCACAGTATTTTTTTTACAGGATCATACTGTGCGCATGTATGATGATTTTGGACCCATTGCCAATTTCGATAAAAAGTACATCAGCGTGTAGGGAATGTTTGAGTGCATCGGCCCATATATATTTGACCCCCCAAAAAATTTCTGGGGGGGGGGGGAACGGTCCGTAGTTGAAAAATGTGGAGCGAATGGCACCGCGCGGCTAGATTGTCATCGAGCGGCGAGATTTCCCTGCCGAATTTTCACGCGCCCAGGGGATAGAACCAGAGGGAGGAGGGGGTGGGTTACCGCGTATTATCACGTATATCTCCTTTTTTGATGCCTTTTAGGCTATGTAGAGTACGTACACGTGTGTAGGCCACCCATATAACAATGAATATTGTGACCAAAAATTGCAATATATAAGGGAATTATCAAAGAATTTTTAGGCGGGAATGAAGATGGGGTGGAGGTTTGGCGGCAATTTATGAGATGAGAGTGTGGTTTGCGCTATAATATTACGTATATCTCGTACTTAGAGCACTGTCATGCTATAATACAGACTTGTGCGTATGTAGACGTGCCATATATCAATATATATACCGCATATAGACCAATTCATGCGATATTTACGCACATTATCAATGAGTTTCTATGCGTGAACCAAGGTGTGATTGAGTTGTGCTGGGAATGAAAGGGGGAGAGGATGTGTTACGCCATAAATATCACTTATATCTCGTACTTAGAGCACTGTCATGCTATAATACAGACTTGTACGTATGTAGACGTGCCATATATCAATATATATACCGCATATAGACCAATTCATGCGATATTTACGCACATTATCAATGAGTTTCTATGCGTGAACCAAGGTGTGATTGAGTTGTGCTGGGAATGAAAGGGGGAGAGGGTGTGTTACGCCATAAATATCACTTATATCTCGTACTTAGAGCACTGTCATGCTATAATACAGACTTGTACATATGCAGACGTGCAATATATCAATATATATACCGCATATAGGCCAATTCATGCGATATTTACGCACATTATCAATGAGTTTCTAGCAGACGGAAGCCTAAAAGGGTGGGTGGGGGTGGGTGGGTGGGAGGGAGGCAGGGAGTGAGTCGTGGAGAGAGTGAAGGCAGGGAGATCTAGCAGGAAACATATGCAGCTGTGTGATAATTGTGGAGGCGCCCCAGGTGTATGGATGTCTTGGGATTTTGAACCTTATGTCTAGCAGGTGTCTGGGGTTCGTTGCCACCAAGAGGTCTACAATAATAAGAGTCAGGAATGGAGAGAGAGAGAAAGTGAGACATGCGTATGTCGTACGTATAAATGGACTTCTGAATTGCATTTTTATGCAAGCAGACATTGCATTTTAGACACATGTGAAGTACCACAAAAACATGTAGGCCATTGACTGTAAATAAAGTACTATATTACAGACCAGGAACGAGGGTGGTCAGTAAACATCGGCTTAACCTTTTTTGATAGAGAGCTAAATATAGACTGGTGTCTCCTTACACTTGCGAAATGGTAGATTGCCACCAGAAAACTTATATTTATTTATTTCCAAGTAATATGCAATCTAAATGTATATTCAAGACCTACTGCAAGTATTTGTATGACAGTCATGACTATGTATAATCCAATATACGCGGGTAAGGGCGTAGGCGAGACATAAGAAAGATGGTTGAGCAATTTTCGACACCCACACAGTTATTATTCACTATTATTTACAATATTATACAATACAAATGTATTTGTGAAGAGTATTTTATGCATTATTGTATTTATACACATTTTGTTCCCAGAGAGAGCTGCTGTGGCTGGAGGGAGCAGCAAGGGTCACCCAGTGACCGCTTGACCGTGTGATAATGACTGGAGTCACACTGAGAGGGGCAATTTTGCTGAGTGTTTGGGCAATTTTTGACAGAATAAAGTTATATAATTACTAATTTTTGACAGAGACAAACTTTTATAAACCTTGGCATGATATAATTGATAATCCCATCAATTTACAAACGTAAATTGGTGGGATAATTCATTTTGATTTGTATATTGTCATTTCGATTGTCGACACGAATTTTGAGTGACATTTGGTATGAGCTCCTGTGGCATGGTTGGTAAGGTCGCGGACTGGAAAACTCAAAGTGTGGTAGGGTAGTGGGATCGAATCCAAGAGGGGGTTATGAGGAAGGTTTAATACTGTTTAGATTATTTTTGATAACATTTTTTTTTTTACAAGATCATGCCATTGTATTCAAACAATATGAAATATTCATAGAATATATCATATTGTAAGAATATAATGACATGACCTTGTATTTTTTTTGTATTGTTTTATTTTATTATCTTAGTAGGTTTGACAGGATTTATTGAAACATATTTATTTTCGTACAATTCATTTGAGGTAATAAAATATATACACATTACTTAGGCTATAACAAACATATATATTGATATACTAAAAAAAGAAGGCATATTACATGTAAATCTTTGAAACTTATAAACTAAATAATGAAACATACAATTATATAATGTAAAAGCTATATCACAGGGACATCTTTGGAACTTATACATTATATAATATATATGTAACATTATGAGGTAGCGTGATCAATTAGGTCAGGTCAGGTAAGGTAGGGCGCGAGTCCAGAGCAGGGCAGGGCAGGGGGCGAGTCCAGGGCAGGGCAGGGGGCGAGTCCAGGGCAGGGCAGGGCAGGGCAGGGGGCGGCACTCAGTAGTTTTTGAATGTATGGTAGTCTCTGAAGCAGTCACCCAAGCAGAGTGCAACTTTGCACTCCGCGCACATTGAGGTGACTCTTTTGGTGACGTGGGGTTTTCTGACACTGGAGCTGCAGACGTGGCACTGCACCTGCCTGTGATAAGTGCCAATCAGCTCGGTGTTGGTTGGGTAGTGTCTTTCGACACCCAGCTGGATGCGGTCAGTAACGTGATCCCCACGCCATGCTGTACGTCTGTGAGTGGTGGTGCCATACTTCTCCAGGAGTTGATATGCCACGTTATACACAAACTCCCGGAATTTTAGCTTCTGGTTTGGGGACATCTCTCTCTTGACCAACCACAAGTTGTAGGCGTTGAGCATCGTGATGTCAACTAGGTGGAGGAAGAGCTTGTGATACCACTTCACAGTCGTCCTCAGACACTCAACGCCTGACAGTTGACAATCAGACTTGTCCACCAGGCGCATGTTCTTAGTGTAGTCCACTACCATGTCGGGCTTATAGATGGTCTTCCTGGTTCTGTAGTGGATTTTACCAGAGTCCATCTGGGCACCTGTGTGGACTGTGGAAAGCAGGTGGACGTCTCTTTTGTCCTTCCACTTCAGGGCTACCACTTTCCCGGACTTTTCAAGCTACTTGTACTTCTGCCCCCTTCGTCGCCTTCTTCGGACATGCCTCTCGCGGTGTTCCTTGGCCAGTTTATCTTCAGAAGGTGTGTCACTGGAGGAGGCATCTGACAGAGGAATGACATCACCTGTGAACTTGGGCATAAACTTTCTTGTCTTTCTGACAGTCCCACATGACCCCGTTTGGTTGTCATGAAGAAATTGGCAGAGAGCAGGAGAAGTATACCAGTTGTCTGTGTAGATGATGTGGCCTTTGCCCAGGTAAGGTGCCAACATTTTCCTGACGATGGCACCTGACATGCCCATTGGGTCACCGGGAGCGGCTTTCGGTACGTCAATGTAAGTGCCTGTATACACGATCATGTCCAGCACTATTCCAGTTTCACAGTCACACAAAACGAAGAGCTTCATTCCGAACCTATGCCTTTTCAAGGGGATATACTGCTTGAAAACAAGACGTCCTTTGAAGAGCACGAGCGACTCATCAATCACCAAATTGAGGAAGGGGTAAAAGTATTTCCTATACCTCTCCAACAACATGGTGAACACATCCCGAACTTTCCATATCCTGTCAATCCTGTTAGGATTTTCGTTGTCTGCAAAGTGCATCAATCTTAGCAGTAACAAAAATCTGTCACGAGTCATGAACTTATTGAAAGTTAGGGTGGCGATGAGAGGGTCGTGCTTCCAGTAGTGTTGCAACACATGCTTCTTGCAAAGAGGCATGAGGAACAACAAGGCAAAAAACGTCATGAATTCTTCCACAGTCGTATCCACCCAGCCTCGTATTCTCGCTTTTGGAGAAATGACGTCCAATCTGCCAAACACCCACCTGTAGTAGGCGTTTGTTTGGGCAACGATGTAAGTCATTACCTCAAAATCGAAAAAAAGCGAGGAAGAAGTCGCTTTCGTTTGCGTGTTCGTCACAGGGCCAGTCATCAGTTGTACCTGACGTCCCAGGATTGAACTGGGGCACGTCAGGAACAAAATTGACCCCGTCAGACCACTCAAACGAAGGCATGCCAGGGATCGGAATGTCGTCTCCGTCTGCTTCTGCGTCTGAAATATCGCTGTCATGTTCGCGATACAACACAGCATCATCATCACCCTCCTCTTCACAAGACAGACGCCCTTCTTCATTCTCGTCACCGACGTCTGACTCACTGCCACTGTCCACTCCCAAATCCCCCCACCCTTGGTCCCGTGCTAGGGTGTCGTCGTCGGAACCAGGACTGCCAATGCCCTGCGAATCACCATCAAACAGCAGGGCGGCGTATTTGGATGGTGTCAGAGTTTTTCTGGTCACTCTAGCACGTATGGGCGTCTTATGGACAGGGGCAGAAGGGCCAGCAGGGGCGGCGGCAGGGGCGGCAGTGGTGCGTGGTGCAGTGGGCCTGCTAGGTAAGATGATGGTGGTGCCTGTCACCCCTTTCCCTTTCTTTTTCCCTGTTCCTTGGGCAGGGGCGGCAGGGGCAGCAGGGCCGGCAGGGATAGCAGGGCCGGCAGGGACAGCAGGGCCGGCAGGGCCAGCAGTCGCTTTCCCTCTCCCTTTCCCCTTCCCCTTCCCCTTCCCTTTTCCTTGGGCAGGGGTAGCAGGGGCGGCAGGGGCAGCAGGGGTGGCAGGGGCAGCAGGGGCAGCCGGGCCAGGGGCGGCTGGTGGTGGTGGTGGTGGCAGGGTCACTGTGGCAGGCATATGGATTCTCTTCCCTACGCCCGTGCCTTTGATTTTGCCTGCCCCCGCAGGTTCTCCAGCCCTAGGGCGGCCTCCTGCGTCGCTGGTACTGGTGGCAGGGGTGGCAGGGGTGGCAGTGGTGGTGGTAGTGGTTGTTGCAGTGGCCTGGGTCGTGGTGGCAGTGTCCCGAAAGACCAATGACCTCTGTGCCATTGCCCTGCTTGCACGTGTTTTTCGTGCTTTGGGTGCTGGTGCTTCGTCCTCCGAGCTGTAGGGCGTGTCGTACTGGTAGCTAGTGTATTTAGCAGCCACCCTCTGCCTTCCATGGAGGCTGACACCACCAGAAGGAGGGCTGGTTGTGTCATCAGGGAGCAAGCGTGAGGGATGTGTGGGCTCCATGACTAGTGTTTGGTTACTGGCGCGGTGGTGCTTGCACGAGTGCGGGGCGATCGTGTGGCGGGGTGGTATCGAGAGTTAACATGTAGTACTATACCCACACCAATTTTTAGCCGCCTGCTTATAAACGCGCGGTTTTGGTACGCGTTCAAAAGCCTCGCTCTTAAGAGTCTTCCCGCAGTCCGTCGGGGGAACTCTTAAGAGTCTTCCCGCAGTTCCCGGGTTAACCAAGAAGTAATCTATCTGGCTACTGGAGACCCCAGAGTTATATGTGACCAGATGGCTCTGTCTTTTCTTGAACTTCGTGTTGCACACAACGATGTTGAGTGCAACTCAGGACTTAAGTATATATTCGCCTTCCAGATTCCTCCTTCCACAACCATTTCCTCCATGTACTCCCTCGTATCCATCTGCAGATGCTCCCACGTGACCATTCAGGTCCCCTCCCAGGATTGTTATTTTATTCTCTGAGAGGCCTGAAATGACACTGACAGTGTCATTTCATAAATCCTCTTTTATCTCTTTCTGTAGGCCAGCCTGTGGGGCATATGCAGATATCACATTCAGAATTCTTTCACCAACTTTCAACTTAAAAACATCAGCCTTTCACTAAATCTCATAATCTGAAGCACAGTTTCCGCCCACTCTTCAGCCACCAAAACACCCACTCTTCCTTTCGCTTTATCAGTCTCAACCCCCTTCCAGTAGATCCTATATAATTTCTTTCTTCCAACAATCCACTGTACCCCATACCCTTTCCAGAGTGTTTCCTGGGCACAGCAAACGTCCACTTGCCTCCTCTCACACATCTCAGCCACTTCATTTGCATGCAGATTCAAAATACCAACATTCACACTAGCAAGTCTGAGACTGTGGGGGGCATTTGCCCGTATCCTGTGCGTTTTTTTATCATCGGACTTACGTTGTTTCTCTTTAGGTTTAATCATATTTGCTGAATAGGCTGGCAAATGGGCATCAGCCCCCATAGAACTTCAGCTCCAGTCTACCCCGGGGACCATTCCCAGCACCTTCCCTCAAGAGATTCCAAGGGGGTAAGATCCAGTGGCTTCGGTGCGCCCCACTAGAAACAGCCGCAGGGACGCACCCCGTGCGCGTACACGGCACTACGACTGGTCTGGTATTTTCGCCCAATATCGGGCCCCTATACTGTTGGGCGGAGAGTGCCAGTCCGGAGAAACACTATGTACTGTACTTTCTGGATCCATTTCATTCAGGTTGGGCCCAAGTTGCCAGGTCCGGTTCCGGAGGGAGCGACATCCACCGCCAGTGTGCCGCCATTAGGCAACTTGGACAAGAACAATGAAGCCCTGTCACAGCACTGTCATATGAAAACAATGCCAGCGCCAATAACAAGGCTTCATTGTATAGTAATGGCTGTTGGTCCGCAAGTCTAACGCCATCGCCCCCTATTAGTCGCCTTGTACTACACTTATGACTTCCTTAGGGGTCACTCAACTGGTGATCTGCTTTCAAATCTTACTAACTCTTGGTGACTTCGGTGAAACATTTTCTATTGCACTAGACATATCAAAGTCCTTCGATAGAGTCTGGCAAAAATATATAATGTCTAATCTACCCTCCTTCGGTTTTTATCCCTCCATCAGTGCCTTTATCCCTAATTTATCTTATGGCCATTCCATAGCTGCGGTTGTGGACGGCCATCGTTCACTTCCTCATTCTATCAACTCCGGTGTTCCTCAGGGTTCTGTCCTATCTTCAGTTATCTTTCTATTATTCATAAATGATCTTTTCAACTGTACCTCCAGTCCTATCCATTCATATGCTGATGACTCTACCTTACACTATTCAACTATATTTCCAAGAATGCCCCAGCAAGTAATCACTCAAAAACTCAAGGGATGAATCCATAGAACACTATCTACTGATTTAACAACAATTTTCAATTGGGATAGGGAAAATATTGTTATTTTCAATGCTTCCGAAACCCAATTTCTCCAATTATCTACCAATCAAGAACTCCCTGAGGACTATCTCTTATACTTCAACAAGTCAAGCTCAGACATGTATAAAATATGATGGAGTTAAGGTATGGAACGGATTACCCCAAAATCAAAGAAATATACAGAAAATATCTCGGTTTAAAAGACAATTAAAATCTTTTCTATTAACACAATATCAACAGTGACTACTAAAAATAGGTGTATATTTGTATAACCAATATAACTACTAATAATTACAACATCCCAGCTATTACCTAGATCGACAAATGTATTACCTTTAATAATATTTACGCTGACTGTGCGTGTACTGTATACTGTATATGTGTAGAGTCACGTAAAGGGTTGGATGAGTTTGAAAACTATATTGTAATAAACATGCTTCTATTTTTGTTTGTAAAGGTGTATACACTGTATGTGTAGTTAGCATTTGTAAAATAATGTTTTTATAGAAATGGATATGTAACCTACAGTAAATGATTCACCATGTTCTCATATATAGGTCTAAATGAATGGTGTAAGTGTGTACTTCATGCAAGAAAGTCTATGTCCTTTACTAATTAGGCATATACTGTGTGACGTCTACCAGCATTGGCAGAATCGCCTCTCGGTAGCCACTAGCGCTGGCCAGGGACATCGAAGTGGGCTACAGTTATCAGAGAATGTTGTTCTTTCTTTCCTAGCAATCCTATTGTTACAGACAGTCCAGTGGTGGTCTTTGATTTCGTCTGTGACAACGGGAAGTGTTTTATATCATTAACACCTTACGAGCGGCCTATGCGGTTTATTTATGTGTACCGCACAGCGGGGTGTTTTTAGCCAAAATAGGGCTGTTTACGTGATCATTTTCATGCCTAAATAAGACCCAGAACGTAAAACAAGTACCTATCCCTGAAAGGGCATAAACAGAGCTTTCGAATGACACCATAACGATCCTTGTATGATGGATAGTTTTCTTGCAATAACCGTGCAACGCGAGTGCAAAAGCAGGTAATTCGGTACTTTCAGTACATAATTGAGTATGTAGCGAGTGAGAGAGGGAGGAGGGAGCTGAGATTTGTGTCAGTAGGTTCGCCGCGGTGGTCTGGAGCAGTCATACGCTCGCTAGTCTCCTGCCACCACTTGTCTCTCTCTCTCAGCCACATTACGTGCTGAAATTGCCACTCGAGTTATGTCGAGCGCCGCCACATAGTCCAGCTTTATTTAACTCGACTTATGTTGCTCGCCGCTAAATAAGGGTTAATAGAATATAACATGCATTGTATAAAGTTAAGGAGAAAGAGCGATGTAGGCAGTGTGGTGGTAATGTGTGCGTGTGTATGTATGTGTTGCCTCCCTCGCTCGGAGGAGTTTTCCCGCCCGCGCACGGGCTTTCTCAAGCCCTTGATTGGCCGGCGTGTCTGGCTGTGTCACGTGACACCTGCTGCCTTGTGATGTCTCGGCCTGTGATTGGCCGACCACCGCGTCTTTGTGGGCTCCTGTGTTCATGGGGGTCCCCACGAGCTGTCCTCCTTAGGACAGGCTAGGCGTGCATGCATCTAACATCCCTTGCTTACTCTCTCCCCCGATCATCACCTTTAGAACTGTTTCTCTCTCTGAACTTCTTCTTTTCCATTACTTCTTGTCTTTATTCAATTACTTGTCCCCTTTGGTTCTGCATACGGATTCCATAGCCGGCCCATTGTATTGCATGCGCCGTCCTCTGAGATATTTACATGTACTTAGAATAGGTTTTGAGGGTTCTTAGTTAGTGTAGGTTGTAAACTCTGTGTGTCTCTATTATTGATTTAGTGTTTCTCCTCTTTTATTTAATGCTAGACTGGGATAAGGTAACTGTAGTCGTTGTCATCGATGTGTGTATGGTTTGTTTATACCTACACGACTTCGACTGGTCCTGTGGTAGCCTGTGCTGTCTTTTCGGTTGTGTCCTTTGCGAGTGCAGCTTTGTGTTGACTGAGGGCTTTGGCCTGTGCCAGTTCCACACTTTGCTGCCTCTTTGCTTGGCTTTAGAGGGTCGCCAGGATAAAACCAGATACTTGTCATCTGGATCTATCAAGAGAGTACCCTAGTCAATTAACGTAACTTAAAGGATGCAGTCTTAAGGACATCGCTAGGCTACGAGCCTGTCTTGCTCAACCCCAGTTCCTTACCT
Organism: Paralithodes platypus; assembly: GCA_032716605.1. Classification (NCBI taxonomy): domain Eukaryota; kingdom Metazoa; phylum Arthropoda; class Malacostraca; order Decapoda; family Lithodidae; genus Paralithodes; species Paralithodes platypus. The sequence goes on along the minus strand of CM064512.1, from coordinate 45,913,515 downwards.
AGAGTATCCCAGCTAGACATTATTAATTGAGTAGACACTTATTTGTATTTAATATAAGCTCTTTGATATGTATGCATTATTATTCACAGCATTTATTAGTTTAGGTTGTTGCTGAGCTGCACAACCATAGTAGACTGTTTCGTTAATGAGGAAGTACTTCTTTTAGTGTCGAGCATTACTACCGTTGCGCATTTATAGTATTCTCGTTTTCAGTTAACATTATATGTCCTATCTTTTTGTGTATTCGCTTTACACGTGTTGTGTCCTGCCTCCTGCCTTTATAATTATAGTTTAAGATACAAGCATTTTATGAGCATCAGACTTTCTTCAGAAGTTTCCAGGTCTATGCTGTAGGACTATACTTCACTTTCTTTCAGATAGGAGTGAAGAGTTTATTGTTGTTTAGAGTAACTGTATTGAAGCATCTTTTTATTGTATTAAATCTTGCAGTGATTTAATTGATCTTTCCCTAGATTCCTGTTTATGCATTTTAACGTAACTTGCATCCTGTGTGTTATCAGGCTATACAAGTGTGGGTTAGCCTGAAGTAGAGTACATTTATGCCCAGTTAAGGATACCCCGTTAACGCAGATTAACTCTGGAGGGTAAAGGTGTTTTGTTCGCCGGCATATAAGTTCGAGGGTTTGGATCTAGCGTACCGTTGTTGCATAGTGCCCTATTACTAGTCCAAGCATTAAGTGCCCTTGTTTTATTCGCAGACCCCTTGCCTAAGATAAACTAAACGACTAAGATAACAAATGGCGACCTTGCCTAGTATCTTATCTTAGTCGTCACAACAACCTAGTGAACTAAGAAATAATTGCAGGATTTTTGGACTTTTATTTTTTGAGGAATATTTTGGACACGTGGGAATTTTTTTTTGGCAACGTGGTATAGCACTTGAGTTGTCTTCAAGCATTTTTGAGTGAATAGTGCTACATGAGAGTGGGTACTTTTTTTTTGTATAAACGTTGAGGATTTCCGGTGGACACTATGTCGAACGACAGATCAGTACATAGTGAGAGCAGGCGAGGAGGTGGAGAAGGTGGAGTTGTCTAGCGGCGCTCGGGTGGTAAACAGTGAGGAGGATGCTCGGATATTTTTGGAGGAGCCGGTTTCAGCGGATCGGGTGTCGGGGCTAGATCGGTACGGACTACAGTGTGTAGCCACCATCTTAGGGTTTCCCGGTACTAGCGATTTGTCGAGAGGTGAGCTGGTTACCTGTGTGCTCGGTTGGGTGCGTGGGGCTTTCGGTGGAGCGGGAGCTGGGGCACCTTCTGCCCAGCCCCCATTCCACTCGACTCCTACCATGGCGCCCCCTCGGGCTCCGGAGCCGGGTACGTTTCCGCAGGCCGATACCCGCTGGCGGTTGGGTATACCTCTAGGTGATTCACGGGGTGTGTCCCCATTAGTAGCACCCCCTCCTCAGGGTTTGTCTGCCGAGATGTTGTTTCAGCTCGAACTCGCCAAACTTAACCAGCAGGCTGAGCAACAAAAGCATGAGGCTGAGCTCGAGCAGCGGCAGCGAGAGGCTGAGCTCAGGATTCAGGCTGAGGAGAGAAAGGCCATGTACTGTGCAGACATAGAGCTTGAGAAGTCTCGGGTGGAGTCGACAGGGCAGTTTCTCGGTTCCGGGAATCGAGGTCTTGATCAGTCTTTATCGCACCTTCTTAAGTTAGTCCCTGCATTTGACAAGTCGGGTGTCACCGAGTTTTTCCTGCGTTTTGAGAAGAAGTGCCAGGAGCACCAATGGCCCAAGGTTAAGTGGGCAGCCCTTGTTTCCTCTAGGTTGGTTGGCAAAGGACTCAAGGCATATGATGCGTTGCCCTTGGAGTCTTGCATCGATTATGAGGTATTGAGGAGGCTGTTCTGCGGGCATATGAGTTACAACCAGAGACATATAGATTGAAGTTTCGGGGTGTTACGAAGGGTCGTGAGTGTACTTTTCTAGAACATGCCCGGGAACTGTCTGATGCTTTGAGAAATTGGCTGAGATCAGAGAAGGTGACGATGCTTGAAGAGCTTGAACATTTAGTCCTTCTAGAGCAATTTTTTAAGTGCACAGGCGGCGACCTGACTTTGAACCTCAAAGAGAAACAACCTAAAACTCTACAAAAGGCAGCTGAGTTGGCTGACCTGAGAGTATCGCTGATTCGTGAGTGCGGGTCTGCACAACGGACCGATGCAGTTAACAAGGGGCGCAACACTCCACCCCCCTGAGTCAGTGATACAACAGTTAAAAACAAAAGTGAGAGCAATGATACTAATTTTGATCACAAACCCAAAACCGTCCTGTTTAAGAAAGGTCAGGGCCCTTCCCCCTCTCAGGGGAAGTCCAAGGGTCAAGTAGAGTGTTTTAGGTGTCATAATAAGGGGCATTTTGCACGTTCCTGCCCTAGTAACCAACCTACAGCAGTCGTGTCTTTGGCTCGCAACATTGGGGTGTCTCTGAGGTCTTCTGCATTTACCCGGGGTGATATGTCAGATGCGGGGGCACAGCCAGTGAAGGAGTGTCCGGAAGGCTCAAAACCTGGCCGCGATGCTTGTTGCGGCCATAGAGGGCGTGGCTGCGTGAGTTGGGCTGGTTGCAAGCATGGGTTGGAGCTGTTGCGAGATACAGGTGCATCCCTGACTCTGATGGAAAACTTTACAAGCCAACCTATAAACGCGGCTCGGGTAGTTGTGGTGCAGGATATTAATGCTACACGGTCATACCCGTTGGTTCGAGTGGAGCTGGAGGTTGATGGTGTGACACGGGAGGTTGATGTTGGAATCGTAGAGAAACTGCCAGTAGAGGGCGTCGACCATCTTCTCGGCAACGACTTTGCGGTGCCTACTTCTGAGGTTCCACCCTTAGTCGCTGCCGAGAGGGCGGCCGACGTGAGTAGGGAGGGGCAGGAGTGGGTCGAGAGGTGTCAATTACAGCAGAAGGCGTGTGTTGTCACCCGATCTTGTGCATCTAAGGTGTCACAGCCTATTCCTCAGTCTCTAGACCAGCGGAGGAACGGTCGGAAGGAGCAAGCTAAAGTCGAGAGTAGTTTTGTGAGTTTTATTCCAGCGGCTCTTCTTGGCGACTCAGTATTAGCACCAACGTTTAGGTCCGGAGTGGCCCCAGAACCTGTCACACTTGGTGAGGAGGTAGGGCGTGAGAAGACTCCGAGACAGCAAGTTGAATTCGAGGACGGTGAAACATGTCATGTGAACCTGAAGGAGTTTGTGTGGCAACCACCTGAGCAGCCTACTGTCCCTATGTTGGTCTGCAGCGGCCAAGGTGGAGAAGGAGTACAAAGGAGTACAAAGGGAGAGGAGGGCAGTGGGGCACAGGTGGAGGAGAGTTGGGATTGTGATGTCTCGGTGGAGCAGTGGGCGGGAGACACGAGCCAGGTGGCTGTGGAAGCACCTGCACCTGCCTGAGCAGCAGTGTGCAGCGCTCCAGCACCCGCTCGGTTCATACCCCACTGTTTGTGCCGAGCACCCAGGCCTCACAACTCTTGCGGTGCACGAGGTTCCGCTGACAGGTCACTTGAGTGTCAGTAGACCGTTGGCCTCGTTGTTTCAGTGGTTCAAGGTGGGCGATGAGGCTTTGGCATGGTTGTCAGGTCAGGGTCGACCCATGGCTGCTAAGGGTAGTGGTCAGAACCAGGACATTGAGCAGATTGGTGAGGTTGGCTGTGGAGTGGATGTGCCCGGTCATCGCATAGCCTCCCAATGCTGCTCTAGTATTATGCAACAGGCATACCATAGACCGACTGTATCTGGCCATGTCGCTGAAGGCGGTGTTGCTGCACAGGCACATGCAGTCGCAAGGAATGCGGGGGTGCGCATGTACGGTATCGGCGGGGAGGCTTTAGCAATTATGAACTATGAGAGTGACTGCACAGGTGGTACAGATTGTCACTCTCATGACCTGGCTGTTCTGGGAACAAAGGTGGAGAAGGAGGGAGGCTATAGTGTAGAAACTGTGGTCTCGGCTGGGTTGTGGGAGGGCAATGAGCATGTTGTTCGTCGAGATAAGTTGCAACCTCTTGTTCCTAAGCGTCAAGAGAAGTTGTTTACTAGGCTGTGGCAGTACCTCCTCATGTTTGTTCATTCTCCAGGCCTGATGTACGGGGTAGAATCCGACATAGAGGCTGGAGACAGTGCAAGGCTCAAAGTGGCTCCCTACCGTATAAATGCTGCTCGACAGCCTGTGGTGAAAGCAGAGCTGGACTACGTGTTGACGAAGGGTCTGAGGGATAAGGAATGTCGTGAGTGGTCGTTGCCTGTAACTTTGCAACCTGTGTTAAGTGGCAAGATCAGTGTGTGTGTTGATTGCAAGAGTGTGTGTGCATTATCTCTGACAGACGCCTATACCTTATTGAGAGTTGACGACACCATAGACCGCATCGGGGCTGCATCGCTTATCACGAAGGTAGAACTAGTGAAAGGTTATTGGCAGGTCCCGTTGCCGGAAAGAGTGAAGAGAAGTGCCAGTCTTGTGATGAACTGGGCAGTTTATCAGTGCCAGGTGTTGTTTTGCTGCCGGAACACAAGTTGGATGTGTGGCATGTTAAGGGCGCTGATAATGTTGTGGCTGATTGTTTGTCACGGGAGGGTACGCTTCGGGGAGCACCCTCGCCGTTCAGTCAGTGTGTGTTTGAGAGTTGAGAAAAACTAGGCTTGCCCCTGTAGAGCAGCCGCTAAAAACAACATTAAAATTAAATCAAAAATCACATAAAAACTCATTCTTTTTTATAGTTAATTGTAAGTTGCCAATATTATAGCTAAAGTCCTAAGTTGAACCTGTCTTTCACTTAGTAGGCTGGGCTCTGTAAAGCTCACTCAGGGAGCATAGTAGGCTATATTATGCTATTGTGTTTGGGAGGGGTTATAAAATTTTCTTTATGCTAATGTGTTGTTTTTATTTAAGATTGAGCTTTGCATTTCATTTCTGGTGGAGTGGCTAGGTGTGGCGTGTCTTGTCGGCATTCTGCCTTGTCAGATATCGTGCTCGCCTAATGTTGAGCGTCCCATATCTTGGGCAGGGTGTGACGTCTACCAGCGTTGGCAGAATCGCCTCTCGGTAGCCACTAGCGCTCGCCAGGGACATCGAAGTGGGCTACAGTTATCAGAGAATGTTGTTCTTTCTTTCCTAGCAATTGTATTGTTACAGACAGTCCAGTGGTGGTCTTTGTTTATGTCTGTGACAACGGGAAGTGTTTTATATCATTAATAGAATATAACATGCATTGTATAAAGTTAAGGAGAAAGAGCGATGTAAGCAGTGTGGTGGTAATGTGTGCGTGTGTATGTATGTGTTGCCTCCCTCGCTCAGAGGAGTTTTCCCGCTCGCACGCGGGCTTTCTCACGCCCTTGATTGACCGGGGTGTCTGGCTGTGTCACGTGACACCTGCTTCCTTGTGATGTCTCGGCCTGTGATTGGCCTACCACCGCGTCTTTGTGGGCTCCTGTGTTCATGGGGGTCCCCAGGAGCTGTCCTCCTTAGGACAGGCTAGGCGTGCATGCATCTAACATCCCTTGCTTACTCTCTCCCCCGATCACCACCTTTAGAACTGTTTCTCTCTCTGAACTTCTTCTTTTCCATTACTTCTCGTCTTTATTCAATTACTTGTCCCCTTGGGTTCTGCATACGGTTTCCATAGCCGGCCCATTGTATTGCATGCGCCGTCCTCTGAGATATTTACATGTACTTAGAATAGGATTTGACGGTTCTTAGTTAGTATAGGTTGTTAACTCTGTGTGTCTCCATTATTGATTTAGTGTTTCTCCTCTTTTATTTAATGCTAGACTGGGATAAGGTAACTGTAGTCGTTGTCATCGATGTGTGTATGGTTTGCTTATACCTACACGACTTCGACTGGTCCTGTGGTAGCCTGTGCTGTCTTTTCGGTTGTGTCCTTTGCGAGTGCAGCTTTGTGTTGACTGAGGGCTTTGGCCTGTGCCAGTTCCACACTTTGCTGCCTCTTTGCTTGGCTTTAGAGGGTCGCCAGGATAGAACCAGATACTTGTGCTCTGGATCTATCAAGAGAGCACCCTAGTCAATTAACGTAACTTAAAGGATGCAGTCTTAAGGACATCGCTAGGCTACGAGCCTGTCTTGCTCAACCCCAGTTCCTTACCTAGAGTATCCCAGCTAGACATTATTAATTGAGTAGACACTTATTAGCATTTAATATAAGCTCTTTGATATGTATGCATTATTATTCACAGCATTTATTAGTTTAGGTTGTTGCTGAGCCGCACAACCATAGTAGACTGTTTCGTTAATGAGGAAGTACTTCTTTTAGTGTCGAGCATTACTACCGTTGCGCATTTATAGTATTCTCGTGTCAGTTAACATTATATGTCCTATCTTTTTGTGTATTCGCTTTACACGTGTGATGTCCTGCCTCCTGCCTTTATATAGTTAAAGATACGAGCATCTTATGAGCATCAGACTTTCTTCAGAAGTTTCCTGGTCTATGCTGTAGGACTATACTTCACTTTCTTTCAGAGAAGAGTGAAGAGTTTATTGTTGTTTAGAGTAACTGTATTGAAGCATCTTTTTATTGTATTAAATCTTGCAGTGATTTAATTGATCTTTCCCTAGATTCCTGTTTATGCACTTTAACGTAACTTGCACCCTGTGTGTTATCAGGCTATACCAGTGTGGGTTAGCCTGAAGTAGAGTACATTTATGCCCAGTTAAGGATACCCCGTTATCGCAGATTAACTCTGGAGGGTATAGGTGTTTTGTTTGCCGGCATATAAGTTCGAGGGTTTGGATCTAGCGTACCGTTGTTGCATAGTGCCCTATTACTAGTCCAAGCATTAAGTGCCCTTGTTTTATTCGCAGACCCGGTCGTAACTACTGTTAGGGAAGCGTATGTGTTTTTGTGTCGAATTATGGGTATAATTACAAGTGTAGCCTATGAACATCAAGTCAATAGTTGTACAATGTATATTATATATATTCAATTTCATAAATGGTATTAAATAGGTAATTGTGATAAAAACACTCAGCTATGAACTCTGGGAAGTGAGTGAATACTCAATGTTAATCACCACTATTTGATTTGATTGTATTTAATTTGTTTTGACCACATAGTCTGTATATACCTTTTCTAGGTTAAACAAAATTACAACATGTAGTTCCCAGGGCACATAACTGGGACTGAGTATATTACATATAATTAGATTTTGTTAGATCGAGTTATAGCCAGGTGCCTTTAAGAGAGATATCTCTCAAAAGGCTCAGCCTTGTTTTTGTATCAGTATTATTATTTTGTTTTACAAATAATTTGTAAGCAAAATTGTATTGTATACTAAAGGCTAAATAAAATATTTCAATTTCAATTTCAAATGCAAAAATCAACCCTTCATCCTCTCTCATTATTCTAGGTGTCTCTTTTTCTTCTGATCTCTCTTGGAAGGACCATATTACCATTCTTGTTAAAATGGCTTCCCAGACGATGGGAGTGCTCAACTGCCTCAGGGGGTTCTTTACCCCTGCTCAGTTTCTTGCTCTGTGCAAGTGCACAGTGCGTCCATGCATTGAGTATTGTTCGCATGTTTGGGGAGGATCCTCTTACACAGAACTTCTAGACAAAGTAGAAAAGAAAGCCTTTCGTCTCATCAGTGATTCACTACAATCTCTCTTCGCCGCAATGTTGCATCTCTCTTGTTTTTCTATCGCTATTACAATAATCAGTGTTCCTCAGAGCTCTCTCAGTGTACACCATTTCCCCTACATAAGTAGTACCCATCTTGCAACACAATCCCACCCCTACTCTGTGCAACTCTCCAACTCGAGTGGAACAATGCTTCCAATCTCCGCGACAGAAAGCAAAGAGTAGTCATAAACGGTAAGGCATCTAAATGGACCAATGAAAGTAGCGGGGTACCCCAGGGATCGGTACTAGGACCAATTCTCTTTCTAATTTACATCAACAACATAGATGAGGGTCTCACCTGTACAATCTCAAAATTTGATGACTATACAAAAATTGCATATAGCTATTCTCAAAAGAACAAGTTGACGATATGCAACACAATCTAGATAAGTTGTCACGTTGGGCCCAAATTTGGCAAATGAGTTTCAATGCGGATAAATGTAAAGTACTACATATCGGATACCAAAATGAGAAAGCAAACTATTCGATGAATGGCACTCAGCTTAAGAATGTAAACAGAGAAACCGACCTGGGAGTAACAATATCGAGCAACCTAAAACTGAGTCAACAATGTTCAGAAGTTGTTAAGAAAGCAAACAAAATAATTGGCTTTATAGGCAGGTCATTTGAGCATAAATCCAAAGAAGTTATCCTAACCCTTCACAATTCCTTAGTCCGCCCTCTTCTGGAATACTGCGTTCAATCCTGGTGCCCTTATTACCAAAAAGATATAGACAAGCTAGAACGAGTTCAATGTAGAGTTACCAAAATTATACCTAGCCTAAAGAACAAACCATACGAGGAACATCTTAAAGAATTAAATCTATTCCTTTAACCCAGCGCAGATTAAGAGGCGACTTAATTCAAGTGTTCAAAATCATCAAAGGCATCGACAATATGAACTGTAGTAAGTACTTCACTATCAACCAATCTAATTACACGCGGGGAAACGGTTGCAAAATTATCGGTAAATCTTTTAACTCGCACGAATCTAAGAATTTCTTCTTAAATCGAGTTGTCAACTTGTGGAATGGGCTTCCCCGAGACGTTATAGACTGCAGCATCGTTGATTCATTTAAACTTCGCCTAGACAAATATCTTGCATCAAACCTGCGACTGACTGCGTTTGTAAATTAATAACTTTATGTTATCCCCCCCTCAATTACTAACCCATCTGTCCCCTACTAACTTCCTAATCCTGCCACGGATATTAGTTCCAGGGTAGTAGTTCCCTTACCCAATCTAAACCACTGTTTGGACAATTGATCCTCAGTGTTTTGGAGGACAAGCAGCCTAGAAGGGTCACCAGATCTTTTGTTGCTTGATTTCCTTTGTACTTTGTACTCTATTCAACAGCTGAGCACTGGAACACACTCCCTGAATCCATCTTTCCCTTATCCTATGACTTAAATTGCTTCAAACTCTGTGTGTCCAGACATTTTGGCTCGAACGTTCCTTGATTTTGGCCCTGTCACGCTTTATACTCTGGGGGAGGCACTCGTCACAAGCAGTTTTGCCTTTTGTCTCCCTCATCCATATAGCACAAATAATGTGTGACTGGTTACGTGTTACAGTTTTCTTGGGGATGTAATTGTCCATTGTGTCTTGAATACAGTCACAGATTCTGGTCCAATTAGTTTCAACAGAATTGGCCATAATTATCATCGTTGTCAAAGAAGCACGTGTCTCTGTATTGAACTAAGTCCAACGAGGTGGCACCCTTGACCAATGTCCTCTCTGTTGAATAGGTAAATGTTTCTGGGCAATTGTTTCTGTATGGTAGGTTTTATGTTTGTGTCAACTAGTATCATGCCATGATCGCTCAAGCCAGGTACTACCCGTGTCCGTGTTATCAAAGAGATGTTGCTTGTGATAAATAGGTCTAAAATGTTGGATGTGCCCCATATCCTATGTTTGGGTTGTTTCTCATTACGCTAGCTTGCATGCGTGTTGGTTCGAGTACTGTTTGGCGGTTCTATCTATCTATCTATCTATTCCCTGACGCAGTGATCCCCGAATGGGTAGCCACGAACGAACCGCCCCCCTGCACCTCTGTCCCCAGTCAGTCGACGCCCCTCCCCCCAACCAGCACCGCCCTTGTTCATGTACTTCCTCACTCCATCCTTCCACCTCATATTCTGTCTACCTCTCCCTCTCTGTCCCTCCACCTCGCTCTCGTACACCCTCTTAGTCATTCTCTCGCTTTCCATACGTTCCATATGGCCGATCCATCTCAATTTGTTTCTTTTCACACTTTCCAGCACATCTACCTCCACACCACACCTCCTTCTTACTTCCTCATTAGTCTGTCTATCCCTCCATGTAACTCCGCACGCACTCCTAAAGTAATTCATTTCCACTGCTCTCACTCTTGGTCTGAGTCTCTCAACCAACGTCCATGCTTCGCTTCCGTAAGTCAGTGTCGGGATTACCAAACTGTCATGCAAGGACTTCTTCACTTCCATACTGACCACCCTATTTCTTGTTACTGCTTTTAGCGTTCCTACAACCCTCTTCCCCTGTTGTACCCGCTCTCGCACTTCTTCATCCATAGTCCCATCTTTACTCAAAACACTGCCCAGATACTTAAAAAAGTTGACGATCTCCATAGCCTGACCGTTCAGCTTCACCTCACACTCTGTGACTTCACCCCTTTCGAAGACCATAACCTTGCTCTTCCCCGTATTTACCTTCAAATTCCGTTTTTCGCACACTGTTCCAAACTCATTTACCAGACCCTGCAACTCCCATTCATTATCACTCATCAGAACTGTATCATCCGCAAACAGTAGTATAGGTAGCTTCCACTCAATTCCCTCCCTTTTCAGCGATACACCAACATCCACTGCTCTTGATAGTATTTCTTTCATGACTCCATCCATATATACAGTAAACAACCACGGGGACATCACACACCCCTGTTTCAAACCAACATTCAGGTCAAAGAACTCGCTCTGCTCACTCTCCACACGTACTGCCGCTTTGCACCCTCATACATGCTCTTCACTGCTTTCAGCAACTTGCCCTCTACTCCGTATATTCTTAGTACTTTCCACAAACCTTCTCTCTCCACTCTGTCATAGGCCTTCTCCATGTCCATATAGGCAACATACACCCTTTGTTTCTTCTCCAGATACTTCTCCACAACACAATTCAGGGTAAAAATCTGATCTACACATCCACTTCCCTTCCTAAAACCTCCCTGCTCGTCGCCTATCCATTTCTCCGTTCTCACTCTCACTCTCTCAATCACTACCCTACTGTATACCTTCCCTACTACGCTTAGAAGACATATTCCTCGGTGGTTACCACACACTCCTCTTTCCCCTTTGCCCTTATATAGGGGGACTATTATGCCAGTCTTCCAGTCATCGGGTGCACTCCCCTTCTCCCATGCTAGTTTGCACATTTTCCATACCCATTCTATCACTATCTCACCACCATACCTCAACATTTCCCCACACACTCCATCTGTTCCTGGTGCTTTCCCCAACTTCACTCTTTTCATGGCTTCCCACACTTCTGACCTCCTGATCCCCACCTCCTCCTCCACGATGTCGATGTCCTAGTCGATGAAAATGGAGAATACACCAAAGACGAAGTACAAATGAGTACTGCCCTCAATACCTTCTTTGCATCAGTTTTTACAACAGAAGACCTCAGTGATATCCCTACACCATCGCCGATTCAGATTGATAATTCAGATGTTCTAAGCAATATCACCGTTACAGAGAGAGAAGTATTGAATTGTTTAGATAAACTCAAGGTAAATAAAACGCCTGGACCTGATAAAATCTCGCCTAGAGTTCTAAAGGAAGCTAAGGATGAGCTCTCCAAACCACTGACATTACTATTCAATAAATCCTTGCAGTCTGGAACTATGCCCGATCAGTGGAAGCTAGCCAACGTAACACCGATATTCAAAAAAGGCAGCAAATCCTAACTTAACTATCGTCCAATTAGCTTAACCTCAGTTGTATGTAAAATGCTAGAAACGGTCATACGAGACAGACTCGTAAATCACTTAGCGGAAAATAACATACTTAAAGATACTCAACACGGCTTTCGTAAAAAATGTTCCTGTTTAACAAACCTCTTAGACTTCTTCCACGATATCCTCAACCTCTACGATGAGAGTAAAGCTGTAGATATTATATACCTTGATTTTCAAAAGGCCTTTGACAAAGTTCCCCACAAACGATTACTGCTAAAACTAAAAGCGCATGGAATACAAGACGGTGTGTTGAAAGGGATAGAAAATTGGCTCAGCGACAGAAAGAGTAGTCATAAACGGTAGGCATCTAAATGGACCAATGTAAGTAGGCGGGGGTACCCCAGGGATCGGTACTAGGACCAATTCTCTTTCTAATTTACATCAACGACATAGATGAGGGTCTCACCTGTACATTTTCAAAATTTGCTGACGATACAAAAATTGCAAATAGCGTACTCTCAAAAGAACAAGTTGACGATATGCAACACAATCTAGATAAATTGTCATGTTGGGCCCAAATTTGGCAAATGAGTTTCAATGCGGATAAATGTAAAGTACTACATATCGGATACCTAAATGAGAAAGCAAACTATTCGATGAATGGCACTCAGCTTAAGAATGTAAACAGAGAAACCGATCTGGGAGTAACAATATCGAGTAACCTAAAACCGAGTCAACAATGTTCAGAAGTTGTTAAGAAGGCAAACACAATAATTGGCTTTATCACCTTACGAGCGGCCTATGCGGTTTATTTATATGTACCGCACAGCGGGGTGTTTTTAGCCAAAATAGGGCTGTTTACGTGATCATTTCATGCCTAAATAAGACCCAGAACGTAAAACAAGTACCTATCCCTGAAAGGGCATAAACAGAGCTTTCGAATGACACCATAACGATCCTTGTATGATGGATAGTTTTCTTGCAATAACCGTGCAACGCGAGTGCAAAAAGCAGGTAATTCGGTACTTTCGGTACATAATTGAGTATGTAGCGAGTGAGAGAGGGAGGAGGGAGCTGAGATTTGTGTCAGTAGGTTCGCCGCGGTGGTCTGGAGCAGTCATACGCTCGCTAGTCTCCTGCCACCACTTGTCTCTCTCTCTCAGCCACATTACGTGCTGAAATTGCCACTCGACCTATGTCGAGCGCCGCCACATAGTCCAGCTTTTTTTTACTCGCCTTATGTTGCTCGCCGCTAATTAAGGTTATAGGCAGGTCATTTGAGCATAATCCAAAGAAGTTATCCTAACCTTTACAATTCCTTAGTCCGCCCTCTTCTGGAATACTGCGTTCAATGCTGGTGCCCTTATTACCAAAAAGATATAAACAAGCTAGAACGAGTTCAACGTAGAGTTACCAAAATGATACCTAGCCTAAAGAACAAACCATACGAAGAGCTTAGAGAATTAATATATTTCCTTTAACCAGTGCAGATAAGAGGGGACTTAACACAAGTGTTCAAAATCATCAAAGGCATCGACAATATGAACTGTAGTAAGTACTTCACTATCCAATCTAATTACACGCGGGGAAACGGTTGCAAAATTATTGTAAATCTTTTAACTCACACGAATCTAAGAATTTCTTCTTCAATCGAGTTGTCAACTTGTGGAATGGGCTTCCCCGAAACGTTATAGACTGCATCACCGTTGATTCATTTAAACTCCGCCTAGACAAATATCTCGCATCAAACCCGCGACTGACTGCGTTTGTAAATGAATAACTTTATTTTATCCCCCCCTCAGTTACTAACCCATCTGTCCCCTACTAACTTCCTAATCCTGCCACGGACATTAGTTCCAGGGCAGTAATTCCCTTTCCAATGTTCCCTTACCCACTCTAAACAACTGTTTGGACACTTGATCCTCAGTGTTTTGGAGGACAAGCAACCTAGAAGGGTCACTATATCTGTTGTTGCTTGATTTCCTTTGTACTCCTTTGTACTCCTTTGTACTTCTTCTCCCTCCCATACCATATCCAGCTATGTTTGCTGGCTCTTCATTCCTTACATTTAGCAACTCACTGAAGTACTCCCTCCATCTTTCGACTCTCTCTTGCTTCTCGGCTAGCATTCTCCCATTCTTATCTTTCACAGCCTTACTGTTTCCCTTGCTACCTTCCCTAACTTTCTGACTTCTTTCCAGAACAGTTTCTTTCTCTCCCTCCATTTTACACTCAGATTCCTTCCAAATTCCTCATCTACTCTTCTCTTACTTTCCTTCACTACTCTCTTCACCACCCTCTTACTCTCCACGTACCTCGCTCGTTTCTGTCTCTCGGAATCTTCATTCCCTCTACTACCCAACCACTCTCATATGCTTTCTTCTTTTCTTCCACAGCTATTCTTACCACTTCTGTCCACCATGCTGTACCTTTCACTCCCCTCCCTCTTCTCCTCACTCCACACACCTCCTCACATGCTGCACAGATCTCCTTAAACACCTTGCTCATCTCCTCCCCTTCCTCCATAACTTCCAGGTCGATCCCACCTGGTCGGCTTTCCACTGCTCTCCTGTGTACTCTCCCTGACTTCCTCCTGCAACCTCTCCACCCTCCTCACCATTCCACCCTCCTCTCGCCTCCCTCCAGCTCTCCTCTCCTTCTTCTTTTGTATCCTACCCTTAGTTACCACTACATAATGATCAGACAGACCCCCTCCAATACCCCTATACACCCTAGCATCCATCACAGATTTCTTTATTCGTTCATCCACACATACATAATCAATCAATGACTTTCGTTCCACCACTGTCTTAAACTTCATCGTCAACATCCGTTTCCACGTGTACCTGTGGATCATTCTGTGTCGGAAGAAGGTGTTGGCTATCCACAGCCTCCTCCCCACACATGCGTCCACAAGTGCACTACCATTCCCATTCACCTCTGATGGTACCCCCCACCCTCCCACCACTCCCTCAACTTTCCTATCACCCACCTTACCATTCATATCCCCAATCAGAAATATTCTTTCGTTCTTGTCAAACTTCTCCAGGCACGCCTCCACATTGTATTCCTACTTTCATTCTCACCCACACAATCCTTGAACCCACAGACCCATACTCTCTTACACATTCCTTCCATTTGCTACTTACAAACAAACATGCACCTTCTCTCGCTGTTCCTTCACTCACTCCAGCACACACACCCATTCCACAATCCCACTCTCTCACATCTGAACCTTTCCATTTGGTCTCTGTCATTCCACATACATCCAGCCTGGCATTTACTAACACTTCCAGAACCTCTCTCTCTTTTGTGCCATCATTCATGCCACTAACATTCCACGTAGCCATTCTCAGAATGTCCGAAGGCATGTCCTTAGTCGGTCGTGGTTCGTCAACGTTGGTTCCGTCCGCATCCGAGGCTGTTCGTTCGTTTTTCTTTGCTTAGATATTTTTTCCGGGTAGGGGTCGCAAGCCCACCGACCCAACCTCTTTAGTCGCCTCTTACGACATGCAGAAGGCACACGTGGGGCATATTCTATTCCCTAACCCCCAGGGGGGAATCCGTCTTTTTTTCTTGTTTTCTATATTCCAACTACTCCCTCTCGGGCATAAGCTGAGAGCCTGTACATATAAACATTTAGAAATAATTAGTAGCTCACGTGTATTTGTGAGGTATATATATATATATGTCAAGGGAATATGAAGTACGATGTAGGGAAGTTTTTGGTGTCAGTTTGAAGTATTGATATCATGCTTCATAACACACTTTATATTTTGTTTTCCTATCCTCATCATATTGAAGAAAAACAGGGTTAGAAATTAAAAAAAAAAAAAAAAAAATGCTGACTTTAAGGGTCTATAAATACAAAACAATGCCCCAAAAAGCCTATTTGTATATAACAGTTTTTACTTAGAATTACTTAATCTTTCATTTCTGTAAGTATTTATATATATACACCGGTATATATATTTATATAAATATATATATATATATATATATATATATATATATATATATATATATATATATATATACCGTATATACAGGGTGTCCCGTAAGTTTTGTCAAATACTTACAGAAATGAAAGATTAAGTAATTCTGAGTACAAAATGTTCTATACACATAGGCTTTTTGGGGCATTGTTTTGTAGTTATGGACCCTTAAAGTATTATTTTGATTTTGATTTGATTTTTTTGTAATTCTTAACCCTGTTTTTCTTCAATATGATGAGGATAGGAACAAATATATGAAGTGTATTATGAAGCATGATATCAATACTTCAAACTGACCCCAAAAACTTCCCTACATCGTACTTCATATTCCCTTGACATGGAGTTGAATAATACAAGAAACCAACAAAAATCAGTTTTAAGCTCATCATCACGGAAAAAGGAAAGGAGCTACAGAGGACTGTTTGGTGTTTTCATCAAGTATTAATACCATGCACCATTATACAGCATTTAACGTTATCGCTATTCTTTTTTATTACTCGGAAAATGAGTTTAAACTGACAGAAAACATCAAAAAATCCTCTGTAGCTCCTTTCTTCTTTCCTCGATGATGAGATTAAAATTAAGTTTTGTTGTTTTTTTGTAATATTCAGTTTGAAATATTGATATACTGCTTCATAATACACTTTATAGTTTTTGTTTTCCTATCCTCATCTTATTGAAGAAAAACAGGGTTACAAATTACAATAAATACCAAAATGCTAATTTTAAGGGTCCATAATTACAAACTAATGACCCAAAAAGCCTATGTGTATATAACAGTTTATACTTAGAATTACTTAGTCTTTCATCTCTGGAAGTATTTGACAAAACTCGCGGGACACACTGTATCTATGGTATATATATATATATATATATATATATATATATATACAATATATGTGTGTGTGTGGGGGAGGATCCTCTCACACAGCACTTTTTGACAATGTAGAAAAGAAAGCCTTTCGTCCACTCACTGACTCTTTGCAATCTCTCTCTGTTCTCTGCAGTGTTGCATCTCTCTCGCTATTCCACCACTATTAAAGGCCCCACTAGACGATATGATCGCTCGATCCGTTCGTCGGAATCGTAAACGAATTGTTCTGTGTGTGGGGTTCTCTTCCGACCAAAAGTGGACGGAGTCAGTTGGACTCTCTGGCCCGCTCACAACCTGCCAACTCCAGGTTCTTGGCATCCGTTTCAGATCAGGTGGCCGAAGGTCTACATGTTTATGGCGTCGTCGTACGATGTACTTTAGTTCCATAGTAACATTCGTTGGGCTATGTTCACGGATAAGGATTTTTGGGTGGAGCTCATTGAAAAATATATGCAATGTCCTTGTCTATGGTGTCTCACGCTTAGAGATTGTCATGATAAAGGAAAGGGAAATGAGGCTTATGATGTAATAGGAGAGCCATGAAAGGAAAAGGATACTGTAGCCCAAAAAAACAAATTATACTGAAGAGTTGCTTTTGAATTATTTTCATTGCAGAGAAGATGCAATTGAACTGATTTAGTCTTGTTTTGTTTCTATGTGAGTGAGGGAGAAAAAAGGAAGAACTGCCTGTATCGAGTGCCTCCCCTAGGGTTGAAAGAGTGACCAGGCCAAAATCAAGTGACGTTCGAGCCAAAATGCAAGGACACACAGAGCTTGAAGCAATTTAAGTCGTAGGAAGAGGGAAAGACTGATTCTGGGAGAGAGTTCCAGAGCTCAGCAGTTGAATAGAAGAAAGTCTGAGAATATCGTTTCACTCTTGGGCTGGAGAGTTGCACAGAGTAAGGGTGGGCTTGTGTTGCAAGACGGGTACTACGTACCCTCTACCCTAGTAGAGGAGGTGGTATACACTGGAAAAGCTCTGAGGAAACATTGATTTTTATAGTAGCGATAAAATAGCGAGAGATATGCAACATTGTAGAGAAGAGAGAGAGATTGCATAGAGTTGGTGAGTGAGCAGGAGTTAATGGTATGAAAGGCTTTCC
Organism: Paralithodes platypus; assembly: GCA_032716605.1. Classification (NCBI taxonomy): domain Eukaryota; kingdom Metazoa; phylum Arthropoda; class Malacostraca; order Decapoda; family Lithodidae; genus Paralithodes; species Paralithodes platypus. The sequence goes on along the minus strand of CM064512.1, from coordinate 45,895,957 downwards.
TTTTTACTTTGTCTAGGAGTGCAGTGTGAGAGGATCTTCCCCACACATGTGAACAATACACAATACAAAGACGCAACGTGCCCCTGTACAGAGCAAGAACCTGTGAAGGGGTAAAGAACCCCTTGAGGTGGTTGAGCACACCCAGCTTCTGGGAGGCTGCCTTAGCAAGACTGGTAATATAGTCCTTCCAAGTGAGACCAGAAGAAAAAGAGACATTGAGAATATTGAAAGAAGATGAAGGATTGTTTTTTGTATTGTTGAATTGTAAGGGATAGTCCTCTGGGAGTTCTAAACGGGTAGTAACATGAAGAAATTGAGTTTTGGAAGCATTAAAGGCAGCAAGGTTTTCTCTGCCCCAATTGGAAACAGTAGTTAAATCAGAAGATAAGTGTTGCATTGGTTCATTACATTTGTCTTTGAGGGATTGCTGGCCAGGGTGTTCAGGAAAACTAATCGAGTAGTGTAAGGTAGAGTCGTCTGTGTATGAATGGATGGGACTGGAGGTATAGTTGAGAAAATCATTTATGAAAATTAGAAAGAGAATGGGAGATAGGACAGAGCCCTGAGGAACACCGGAGTTGATAGGATGAGGATGTGAGCGATGGCCGTCCACAACCGCAGCTATGGAAAGGCTGGAGAGGAAATTAGAGACAAAGGCACAGATGGAGAGATAGAAACCGAAGGAGGATAGTTTAGAAATTAAAGATTTGTGCCAGACTCTGTCTAGTGCAATAAAAAAGGTCTCACCGAAGTCCCAACAGGAGGATGACCAAGAGTTAGTAAGATATGAAAGAAGATCACCAGCAGAACGACCTTTTACCCCTTCTATACCGCGATGTCTTTTTAACCCTTGTCTGGAGGGGGTGGACTTAAGTCGGTCTAGAGAACCATGGACTATGTGGCGGGGACCGACTTAAGGTGATGTGCAATTTTGAGCAATATTTGGCTCTGAGAGAGAGAGACGAGCGGTGGGAGGAGCGTAGGTCGGCTCTGACTGTTCGGCACGGTTCCCGCGCCAGCACTGGGCCCGCCTCCACATACACCCACACTCACTGCCTCGCTACACATGGAATTATGTAAGGAAATTACCGTATTTAGGGATTTTGCACTCGTCTTGCACGATCATTGCAAGAGAACGTGTGGTCGTAGAAGGATTGTTCTGGTGTCCTTGGAAAGCTCAATTATCGCCCTTTCAGGGATACATAATTGTATTACGCTCTGGCTCTTGTTTATGCATGAAAAAGAGCACAGAAACAAGGTAATTTAGGGTAAAACCACCCGCTTGGCGGGTAGTAGAAGTTACTGACGGGCCTGCTCGTAAGGCGTTAACTTTATTCTGGCTACTATTAGACGATTTTAGTCAGATTAAAAAAGGGCCTTCAGCAATAAACAGACTTCGAACTATCTCACTTAACCCATTTTAATTCGTCAAATCCTTCTTAAACTGCACAAGATCGTATAATAGTAGCCAGAATAAAGATAAAAGGATGTTGCCGGTACAAAAGGGGTTAAGGAAGCCATACTGGCAATCTGAGAGTAGATTTTGAGAGGAGAAATGCTTAAGAAATTTTGGAAACAAGAATAGTTTTAAAACCTTTAGAGATACAAGATATGAGAGCAATTGGACGATAGTTGGAGGGTTGAGAGCGGTCACCCTCCTTTGGGACAGTTTGAATTTGAGCAAACTTCCAGCAAGAAGGGAAGACGTTAGAGGAGAGACAAAGACGAAAGAGTTTGCCTAGGCAGGGAGTCAGCAGGGAAGCACAGTTTTTGAGTATATCAAATAATTATGCTAATTTCAATTTATAACACGAATTGAGTGTTATTTTTATTATGAATGTTCACACTAACAAAATGTACGCTTAAGATGTTCATGATTTAGCTAGATAAAGTAGGACTTGAGAGGCTATCGACCCTTCTGGATTATTAACCTCTCCGCGGCGCACAGGGGGTTTTCTACAGGGTAAGACTGTGCGCACCTATGATGATTTTGGGACCTATTGCCAATTTCGATAAAAAGTACATCATCGTGTAGGGAATGTTTGCGTGCATCGGCCCATATATATTTGACCCCCCAAAAAATGTCTGGGGGGGGTAGGGGAACGGTCCGTAGTTGAAAAATGTGGAGCGAATGGCACCGCGCGGCTAGATTGTCATCGAGCGGCGAGATTTCCCTGCCGAATATTTACGCGCGCAGGGGATAGAAGGAGAGGGAGGAGGGGGTGGGTTACCGCGTATTATCACGTATATCTCCTTTTTCGAGCCCTTTTAGGCTATTTAGAGTATGTATACATGTGTAGGGCACCCATATAACAATGAATATGCCTCATAGTGACCAAAAATTGCAATATATAAGGGAATTATAAGAGAATATTTAGGCGGGAATGAAGATGTGTTGGAGGTTTGGCGGCAATTTATGAGCTGAGAGTGTGGTTTACGCCATACATATCACGTATATCTTGTACGTAGAGCACTGTCACGCTATAATACAGACTTGTACGTATGTATACGTGCCATATATAAAAATATATACCGCATATAAACCAATTCATGCGATATTTACGCACATTATCAATGAGTTTCTATGCGTGAACCAAGGTGTGAGTGAGTTGTGGTGGGAATGAAAGGGGGAGAGGGTGTGTTACGCCATAAATATCACGTCAATCTTGTATTTAGGGCACTCTCATGCTATAATAAAGACGTGTACATATGTAGGCGTCCCATATAACAAGGAATATACCGCATATAGCCCAATTGATGCGATATTTACGCAAATTGTGAATGTGTTTCTAGCAGACGGAAGCCTGAAAGGGGGGGTTGGGGGTGGGTGGGTGGGAGGGAGGTATGCAGGGGTGCAGTGAGTGAGTGAGTCGTGGAGAGATGGAAGTCAGGCAGATCTCTAGATAGATAACCAGCTTAGTGATAATTGTGGAGGCGCCCCAGGCGTATTGATGTTTGGTATTTTGACCCTTATGTCTACCAGATGGCTGGTGTTCATTACCATCAACAGGTCTACAATAACATGAGTCAGGAATGGAGAGAGAGAGAGAGAGAGAGAGAGAGAGAGAAACTGAGACATGCGTATGTCGTACATATAAATGGACTTCAGAATTGCATTTTTATGCAAGCAGACATTGCATTTTAGACACATGTGAAGTACCACAGAAACATGTAGGCCATTGACTGTAAATAAAGTACTATATTTATAGACCACCAGCGACGGTGCTGAGTCAACACAGGCAGATTGCCTGTTGTGATAGAGGGCTAAATATAGACTGGTGTCTCCTTACACCTGCGAAAGGGTAGATTGCCACCAGAGAAACGTTTACTTATTTATTTCGAAGTAATATGCAATCTAAATGTATATTCGAGACCTACTGCAATTATTTGTATGACAGTCATGACTATGTATAATCCAATATACGCGCGTAGGCGAGACATAAGAAAGCTGGTTGAGCAATTTTCGACACCCACACAGTTATTATTCATTTTTATTTACAATATTATACAATACAAATGTATTTGTGAAGAGTATTTTATCCATTATTGTATTTATACCAATTTTGTTCCCAGACAGAGCTGCTGTAGCTGGAGAATCAAGGAGCGGCCCGGGTCACCTCGTGACCGCCTGACCGTGTGAAAATGAGTGGAGTCACACTGAGAGGGGCAATTTTGCTGAGTGTTTGGGCAATTTTTGACAGAATAAAGTTATATAATTACTAATTCTTGACAGAGACAAACTATTATAAACCTTGGCATGATATAATTGATAATCCCATCAATTTACAAACGTAAATTGGTGGGATAATTCATTTTTTTTTGTATATTGTCATTTCGATTGTAGACACGAAGTTTTGAGTGATATTTGGTATGAGCTCCTGTGGCATGGTTGGTAAGGTCGCGGACTGGAAAACTCAAAGTGTCGTAGGGTAGTGGGATCGAATCCAGGAGGGGGTTATGGGGAAGGTTTTATATTGTCTAGAAAAAATTTTATAAATTTTTTTTTTTACAAGATCATGCCATTGTATTCAAACAATATGAAATATTCATAGAATATATCATATTGTAAGAATACAATGACATGACCTTGTTTTCTTTTTTTCTTTTTTTATTGTTTTATTTTATTATCATAGTAGGTTTGACATGATTTATTGAAACATATTTATTTTTGTACAATTCATTTGAGGTAAGAAAATAATTATATACACATTACTTAGGCTAATAACAAACATATATATTGATATACTAAAAAAATAAGGCATATTACATGTAAATCTTTGAAACTTATAAACTAAATAATGAAACATACAATTATATAATGTAAAAGCTATATCACAGGGACATCTTTGGAACTTATACATTATATAATATATATGTTACATTATGAGGTAGCGTGATCAATTAGGTCAGGTCAGGTAAGGTAGGGCGCGAGTCCAGGGCAGGGCAGGGCAGGAGGCGAGTCCAGGGCAGGGCACGGGGCGAGTCCAGGGCAGGGCAGGGCAGGGCAGGCGCCGACACTCAGTAGTTCTTGAAGGTGTGGTAGTCCCTGAAGCAGTCACCCAGGCAGAGTGCAACTTTGCACTCGGCGCACATTGAGGTGACTCTTTTGGTCACATGGGGTTTCCTCACACTGGAGCTGCAGACGGTGCACTGCACCTGCCTGTGACGAGTGCCAATCAGCTCGGTGTTGGTTGTGTAGTGTCTTTCGACACCCAGCTGGATGCGGTCAGGAACGTGATCCCCACGCCATGCCGTACGTCTGTGAGTGGTGGTGCCATACTTCTCCAGGAGTTGGTAGGAGACGTTGTACACGAACTCCCGGAATTTCAGCTTCTGGTTTGGGGCCATATCCTTTTTCACCAATCACAAGTTGTAGGCGTTCAGCATCGTTATGTCAACTAGGTGGAGGAAGAGCTTGTGATACCACTTCACAGTCTTCCTCAGACACTCAACACCTGACAGCTGACAGTCAGACTTGTCCACCAGGCGCATGTTTTTGGTGTAGTCCACTACCATGTCGGGCTTGTAGATTGTCTTCCTGGTTCGGTAGTGGATTTTGCCAGAATCCACCTGGGCACCTGTGTGGACGGTGGAAAGCAGGTGGACGTCTCGCTTATCCTTCCACTTCAGGGCTATCAGTTTCCCACACTTCTCGAGCTGCTTGTATTTCTGCCCCTTTCGTCGCCTTCTTCGCACATGCCTCTCGCGGTGTTCCTGGGCCAGGTCGTCTTCTGAAGGTGTGTCACTGGAGGAGGCATCTGTGAGAGGAATGACATCACCTGTGAACTTTGGCATAAACTTTCTTGTCTTTCTGACAGTCCCACATGACCCCGTTTGGTTGTCATAAAGAAACTGGCAGAGAGCAGGAGAAGTATACCAGTTGTCAGTGTAGATGATGTGGCCTTTGCCCAGGTAAGGTGCCAACATTTTCCTGACGATGGCACCTGACATGCCCATGGGGTCATTGGCAGCGGCTTTCGGTACGTCAATGTCAGTTCCTGTATACACGATCATGTCAAGCACTATTCCAGTTTCACAGTCGCACAACACGAAGAGCTTGATTCCGAACCTATGCCTCTTCAAGGGGATATACTGCTTGAAAACAAGACGTCCTTTGAAGAGCACGAGCGACTCATCAATCACCAAATTGAGGAAGGGGTAAAAGTATTTCCTATACCTCTCCAACAACATGGTGAACACATCCCGAACTTTCCATATCCTGTCAATCCTGTTAGGATTTTCGTTGTCTGCAAAGTGCATAAATCTTAGCAGCAACAAAAATCTGTCACGAGTCATGAACTTATTGAAAGTTGGGGTGGCGATGAGAGGGTCGTGCTTCCAGTAGTGTTGCAACACATGCTTCTTGATCAGAGGCATGAGGAACAACAAGGCAAAGAACGTCAGAAATTCTGCCACAGTCGTATCCACCCAGCCTCGTATTCTCGCTTTTGGAGAAAGGACGTCCAATCTGCCAAACACCCACCTGTAGTAGGCGTTTGTTTGGGCAACGATGTACGTCATTACCTCCATGTCGAAAAAAGCGAGGAAGAAGTCGCTTTCGTTCGCTTGATCATCACAGGGCCAGTCGTCAGTTGTTCCTGACGTCCCAGGATTGAACTGGGGCACGTCAGGTACAAAATTGACCCCGTCAGACCAATCGAACGAAGGCATGCCAGGGATCGGAATGTCGTCTGCGTCTGCTTCTGCGTCTGAAATATCGCTTCCATGGTCGCGATACAGCACTTCATCATCATTACCCTCCTCTTCACTCGACAGACGATGCCCTTCCTCGTTTTCGTCACCGACGTCGGACTCACTCCCACTGTCCACTCCCAAATCCCCCCACCCTTGGTCCCGTGCTAGGGCTTCGTCGTCGAAACCCGGGCTGCCAATGTCCTGCGAATCACCATCAAACAGCAGGGCGGCATACTTAGATGGTGTAAGAGTTTTCCGGGTCACTTTGGCACGTGCGGGAGTCTTATGGACAGGGACAGCAGAGGTGGTGGCAGGGGCGGCGGCAGGGGCGGCGGCGGCAGGGGCGGCGGCGGCAGGGGCAGCAGTGGTGCGTGGCCTTGATGGCAAGATGATGGTGGTGCCTGTCGCCCTTCTCTCTGTTCCTTGGGCAGGGGCGGCAGGGGCGGCAGGGGCAGCAGGGGCGGCAGGGGCGGCAGGGGCAGCAGGGCCGGCAGGGACACCAGGGCCAGCAGTCGCTTTCCCAGTCGCTTTCCCTCTCCCTTTCCCCTTCCCCTTCCCTGTTCCTTGGGCAGGGGCGGCAGGGGCGGCAGGGGCGGCAGGGGCAGCAGGGGGGGCAGGGGCGGCAGGGGCAGCAGGGCCGGCAGGGACACCAGGGCCAGCAGTCGCTTTCCCAGTCGCTTTCCCTCTCCCTTTCCCCTTCCCCTTCCCTGTTCCTTGGGCAGGGGCGGCAGGGGCAGCAAGGGCGGCAGGGGCGGCAGGGGCAGCAGGGGCGGCAGGGGCAGCCGGGCCAGGGGCGGCTGGTGGTGTTGGTGGTGGTAGGGGCACTGTGGCTGGCGTACGGGTTCTTTTCCCTACCACCGTGCCTTTCATTTTTCCTGCCCCCGCAGGTAATGCAGCCCTAGGGCGGCCTCCTGCGTCGCTGGTACCGGTGGCAGGGGTGGCAGGGGTGGCAGTGGTGGCAGTGGTGGTGGTAGTGGTTGTTGCAGTGGCCTGGGTCGTGGTGGCAGTGTCCCGAAAGACCAATGACCTCTGTGCCATTGCCCTGCTTGCACGTGTTTTACGTGCTTTTGGTGCTGGTGATTCGTCCTCTGAGCTGTAGGGCGTGTCGTACTGGTAGCTAGGGTCTTTGGCAGCCACCCTCTGCCTTCCACGGCGGCTAACACCACCAGAAGGAGGGCTGGTTGTGTCATCAGGGAGCGAGCGTGAGGGACGTGTAGGCTCCATGACTAGTGCATGGTTACTGGCGCGGCGGTGCTTGCACGAGTGCGGGGCGAGCGTTTGGCGGGGTGGTTTCGAGAGTTGACATGTAGTACTATACCCACACCAATTTTCAGCCGCCTGGCTATAAACGCGCGGTTTTGGTACGTGTTCAAAGTCTCTGCTCTTAAGAGTCTACCCGCAGTGCGCCGGGGGAACTCTTAAGAGTCTCCCCGCAGCTCCCGGGTTAAGCCAGCATACTGGAAGTCAAGAATAGCGTCAGGACTGGAGCCCCTCTTCCAGAACTCCAATCCGTAGTTTCAGGAACATTGCTACACATCTAAGGGATGAAACACTGGTACACTGGGATGCCATAGTCTCTAGCCTACTCATAAATACTGGTACACTGGGATGCCATAGTCTCTAGCCTACTCATAAATACTGGTACACTGAGATGCCATAGTCTCTAGCCTACTCATAAATATTGGTACACTGGAATGCCATAGTCTCTAGCCTACTCATAAATACTGGTACACTGGGATGCCATAGTCTCTAACCCACTCATACATATTTGCTTTGTGGTACACTGGGATGCCATAGTCTCTAACCCACTCATTGTGGTACACTCGGATGCCATAGTCTCTAGCCTACTCATAAATACTGGTACACTGGGATGCCATAGTCTCTAGCCTACTCATAAATACTGGTACACTGGGATGCCATAGTCTCTAGCCTACTCATAAATACTGGTACACTTGGATGCCATAGTCTCTAGCCTACTCATAAATACTGGTACACTGGGATGCCATAGTCTCTAGCCTACTCATAAATACTGGTACACTGGGATGCCATAGTCTCTAGCCTACTCATAAATACTGGTACACTGAGATGCCATAGTCTCTAGCCTACTCATAAATATTGGTACACTGGAATGCCATAGTCTCTAGCCTACTCATAAATACTGGTACACTGGGATGCCATAGTCTCTAGCCTACTCATAAATATTGGTACACTGGAATGCCATAGTCTCTAGCCTACTCATAAATACTGGTACACTGGGATGCCATAGTCTCTAGCCTACTCATAAATACTGGTACACTGGGATGCCATAGTCTCTAGCCTACTCATAAATACTGGTACACTTTGGATGCCATAGTCTCTAGCCTACTCATAAATACTGGTACACTTGGATGCCATAGTCTCTAGCCTACTCATAAATACTGGTACACTGAGATGCCATAGTCTCTAGCCTACTCATAAATACTGGTACACTGAGATGCCATAGTCTCTAGCCTACTCATAAATACTGGTACACTGAGATGCCATAGTCTCTAGCCTACTCATAAATACTGGTACACTGGGATGCCATAGTCTCTATCCTACTCATAAATACTGGTACACTGGGATGCCATAGTCTCTAGCCTACTCATAAATACTGGTACACTGAGATGCCATAGTCTCTAGCCTACTCATAAATACTGGTACACTGGAATGCCATAGTCTCTAGCCTACTCATAAATACTGGTACACTGGGATGCCATAGTCTCTAGCCTACTCATAAATACTGGTACACTGAGATGCCATAGTCTCTAGCCTACTCATAAATACTGGTACACTGAGATGCCATAGTTTCTAGTCTATTCATAAGAATGCTCGGACCCCCTTTGTTTATATTTATGCAATTCTTTCATCTGGATTGACTTTTGGATAGAACTTGCTTATCAATAAATATTATATTTAGTTTTGTAGTTAATGTATAGACAATTATACTTATATATTCGTTTCCAGATATAAATGTCCATGATTCGAACTGTGTGCAATCCACGAATATTTAAGAATGGGCTAGAGACAGTGGGACTGGAGTTCTCGAAAAGAGGCCCAAGCCCTGATGCTATTCTTGACTTACAGTGTGCTGGCTAAATAGTCCTGAAGGGTTGATATCCACTGAAGTCCCATTTTAACTAACTAACTAATCCACTCCTGAAGCTATTCTTGACTCCTAGTGTGCTGGCTTAAGGGAAGGTTTTTAGTTTGCTCTCTAGACCTCCATCAAGCTTAAAACAATACCTCCAAGAGCCCCCTTCGAGATAAATGTATACATTTTTCGGTAGAAAAATGTCACGGCCAAAGGCAGGTTCCTCCTAAATTACAGGCTCGCTATCGTTTGCAAGTAAAATTAGACACACAAAATGCCAGGAAAAGTCTTAAAATTGACAGTAATGGGGCAAAAGCTCTTAAAATCGCCAAACTAATGAGGGTTCCGGAACGTCTTAAAATCTCAAAAGTAGTGGGGCTAAGCATGAGTGAGAAGAGGTACCAGAAACAAACAAAAAACATAAAATGAGGGGAATGTCTTCAATTCTCAAAAGTGTTGGGGCTAAGCATGAGGGAAAAGAGGGGCCAGACACAAAAACAAACTTAAGTAAAAATCTCTGCTAAATAATCCTAAAGGGTTGATAGCCTCTGAAGTGCTATTATAACTAACTATGACATCCTAGTGTACCTCTATTGACTCAGTGGTTAGAGTGCCGGTCTTGTAACTAAGTGGTCCAGAATTCAATCCCCCGCAGTGAGGCTCGAGATGTTGGACTGGTTCAGTAGCCAACCCAGTTTATATGGAAGATATCAAAGTCATAAAATAACCCCCCTTACCCCTGGGGGTGAGGGAATAGAATATGCCGCACGTGCCTCCTGCGTGTCGTAAGAGGCAACTAAAGAGGTTGGGTCGGGGGGCTTGCGACCCCCACCCGTGAAAAATACTTACTGCAACGAAGAATGAACGAACAGCCTCGGATGTGGACGGACGTCATAATGACGAACCCCGACCGACTATGGACAATCTTAGAATAGGGAATGGGAATGTGAGAGGCGTGAATGATTACACAAAAGAGAGAGAGGCCATGGAAGTGTTCGTGAATGCCAGGCTGGATGTATGTGGAATGACTAAGACCAAATGGAGGGGTACAGATGTGAGAGAGTGGGAGTGTGGAATAGGTGTGTGTGTGCGGGAGTGAGTGAGTGAGTAGTGAGACAAGGTGCGTGTTTGTTTGTAAGTAATAAATGGAAGGAGCGTGTAAGAGACTATGGGTCTGTGGGTCCAAGGATTGTGTAGGTGAGAATGAAAGTAGGAATACAAACGTGGGTGATTGTGTGTGTCTATGGTCCGACAGAGGATAAACCTGTAAGAGAGAAAGAGGAGTTCTGGGTGAATGTGGAGGTGTGTCTGAATTAGTTTGGCAATAACGAAAAAATATTTATAATTGGGGATATGAATGGGAAGGTGGGTGATAGGAAAGTTGATGGAGTGGTGGGAGGGTGGGGTGTATCGTCAGAGGTGAATGGTAATGGTAGTGCACTTGTGGACGTATGAGTGGGGAGGAGGCTGTGGACAGCCAACACCTTCTTCCGACAAAAGAATGATACACAAGTACACATTGAAAGTGGTGTGGAGGAAGAAGGATAAGGATAAGACAGTGGTGGAACGAAAGGCACTGATTTGTTAAATATGTGTGAATGAACGAATGAAGAAATCTTTGCTGGATGCTAGGGAGTATATGGGTAATGTAGGGGGTCTGTCTAACCATTATGTAATAGTAGCTAAAATTAGGATACAAAGGAAGTGGGTGAGGAGAGCTGTAGAGAGGCGAGAGGAAGGTGGAATGGCGAGGAGGGTGGAGAGGCTACAGGAGGAGGAATTCAGGGAAGAGTATAGGAGAGCAGTAGAAAGACGACTAGGTAGGTTTTACCTGGAAGGTATGGAGGAAGTGGAGGAGGTAAGCAAAGTGTTTAAGGAAGAGATCTGTGTAGCATGTGAGGAGCTGTTTGGAGTAAGGAGAAGAGGGAGGGGAGGGAAGGGTACAGCATGGTGGACAGAAGAGCTAAAAATAGTTGTGGAAGACAAGAAGAAAGCGTATAGAGAGTGGTTGGGCAAACTAGCATGGGAGAAGAGGAGTGCACATGATGACTGGAAGACTGGCATAATAGTCCCCCTATATAAGGGTAAAGGAGAAAGAGGAGTGTGTGGTAACCACCGAGGAATATGTCTTCTAAGCGTAGTAGGGAAGGTGGATAGTAGGGTAGTGATTGAGAGAGTGAGAGCAAGAACGGAGAAATGGATAGGTGAAGAGTAGGGCGGTTTTAGGAAGGGAAGAGGATGTGTAGATCAGATTTTTACCCTGAAATGTGTTGTGGAGAATTATCTGGAGAAGCAACAAAAGCTGTATGTTGCCTTTATGGACTTGGATAAGGCCTATGAAAGAGTGGATAGAGAAGGTATGTGGAAAGTACTTAGAATATACAGAGTAGATGGCAAGTTGCTGAAAGCAGTGAAGAGCATGTATGGGGGTGCAAAGGCTGCAGTAAGTGTGGAGAATGAGCAGAGCGAGTTCTTTGATCTGAATGTTGGGTTGAAACAGGGGTGTGCGATATACCCGTAGTTGTTTACTGTATATATGGCTGGAGTCATGAAAGCAATACAAGGAAGAGCAGTGGATGTTGGTGTATCGCTGATCAGGGAGGAAAATGAGTGGAAGCTACCTGTACTGCTGTTTGCTGATGATACAGTTTCGATGAGCAAAAATGAATGGGAGTTGCATGGTCTGGTAAATATGTTTGGAACAGTGTGCGAAAAACGGAATCTGAAGGTAAATGCGGGGAAGAGCGAGGTTATGGTCTTCGAAAGGGGTGAAGCCACAGAGTGTGAGGTGAAGTTGAATGGTCAGGCTATGGAGATTGTCACCTCATTCAAGCATCTAGGCAGTGTATTGAGTAAAGATGGGACTATGGATGAAGAAGTGCGAGAGAGGGTGCAACAGGAGTAGAGGGTTGTAGGAATGCTGAAAGCAGTAACAAGAAATAGGGTGGTCAGTATAGAAGTGAAGAAGTCCTTGCATGACAGTGTGGTAATCCCGACACTGACTTACGGAAGCGAAGCATTGACGTTGGTGGAGAGACTCAGACCAATAGTGAGAAGGGTGGAAATGAGTTACTTAAGATGTGCGTACGGAGTTACATGGAGGGATAGACAGAGGAATGAGAAAATAAGAAGGAGGTGTGGTGTGGAGGTAGATGTGCTGGAAAGTGTGAAAAGGAACACTTTGAGATGGTTCGGCCATATGGAACGTATGGGAGGCGAGAGAATGACTAAGAGGGTGTACGAGAGCGAGGTGGAAGAACAGAGAGGGAGAGGGAAACCGAAAGAGAAGTGGAAGGATGGAGTGAAGAAGTATATGGATGAAGGCGGTGCTGGTTGGGAGGAGGGGCGTCGACTGACTGGGGACAGAGGTGCATGGGGGCGTTTCATTCGTGGCAACACCATCGGGGATCATGGCGTCAGGCAATAGATAGAAATATAGACCCCCTTCCGGCGGCGGCGTCTATTTTACTGGATTCCAGCTATATTTTGACGATTTTATGAATCTTAGGAAGGATATACGTTAGCTAAATGGACTAATTGAGATAGTCGGTCGCCTCTTAATGGGGAGACAAGTATATGGATGAAGGCGGTGCTGGTTGGGAGGAGGGGCGTCGACTGACTGGGGACAGAGGTGCATGGGGGCGTTTCATTCGTGGCAACCCCTTCGGGGATCATGGCGTCAGGCAATAGATAGAAATATAGACCCCCTTCCGGCGGCGGCGTCTATTTTACTGGATTCCAGCTATATTTTGACGATTTTATGAATCTTAGGAAGGATATACGTTAGCTAAATGGACTAATTGAGATAGTCGGTCGCCTCTTAATGGGGAGACGTCTTTCCTAAACTGAATACAATCGTCTAATAGTTGCCAGACTATAATGAAGACGACGTGACCGGTAGTGAAAGGGTTACAATAATATAGATGAACTTTACCTCTTTGGTTCCTAGAGGGCCTTCCACACTCCAGTAACATCGTCTACTGTTAGCCAGATTGAAGTGATAACGGCGGCCACAACATGGGAGGGGCTAATAGGTGGTCAGTCTTCTTTATAAGGGGACATTTTCACTTAAGAGGGTTCTTTCTGGACCCCCTTCTCCCTCATGAATAGCCCCAGTTGTTTTGAGATTTTAAGACGTTCTCCCCATTAGGTTGGCTATTTAAAGACCTTTCGGCCCATTTATGTCAATGTTAACACCTTTCGTCCAACTTAGGTGTCCATGTTCTCCTGGCGAGCGATAGCGACCCTTACATTTTGGAGGAACTGGCCTTTGGCCAGGATATCATTATACAGAGAAAATGTACACATTTATCTCGAACGGGGGGAGGGGGGGGGGTGTCTTGGAGGTATTGTCTAACGTTGATTGGGTTCTAGGGAGCAAACTGATTATTATTTTTTTTTTAAAGAGACAATGAACGGAGGAAGGAAAAACACAGATAAAACAAAAAGGTCCATGTGCCTAAAGGCATCCTCCATTCATAAAATGTTTGTAACAACTGGACTTAAACTTTTGTAGATTGTAAGTTTGTGGAAAGCAATTCGAGGGAAGTTAATTCCAAAGAGTAGTAGTTCTAGGGATAAATGAATTTTGATAAGCAGAAGTTCTGCATTGTGGAGGAGAAAGTGTAAATTCATGGGCGCTCTCAGCTTCCCTAGTTCTACGGGGAAAGATGTGGAGAGGCGGCACAATTGAAGCAAGTTCCTCGGAACAATTGCTGTGAAAATATCTGTAGAATAATGCAAGGGATGCAACGTTTCTTTGTATGGATAATGTAGGAAGGTCCTGTGTGATTGCAGGGTTATTGATTAATCTAATAGCTTTATTTTGAATTTTGTCCAACTGCCTCAATGCAACCACTCCACTTCCACTCCACAGAGGTGAACAGTAATCCATCTGAGAACGCACATGACTTTTATATATTACGGCCAACTGCTCGTCAGTGAAGAATTCTCGAACTCTGTACAGGAGTCCCGAACTCTGCACAGGAGTCCCAGTTTTTTAGAGGCATTCTTAGAAATGCTTCTAACATAATGTGTCCACCTCAAGTTAGTAGTTAATGTTACACCGAGAATGTCAATACTAGGGGAAGTGGGAATATTTACATCATTAATAAATATATGGGAGTCAGTGAGATTCTGTCGGTTAGAAAATTGAATGTACTTGGTTTTCTGTGCTTTAAAGGAAACTAGATTATTTTGTCCCCATTCATTTATTCTAGAAAGGTCCTGGTTCAGAGAAATTGCAGTGTATATTTTTGAATTTATAAGATCGGGTTGGGTGAAAGAATTGGTAAATGTGAAGGAACTGTGGAGCGTTGAGTCATCTGCGTAGGAATGTATTGGATTATGAGTGGTAGATATGAGATCATTGATATGAATGAGGAACAGAGTTGGGGCCAAAACTGATCCCTGGGGATCACCAGCATTTATTAAGTGAAATTGAGAATAAAGGCCATCTACCATTACACGTATTTTTCTGTTATGAAGATAAGAAGAAATTAGTGGAACTAATGATGCAAGGCCGTAGTGTGACATCTTCGACAATAAGGATTGATGCCAGACTCTATCAAATGCCTTTGATATATACAGTGCTATTATATGTGTTTCACCATGTTGGTCTGTAGCTTGGTTGATTTGATGCGTAAGAAGGCAAAGAATGTCTGCAGTTGATCGACATCGTCTAAAACCATATTGCCTATCACTGATTAATTTATTATTCTCAAGATGCTTAATTATGTGATTATTTAATATAATTTCAAAGACTTTACCAAGAGTGGAAGTTATAGCTATTGGTCTGTAGTTTGATGGATCTGCAGAGGCACCTTTTTTAGGAACTGGATGGATGTTTGCTTCTTTCCAGGGTACTGGGAAGCATGAGGTATGAGTACACAGACGGAAATTTTTTGCCAATACAGGAGCGAGCACCAAGGAGCAATTCCTAAGTACTATTGGAGGAATTTCATCTGGACCAGGAGCCTTATCTACTGAGAGATTCTGCAAAATAGTTTTGACATGTCTGGTGTGGATCTTAAGTGAGGAAATTTCAGGCGAATCAAAATTAAGTACAGG
Source organism: Paralithodes platypus (assembly GCA_032716605.1). NCBI lineage: Eukaryota > Metazoa > Arthropoda > Malacostraca > Decapoda > Lithodidae > Paralithodes > Paralithodes platypus. Next base: position 45,880,581 of record CM064512.1, on the reverse strand, counting down.
GACATCTTGATTGATTTCATCTAAGGTTGAGTTGGTGGAGAAAATATCCGCAAGAAGGTTAGCTATACCTCGTGGGTCACTTACAAGATTGCCAGTCAGAGATTGTAATGGTGGAATGGATGAAGCAGTAGTGAAGATGGATTTGAATGAGTTAAGAGTAGACCACATTTTTGTTTTATCATTTGGATTATTTAGAAGTTTATTTGCCTGCTTGTGGAGAAAATTTGATTTAGTTAGGTTTAATACTGTTTTGGCATGATTTCTGATGTTTCTAAAGTAATTAAAGGCTTCATGTGTTTTTGATCTTGTGTATGCATTGTAGGCTATTGCTTTTTGTTCAATTACTCTAGCACAATTATGGTCAAACCATTTAGGTGAATTAGATCTTTTACTATACTTTTAATGAGGAATAAAAGATTCCATTCCAATTTTTACAAAATCTTGTATGTGGCTCAAGGTGGAGTGTGCATCATTAGAAAAGAAAGAGGTCCAGGGAATATCAATACAGAAACTTTGAAGACCCTCCCAGTCTGCCCTATCGTAATGCCATTTAGTCACAAAAACAGGTTCAGAGTGGGAAGGTGTGGTAGCTGATAGACAGGTGGCCTGTATCAGACAGTGATCAGAAGATCCAAGCGGGGACCTCACTGTAACATCATAATTTTCTGAATTGGTTGTTAAAAATAAGTCCAGTAGGTGGGAATTATGATTATGATTATCTGGTACACGGGTGGGTTGGTTGACTAGTTGAGTGAGATTAAATGAGTTTGCAAATAGCTCACATTCAAGACCAGCATCATCAGTCCTGTCTGAATGAGTGAGCCATTCAACATTATGGACATTAAAATCACCCAACACAGTGATTTCAGAAGAAGCATTAAGTTGAGGACACTGAGTTGTGAGGACAGAGAATCAAAAAGACTTTGCTCTGGAGGAGTATTTGGGGAACGGTAGATGCAACATATGTATTTAAATTTACCAGCAGAAATTAATTAGTATATAGAATAATCAAAATAGGGACAATTGAAACTAGTAACCTCCTCCAGGGCAATTTCAGATTTTGCGAAGCAACATACACCTCCTTTAGGTCTGAAATTTTGGAGCAGTTGATAACCTGGAAAATTAAATCTAGACGTGTCAGATGTGGATGTTACTTAAGTCTCTGTCAAAAAAAGGAGCGTAGGGGATTCTGCTTGAAGAAATTGGTGTACAGAATTGATGTTAGAGTGAAGTCCCCTTATATTGCTAAAGAAAAAGCTGCACCGACGAGCAGCTTTGGGACGTTGCAATGCTCTTGACACAGTCGCATGATGACGACCGGGAGGCCCCTGTGTCAATGACCCAACCCTGCCGGGGGTGGATATCCGAGGGACCACCAGGTTTGCTCTTACCAATTGTACTGCCATATTTATTAGGTAGGTGTATGGTGTTACATGTATGATATGTAGTGGGAAGAGTAGTGTTTTATGGATAGAGGATAGCGATGTAGGGCAATGTCGTGAAGTTGGATATGTATGTTATATATTTCCTGATACCCCTGATGTGTGAGGCAGAAAGATATGTATCCAGCTACCAAGGCCTGGGAGAGAAAATGGAATTCAGGCTATTCCCTGAGTCTCCCGAAACCTTGGCGGTAGTACTTCCCTGGGCGGGGCTGCCTACCCCTACTACCTACAAAACCTTAACCCTTTCAGTACCAGCGACGTCTTCTTCATTCGATTTCAGCTGCATTTAGACGATGTTAGTAAGCTTAGCAAAGATCTCTGGTGGGTAAAGAGGTAGTTTGTAACCTTTTAATGTACAGACGTCCTTCCAAGCCTGAATATTATCATCTGACAGTTGCCAAAATATAATGAAAAGGATGTCACCGGTACGGAAGGGGTTAACACTATCTGGTCCGACGTCTTGGGAGGTATTATGATATTTGGTCTTATTATTATTGAGGATTTTGCTTGTTTGGCAATTGTATCTGTTTTCTGGCTATTGTCAGACGATAATATTCACATTAGGAAGGGTATATGGAAGTCAGAGGGTTAATTGAAATAGTCTCTACCCTTATAATTCCCCCAGATCCTTCCTAAACTGTATAAGATCGTCTAGTGTACAGCATGGCTCACCTCCAGAATAGGTAGTGAGGTGACAGGACCTGCCCACCTGCTTGTAGTCCGCACCGTAGGTCAGGCTGAATCTAGGGTATCATATATATACAGTATATATATATATATATATATATATATATATATATATATATATATATATATATATATATATATATATATATACTGCTGTCAGCAATAAGGAGGAAGCATTCAAACGGTACCGACGCCTTAAAACTCAAGACTCTCATTTTTCCTATGTTGCTGCCCGGAATCAAGCCAAATCTGTTCTTCGGCTTGCCAAACACTCTTTCATCAATAATAAATGCACTGAACTATCCAACTCTAGCTCTTCCCAAGCTTTCTGGCATCTAGCCAAAAACCTCTCCAACAATTTCTCTTCCTTATCTTTCCCTCCCCTTTCCCACTCTGATGGCACAACCATCACTTCTTCCTCTGACAAAGCTAAACTCTTCGCTCAAACGTTTGCTAGAAACTCCACCTTGGATGATTCCGGTGCTATTCCTCCCTCTCCACCCTCGTCTCTCTTACTTATGCCTAATATCCTAATCTCTTCTAAAGATGTACTTTCTACCCTCTCTGGGCTTAACACTAATAAGGCGTACGGTCCGGACGGTGTTCCTCCTGTTGTTCTCAAAAACTGTGCTTCCGTGCTGGCTCCCTGCCTAGGCAAACTCTTTCGTCTCTGTCTATCCTCTAACGTCTTCCTTTCATGCTGGACGTTTGCTCACATTCAACCTGTCCCAAAGAAGGGTGACCGCTCTCAACCCTCTAACTATCGTCCAATTGCTCTCATCTCTTGTCTTTCTAAAGTTTTTGAAACTATTCTTGCTTCTAAATTTCTTAAGCATTTCTCTTCTCATAATCTGCTCTCAGATCGACAGTATGGCTTCCTTAACCCACTGAGCCCCAGCGACGCAGGGTTTGCGTCCACAATGTATGTAACGCTAAACCCCAGCGACGCAAACCATGCGTCCTGGCCGGTCCGGTTCCAATTACTCCGGTCCTATGGCACCTAGAGGGCTCAGATTTGTATGGGAACTGTGTAAGTATCCCACGCAACCATGCCAATGATTGAAATCTCTCAATGTCCAACCGTGTGCGCGTGAGCGCACAAAAACCGGTATTTTGGGTGTTATTGCCTTCAATTTTTTACTCTTGTTTAATCGACTTTTGGGGGCTGCATAGGCCCAATTTTTTACCTTTTTGATTTTTTTTTTTTTTTTTTTTTTTTCATTCCTAACCCATTCGCTATTATTTCTGGAAAAAAAATGTTTTTCAGAAACAGCCGGTCCCTGGTGGTACATTTATTATAAACTAGCTGGGGCTCAGTGGGTTAAGGGTCACTCTACTGGTGATCTTCTTTCATATCTTACTAACACTTGGTCATCCTACTTTCGGGACTTCGGTGAGACTTTTTCTATTGCACTAGACATATCGAAAGCCTTCGATCGAGTCTGGCACAAATTTGTAATTTCTAAACTACCCTCCTTCGGTTTCTATCCCTCCATCTGTGCCTTTGTCTTTAATTTCCTTTCCGGACGTTCCATAGCCGCGGTTGTGGACGGCCATCGTTCACTTCCTCACCCTATAAATTCCGGTGTTCCTCAGGGCTCTGTCCTATCTCCCATTCGCTTTCTAATTTTTATAAATGATCTTCTCAACTGTACCTTAATTCCCATCCATTCATACGCAGACGACTCAACCTTACACTACTCCATTAGTTTTTCAGAACGCCCCAGCCAGCAATCCCTCAACTACAAACGTAATTAAGCCATAGAACTCTTAAATTCTGATCTAAATACTATCTCCAATTGGGGCAGAGAAAACCTCGTTACCTTTAATGCTTACAAAACCCAATTTCTCAATCTATCTACCCATCAGGCTCTCCCAGCGGACTATCCCTTATTCTTCAACAATACAAAAATCAACCCTTCATCTTCTCTCAATATTCTTGGTGTCTCTTTTTCTTCTGCTCTCAGTTGGAAGGACCATATTACCAGTCTTACTAAGGCAGCCTCCCAGAAGCTGGGTGTGCTCAACCGCCTTAGGGGGTTCTTTTCCCCTGCACAGCTTCTTGCTGTGCGTCCTTGTAGTGAATCCTTGCATCCTTGTAGTGAATATTGTTCACATGTGTGG
>CM064512.1:45811325-45873825 GCA_032716605.1 Paralithodes platypus | reverse complement strand
GATTTGATGACGTTCAGCCCATTAGTTTGGCGATTTAAATACCTTTTGCCCCATTGCGTTGTCAATTTTAAAACCTTTCGTGCTATTTAGGTGTCGATTTTTTCCTTGCGAGCGATAGCGAGCCTGTAATTTTAAGAGTAACCGGCCTTCGGAAAGGAAATTTTTCTACCGAAAAATGTACAAATATATCTTGAAGGGGAGTCTTGGGGATGTTTTTCTAAGCTTGAGGGAGGTCTAGCGAGAAAACTAAAACACAATTGAATTCATGAATTAATATACCAAAAACCCGACCCCTTGCCCCTTAACACCCTTCTGTACCGGCTACGTCTTTTCTTTACTTTACTCTGGCTACTATTAAACGATTTTATTCAGTATAAAAAGGTCCTCCAGCAAATAACAGGCTTCGAACTATCACACTTACCCCTTTTGTCTGCCACAGATCCTTCTTAAACTGCACAAAGTCGTCTAGATATAGTTAGAATAAAACATAAAAGACCTGGCCGGTACAGAAGGGGTTAAGGGGAGGTTTTTAGTTTGTTTCCTAGGCCTCCATTAAACTTAAAATTACATCCCCTAGATCCCTTTCAAGTTAAAGGTGGAAATTTTTCTACCGAAAAATGTCCCGGCCGAAGGCCGGTTCCTCTTAAATTACAGGCGCGCTATCACTCGCCAGGAAAAAATCGACAAGTAAATGGAACGAAAGGTCTTAAAAATGACACGAAACGAGGCAATAGGTATTAAAATCGCCAAACTAATGGACCGAACGTCTTAAAATCTGAAAACTAATGGGGCTAAACATGAGGAAGAAAGCGGACCAGAAAAACGACCCACCCATCTTTAGAAGTTCTTTCTTAAGCATTTCTGTGCCTTTCTCCAATTTCCTTTCCGGCCGTTCCATAGCTGCGGTTGTGGAAGGCCATCGCTCACTTCCTCATCCTATCAACTCCGGTGTTCCTCAGGTGCAATGGTTGACCCGACAATGGTTGACCCATACAGTACCGGTGCCAACAATGGTTGACCCTACAGTACCGGTGCCAACAATGGTTGACCCGTACAATACCGGTGCCAACAATGGTTGACCCGTACAATACCGGTGCCAACAATGGTTGAACCGTACAGTACCGGTGCCAACTATGGTTGACCCATACAATACCGGTGCCAACAATGGTTGAACCGTACAGTACGGGTGCCAACAATGGTTGAACCGTACAATACCGGTGCCAACAACTCTTGTTCTACTGCTGTCCGCAACAAGGAGGAAGCATTCAAACAGTACCGAAGCATTAAAATTCAAGAATCTCATTCTTCCTATGTTTCTGCCCGGAATCAAGCTATGTCTGTTCTATGACTTACCAAGCACTCTTTCATCAATAATAAATGTACTGAACTCTCCAACTATAGCTCTTCCCAAGCTTTCTGGCATCTAGCCAAAAACCTTTCCAACAAATGTTCTTCCTCGTATTTCCCTCCCATTTTCCACTTTGATGGTACAACCATCAATTCTTCCTCTGACGAAGCTGAACTCTTCGCTCAAACTTTTGCTAGAAACTCCAACTTGGATGATTCTGGTGCTATTCCTTCCTCTCTTCTACTCATGCCTAATATCCTAATCTCTTCTAAAGATGTACTTTCTACCCTCTCTGGGCTTAATTCTAAGAAGGCTTAAAGTCCGGACGGTGTTCCTCCTGTTGTACTTAATAACTGTGCTTCCGTGCTGACTCCCTGCTAGGCAAACTCTTTCGTCTCTGTCTCTCCTCTAAAGTCTTCCCGTCTTGCTGAAAGTTTGCTCTCATTCAACCTGACCTAAAGAAGAATGACCGCTCTCAACCCTCCAACTATCGTCTAATTGCTCTCATCTCTTGTATCTCTAAAGTTTTTTAAACTATTCTTGCTTCCAAATTTCTTCTGCATTTCTGTGCCTTTGTCTCTAATTTCCTTTCCTGCCGTTCCATAGCTGCGGTTGTGGAAGGCCATTGCTCACTTCCTCATCCCATCAACTCTGGTGTTCCTCAGGGCTATGTCCTATCTCACATTCTCTTTCTAATTTTCATAAATGATCTTCTCAACTGTACCTCCAGTCCCATCCATTCATACGCAGAGGATTCTACCTTCCACTACTCAATTAGTTTTCCAGTACGCCCCAGCCAGCAATCCCTCAAAAACAAAGGTAATGAAGCCATACAACACTTATATTCTGATCTAACTACTATTTCCATTTGGGGCAGAGAAAACCTTGTTTCCTTTAATGCTTCCAAAACCCAGTTTCTTCATCTTACTACCCGTCCAGAACTCCCAGAGGACTATCCCTTACACTTCAACAATACAAAAATAAATCCTTCATATTCTCTCAATATTCTCGGTGTCTCTTTTTCTTCTGTTCAAATTTGGAAGGACCATATTATCAGTCTTGGTAAGGCAGCCTCCCAGAAGCAGGGTGTGCTCAACTGCCTCAAGGGGTTCTTTCCTAATATAATTAGGTCGTCGGTATTAGTCTAGGATCATCCCAATACGAGACCCATTGATTTTAATTATAATTTTAGGTTTGTCATAACACATACTTCCTTGCTATATACTGTATGTCATTACCGTCTAAAATCCATTATATAGGGTATGTCATTACCGTCTGAAATCCACAATATAGGCACTATATAAAAACACTGTAAAAGCCAAACAATCTCTCCATAATTCACCTTATCGATGGCGGCAGCGCCAAGATTGTGGAGGTAAAACTCTATTTAGGTCCATTACTGTCAAAATATATGCTGATTTCTGTAATTCAAAGTCGTCTAATAATAGCCAGAAATAAATTTTAAATGCGTCTTCGTATCCTGAAAGGGGTAAAAATGACGACATCAAGGACAAGGAAAACAAACACGAAAATAGAGAAGTCTACTATCCACCATTTTCTGTGGATCAGGTCAGTAACTCTACCCCACAGAAATCTACATACCCAAAACGGACGCCTGCAACACCTGCCACGACAACAACAGTATTAACCCTCTTTGTAAACGGTGATTAATGTTTTCATATTATTTTGGCTGTTACTAGACGATTTAATTTAATTTAGGAAGGAACTTTTGAAGTCAAGGGCTTCATTGAGATTGATATTACCTTTTCAATACCTAGAGGGCCTTCCGAAGCAGAATAAAATATTATAATGATTGCCAGAATATATTAACTATTAAAACGCGTCATGATTCTCAAGGGGTTACCAAGGTCTCCAATGACAGCATCAAGGATGAGGAAAGCAAACAAGCTCAAGATGCCAAGAACAGAAAAGAAAGATATGATAGTCCACCCTACACAGTCCTCTACCAAGCAGTGAGATACCTCCGCCCCTCATGACGTCACAAACTCCGCCCCTCATGATGCCACACCACCTGGGCCACCTGCCAGCCACCTACAGTCCACCCTACAATGTCCTCTACCAAGCAGCGAGATACCTTCACCCTGCATGATGTCTCAAAATAACTCCGCCCCTCATGACGTCACACCACCTGGCCTACCTGCCAGCCACCTGCAGGTAGCATCTTCAGAGGAGCCCACTACTTCCAGACAAAATGGCACTCACCCCGGTTCCACGAACACCAAAGAAGAACAAGAGGAACAAGAAAATGAATGACTGTCGAATGAGAATTGTTCGGTATCTTCTCTCTTCCAAAGTTCCTTGTCACTTCCAAAGGCCAAGATAAAGGTGCTTCCCAAGACCTAAGTTTTGTCACAGGTACTTCCCAAGGCTTAACTTACGACTGTGGGTAACTATATAAAAAATATGGACATCACTGCAGCAATTGTCATATGACACCGCCAAAAATATGCATAGTACAAGGCCTGGGATGTAAGCAAGCGAATCTAAGCAGGGCATCGCCGACCGTGTCTGGGCGAACACTAAGGACCGTGGGAGAAATCTCCAGCTCCCTTACAGACTTGGGGATAACAAAAACCGCTCTAAGCCGCAAATTTTTACCGATTTAAACCATTGGCTGCGGGGGACATTCCGGAACGCCATGGCAATTTACAGCAAATTTAAAGCCTCTTAAAGCCTGTAGAATCGAGTGCGAGGGAGTGGGAGCGCGACAGGCCACACTCCTTCCTCCAGCCAGCCGGCCGCGGCACTGAGGACTCTGAGCCATACTCTCATGAGATATACAGCGCTGCCAAATGGAAATGTAGCGCAACATTAGCGATCATTTTTCATTTTAGCGAATGTCTATGGTAGCGTTGTAGGTGAAGCCCGCGAGCTACGAAACTCGTTTTGGTGTAATTTTGAAGCTATTTTCTTTTAGTTTTTGGCTGAATAAATTTAATTTAATTCAGACACATGCCTGAATGAGCCTTAATAAGTCGGAAATAGGCGGAAAATATGCCCACACTGTAAGTGTTAACCTCACCTATGCAATATCGTTGCACGGCAACCAGTGGTCGTATAGACATGATTCAGGTGTCATTGGAAAGGTCTATTCCTCTATTTTCAGGGATATACCATTGAAATAAGTTGTAGCTCCTGTTTTTTCATGAAAATGTGCAGGGAATGAAGGCAACTTTAGTCCTAAATCCCCATATGGTACAGTGGTGACCAAGCAATTGTCATATTACAATGCCGCAGTGATTGTATTAAAGGGTGCTTCACAAGACGGGACCCGCAGTGCTTCCCAAGACAGCCACGGTGCTTCTAAAGGCCAAATACTTGATGCTTCCAAAGACCTAAGGGATGCTTCCCAAGACCATCAGATCAATTATAAAAAAAAAAATCGACACAACCAAGGGCCACCCTCAATACAAACATAGAAAATAGCCAAGATAGAAGAGGAACCGCCACCCACAACGGTCCAGCCCTGACGCTCTATGCTTGAGTCTTTTTTTGTTTTGTTATGTGGATTAGGGAGAAAAAATGCATAACAGCCTGTAACGAGTGCCTCCCCCAGAGTTGAAAGAGTGACAGGGCCAAAATCAAGTAATATTTGATCCAAAATGTCTGGAAACACGGAGTTTGAAGCAATTTAAGTCGTAGGATAAGGGAATGATGGATTCAGGGAGAGAGTTCCAGAGCTCAGCTGTTGAATAGAAGAAAGATTGGGAGTATCGCTTACTCCTCTTGAGTTGGAGAGTTGCACAGATTAGGGGTGGGATTGTGTTGCAAGACGGGTACTATGTACCCTATGTAGTGGTGGTGGTATACACTGAGAGAGCTCTGAGGAACACTAATTATTGAAGTGGTAGAATAGCGAGAGAGATGCAACATTGCGGCGAAGAGAGAGAGATTGCAGAGAGTCGGTGAGTGGACAGGAGTTAATAATACGAATGGCATTCCTTTCTACATTGTCTAGAAGTGTTGTGTGAGAGGATCCTCCCCAAACATGTGAACAATAATCAATACAAGGACGCACTGTGCCTCTGTACAGAACAAGAAGCTGAGCACGGGTAAAGAACCCCTTGAGGCGGTTGAGCACACCCAGCTAATGGGAGGCCGACTTAGCAAGACTGGTAATATGGTCCTTCCATGAGAGAGCAAAAGAAAAAGAGACACCAAGAATACTGAGAGAAGATGAAGTGTTGATTTTTGTATTGTAGAAGATTAAGGGGTAGTCCTCTGGGAGTTCACGATGATTAGATAGATGGAGAAATTGGGTTTTGGAAGCATTAATGGCAATAAGGTTTTCTCAGCCCCATTTGGAAATGGTAGCTACATCAGACAATAAGTGTTGCATGGCTTCATTATGTTTGTTTTTGAGGGTTTGCTTGCTGGGGCGTTCTGGGAAACTAATTGAATAGAATAAGGTGAAATCGTCTACATATGAATGGATAGGACTGGAGGTACAGTTGAGAAGATAATTTATTAAAATTAGAAAGAGAATCGGATATAGGACAGAACCTTGAGGAACACCGGAGTTGGTAGGAAGAGGAAGTGAACGATAGCCATCCTGAACTGCAGTTATGGACCGGCCAGAAAGGAAATTAGAGACAGAGGCACAGATGGAGGGATAGAAAACGAAGGAGGGTAGTTTAGAAATTAAAGGTTTGTGACAGACTATCGAAGGCCTTCGATATGTCTAGCGCAATAAAAAAGGTCTCGCCGAAGTCCCGAAAAGAGCATGACCAAGAGTGAGTAAGATATTGAAAGATCACCAGTAGAGTGACCCTTAAGGAAGCCATGCTGGCGATCTGAGAGTAGATTATGAGAAGAGAAATGCTTAAGAAATTTGGAAGTAAGAATAATTTCAAAAACTTTAGAGATACAAGAGATTAGAGCAATTGGACGATAGTTGAAGGTTTGAGAGCGGTCACCCTTTTTGGGACAGGTTGAATGACAGCAAACTTCCAGCAAGAAGGGAAGATATTAGAAGAGAGACAAAGACGAAAGTGTTTGCCTAGGCAGGGAATCAGCAGAGACGCACAGTTTTTTAGTACAACAGGAGGAACACCGTCCGGACCGCAGGCCTTCTTAGTATTAAGCCCAGAGAGGGTAGAAAGTACATCTTTAGAAGACATTAAGATATTAGGCATAAGTAGGAGAGAGGGGAGTGGAGAGGGAGGAATAGCACCAGAATCATCCAAGGTGGAGTTTCTAGCGAAAGTTTGAGCGAAGAATTCAGCTTTGTCAGAGGAAGAAGTGATGGTTGTGCCATAAGAGTGGAAAAGGGGAGGGAAAGAAGTGGAAGAAAAATTGTTGGAGAGGTTTTTGGCTACATGCCAGAAAGCTTGGGAAGAGATAGAGTTGGATAGTTCAGTGCATTTATTATTGATGAAAGACTGTTTGGCAAGTCGATGAACAGATTTTGCTTTATTGCAGGCAGAAACATAGGAAGAATGAGATTTTTTAGTTATAAGGCATGGTACCGTTTGAATGCTTCCTCCTTAATTTTTGCAGACAGCAGTAGAACAAGCATGAGTAAACCAAGATATTTTTACGTCAGTCTGAGAAAAAAAATGGAAGGTACGCCTCCATGCCTGATATGATTACCTCGGTAATGCGTTCAGCACTCTCCGAGGGTCCCCGGCCACAGAAGCAAAAATCATTCTATGGAAAATCAAAGAACTACTACCGAGAGCCTCCCAGACGGCAGCGCCAAAGTACCACAAGCGCCGCCGGCTGGGAAGATAGGGTGGCTGCACTGGAGAGATAGGGGCAGAGAAAATTTTGTTGCCTTTGATGCTTCCAAAACCCAATTTCTTCATCTTACTACCCGTCCAGAGCTCCCAGAGGACTATCCCTTACAATTCAACAATACAAAAATCAATCCTTCATCTTCTCTCAATATTCTTGGGGTCACTTTTTCTTCTGCTCTCGATTGGAAGGACCATATTACCAGTCTTGCTAAGACAGCCTCCCAGAAGCTAGGCGTGCTCAACTGCCTCAAGGGGTTCTTTACCCGTGCACAGCTTCTTGCTCTGTACAGGGGCACAGTGCGTCCTTGTATTGAGTATTGTTCACATGTGTGGGGAGGGTCCTCTCACACAGCACTCCTAGACAAAGTAGAAAGGAAAACTTTTCGTATCATTATCTCCTGTCCACTCACCAACTCTTTGCAATCTCTCTCTCTCCGCCGCAATGTTGCATCTCTCTCACTATTCTATCGCTATTCCAATAATCAGTGTTCCTCAGAGCTCTCACAATGTATACCACCTCTTCTACGTAGGGTATGTGGTACCTGTCTTGCAACAGACTCCCACCCCTAATCTGTGCAACTCTCCAACCTGAGTGAAACATTACTCTGTCTTCCTTCTATTCAACAGCTGAGCTCTGGAACTCTCTCCCAGAATCAGTCTTTCCCTCTTCCTATGACTTAAATTGCTTCAAACTCCGGGTGTCCAGGCTCGTCTGTTCCTTGATTTTGGCCCTGTCACTCTTTCAACTATGGGGGATGCACTCGTCACAGGTAAGGTCGGAGGAATCCAAATGAAAGAATACATAGACAGTATAAGAAGAAGGGTTAGAAGATAGAAACAAGTCAAGAATGTTGTGCCGATTTCCGAAGTGATCCGGGATATGGGTGGGTTGCTAAACCAATTGTTCTAGACCATTTAGGATAGAACAGATGTAGGCTTGTTCACCAGATTGGTCAGTAGTATGAGATGAGAGCCATTGGCGGTGATGAGCATTGAAATCTCCTAAGATGGAGATTTCTGAGAAAGGAGAAATGGAAGAAATGTGTTGCACTTTAGAGCTTTGATAGTCAAATAATTTGGGAAAGTCATTAGAGTTAGGGGAAAGATAGACAGCACAGAAATACTTAGTATGAGATTGCCAGGATAGTTAGAGCCATACAGTTGAGAATTCAGAGGAGTCAAAATCGGGAACACGAGAGCAAGTGAGTTTGTTGTGCACGTATGCACAACATCCGCCTTTGGCTTTGAAACTAGGATATAAAAAGAAGGAGGATACAGAAAAGGAGCTCCTGGCAGTTGTTTCAGACACCTGAGTTTCAGCAAGGAAAAGAAGATAAGGTTTGTAGGAGGGGAGATGGTGTTCATCAGAGGGAAAATTAGAGGAAGGCCGCAAATGTTGAAAACAGTTGATAGTAAGAGTATATATATATATATATATATATATATATATATATATATTAATATATATATATAATATATATATATAAAATATATATATATATATATATATATATATATATATACCGGTATATATATATATATACAGAGCGATCCTTAAATAATCGCCCATAGGGATTTCCCATGTATTTTATTATAAAAGATATTACCATAATCACTACTACTATCATTATCACTACTACTATCATTATCACTACTACTATCATTATCACTACTACTATCATTATCACTACTACTATCATAATCACTACTACTATCATTATCACTACTACTATCATTATCACTACTACTATCATTATCACTACTACTATCATTATCACTACTACTATCATTATCACTACTACTATCATTATCACTACTACTATCATTATCACTACTACTATCATTATCACTACTACTATCATTATCACTACTACTATCATTATCACTACTACTATCATTATCACTACTACTATCATTATCACTACTACTATCATTATCACTACTACTATCATTATCACTACTACTATCATTATCACTACTATCATTATCACTACTACTATCATTATCACTACTACTATCATTATCACTACTACTATCATTATCACTACTACTATCATTATCACTACTATCATTATCACTACTACTATCATTATCACTACTACTATCATTATCACTACTACTATCATTATCACTACTACTATCATTATCACTACTTCTATCATTATCACTACTTCTATCATTATCACTACTTCTATCATTATCACTACTACTATCATTATCACTACTACTATCATTATCACTACTACTATCATTATCACTACTACTATCATTATCACTACTACTATCATTATCACTACTACTATCATTATCACTACTACCATCATTATCACTACTACTATCATCACTACGACTATCATTATCACTACTACTATCATTATCACTACTACTATCATTATCACTACTTCTATCATTATCACTACTTCTATCATTATCACTACTTCTATCATTATCACTACTTCTATCATTATCACTACTTCTATCATTATCACTACTACTATCATTATCACTACTACTATCATTAAAACTACTACTATCATTATCACTACTACTATCATTATCACTACACATCATCACTACTACTATCATTATCACTACTACTATCATTATCACTACTACTATCATTATCACTACTACTATCATTATCACTACTACTATCATTATCACTACTACTATCATTATCACTACTACTATCATTATCACTACTACTATCATTATCACTACTACTATCATTATCACTACTACTATCATATCACTACTACTATCATTATCACTACTACTATCATTATCACTACTACTATCATTATCACTACTACTATCATTATCACTACTACTATCATTATCACTACTACTATCATATCACTACTACTATCAATCACTACTACTATCATTATCACTACTTCTATCATTATCACTACTACTATCATTATCACTACTACTATCATTATCACTACTACTATCATTATCACTACTACTATCATTATCACTACTACTATCATTATCACTACTACTATCATTATCACTACTACTATCATTATCACTACTACTATCATTATCACTACTACTATCATATCACTACTACTATCATTATCACTACTACTATCATTATCACTACTACTATCATTATCACTACTACTATCATTATCACTACTACTATCATTATCACTACTACTATCATTATCACTACTACTATCATTATCACTACTACTATCATTATCACTACTACTATCATTATCACTACTTCTATCATTATCACTACTACTATCATTATCACTACTACTATCATTATCACTACTACTATCATTATCACTACTACTATCATTATCACTACTACTATCATTTCACTACTACTATCATTATCACTACTACTATCATTATCACTACTACTATCATTATCACTACTACTATCATTATCACTACTACTATCATTATCACTACTACTATCATTATCACTACTACTATCATTATCACTACTACTATCATTATCACTACTACTATCATTATCACTACTACTATCATTATCACTACTACTATCATTATCACTACTACTATCATATCACTACTACTATCATTATCACTACTACTATCATTATCACTACTTCTATCATTATCACTACTACTATCATTATCACTACTACTATCATTATCACTACTACTATCATTCCCACTACTCCTATCATTATCACTACTACTATCATTATCACTACTACTATCATTATCACTACTACTATCATTATCACTACTACTATCATTTCACTACTACTATCATTATCACTACTACTATCATTATCACTACTACTATCTTATCACTACTACTATCATTATCACTACTACTATCATTATCACTACTACTATCATTATCACTACTACTATCATTATCACTACTACTATCATTATCACTACTACTATCATTATCACTACTTCTATCTTATCACTACTACTATCATTACTACTACTATCATTATCACTACTACTATCATTATCACTACTACTATCATTATCACTACTACTATCATTATCACTACTACTATCATTATCACTACTACTATCATTATCACTACTACTATCATATCACTACTTATCACTCACTACTACTATCATTATCACTACTACTATCATTCACTACTACTATCATTATCACTACTACTATCCTATCACTACTACTATCATCACTACTACTATCATTATCACTACTACTCACTACTACCATCATTATCACTACTACCATCATTATCACTACTACTATCATTATCACTACTACTATCATTATCACTACTACTATCATTATCACTACTACTATCATTATCACTACTACTATCATTATCACTACTACTATCATTATCACTACTACTATCATTATCACTACTACTATCATTATCACTACTACTATCATTATCACTACTACTATCATTATCACTACTACTATCATTATCACTACTACTATCATTATCACTACTACTATCATTATCACTACTTCTATCACCATAATGAAATACATGGGAATCCCTATGGGCAATTATTTAACCTCTCCGCGGCGCACAGGGGGTTTTCTACAGGGTAAGACTGTGCGCACCTATGATGATTTTGGGACCTATTGCCAATTTCGATAAAAAGTACATCATCGTGTAGGGAATGTTTGCGTGCATCGGCCCATATATATTTGAACCCCCAAAAAATGTCTGGGGGGGGTAGGGGAACGGTCCGTAGTTGAAAAATGTGGAGCGAATGGCACCGCGCGGCTAGATTGTCATCGAGCGGCGAGATTTCCCTGCCGAATATTTACGCGCGCAGGGGATAGAAGGAGAGGGAGGGGGCGGTGGGTTACCGCGTATTATCACGTATATCTCCTTTTTCGAGCCCTTTTAGGCTATTTAGAGTATGTATACATGTGTAGGGCACCCATATAACAATGAATATGCCTCATAGTGACCAAAAATTGCAATATATAAGGGAATTATAAGAGAATATTTAGGCGGGAATGAAGATGTGTTGGAGGTTTGGCGGCAATTTATGAGCTGAGAGTGTGGTTTACGCCATACATATCACGTATATCTTGTACGTAGAGCACTGTCACGCTATAATACAGACTTGTACGTATGTATACGTGCCATATATCAAAATATACTGCATATAAACCAATTCATGCGATATTTACGCACATTATCAATGAGTTTCTATGCGTGAACCAAGGTGTGAGTGAGTTGTGGTGGGAATGAAAGGGGGAGAGGGTGTGTTACGCCATAAATATCACATCAATCTTGTATTTAGAGCACTCTCATGCTATAATAAAGACGTGTACATATGTAGGCGTCCCATATAACAAGGAATATACCGCATATAGCCCAATTGATGCGATATTTACGCAAATTGTGAATGTGTTTCTAGCAGACGGAAGCCTGAAAGGGGGGGTTGGGGGTGGGTGGGTGGGTGAGAGGGAGGCATGCAGGGGTGCAGTGAGTGAGTGAGTCGTGGAGAGATGGAAGTCAGGCAGATCTCTAGATAGATAACCAGCTTAGTGATAATTGTGGAGGCGCCCCAGGCGTATTGATGTTTGGTATTTTGACCCTTATGTCTACCAGATGGCTGGTGTTCGTTGCCATCAACAGGTCTACAATAACATGAGTCAGGAATGGAGAGAGAGAGAGAGAGAGAGAGAGAGAGAGAGAGAGAGAGAGAGAGAGAAACTGAGACATGCGTATGTCGTACATATAAATGGACTTCAGAATTGCATTTTTATGCAAGCAGACATTGCATTTTAGACACATGTGAAGTACCACAGAAACATGTAGGCCATTGACTGTAAATAAAGTACTATATTTAGACCACCAGCGACGGTGCTGAGTCAACACGGGCAGATTGCCTGTTGTGATAGAGGGCTAAATATAGACTGGTGTCTCCTTACACCTGCGAAAGGGTAGATTGCCACCAGAGAAACGTTTACTTATTTATTTCGAAGTAATATGCAATCTAAATGTATATTCGAGACCTACTGCAATTATTTGTATGACAGTCATGACTATGTATAATCCAATATACGCGCGTAGGCGAGACATAAGAAAGCTGGTTGAGCAATTTTCGACACCCACACAGTTATTATTCATTTTTATTTACAATATTATACAATACAAATGTATTTGTGAAGAGTATTTTATCCATTATTGTATTTATACCAATTTTGTTCCCAGACAGAGCTGCTGTAGCTGGAGAATCAAGGAGCGGCAAGGGTCACCTCGTGACCGCCTGACCGTGTGAAAATGAGTGGAGTCACACTGAGAGGGGCAATTTTGCTGAGTGTTTGGGCAATTTTTGACAGAATAAAGTTATATAATTACTAATTCTTGACAGAGACAAACTATTATAAACCTTGGCATGATATAATTGATAATCCCATCAATTTACAAACGTAAATTGGTGGGATAATTCATTTTTTTTTTGTATATTGTCATTTCGATTGTACACACGAAGTTTTGAGTGATATTTGGTATGAGCTCCTGTGGCATGGTTGGTAAGGTCGCGGACTGGAAAACTCAAAGTGTCGTAGGGTAGTGGGATCGAATCCAGGAGGGGGTTATGGGGAAGGTTTTATATTGTCTAGAAAAATGTTTATAAATTTTTTTTTTTACAAGATCATGCCATTGTATTCAAACAATATGAAATATTCATAGAATATATCATATTGTAAGAATACAATGACATGACCTTGTTTTCTTTTTTTCTTTTTTTATTGTTTTATTTTATTATCATAGTAGGTTTGACATGATTTATTGAAGCATATTTATTTTTGTACAATTCATTTGAGGTAAGAAAATAATTATATACACATTACTTAGGCTAATAACAAACATATATATTGATATACTAAAAAAATAAGGCATATTACATGTAAATCTTTGAAACTTATAAACTAAATAATGAAACATACAATTATATAATGTAAAAGCTATATCACAGGGACATCTTTGGAACTTATACATTATATAATATATATGTTACATTATGAGGTAGCGTGATCAATTAGGTCAGGTCAGGTAAGGTAGGGCGCGAGTCCAGGGCAGGGCAGGGCAGGAGGCGAGTCCAGGGCAGGGCACGGGGCGAGTCCAGGGCAGGGCAGGGCAGGGCAGGGGCCGACACTCAGTAGTTCTTGAAGGTGTGGTAGTCCCTGAAGCAGTCACCCAGGCAGAGTGCAACTTTGCACTCGGCGCACATTGAGGTGACTCTTTTGGTCACATGGGGTTTCCTCACACTGGAGCTGCAGACGGTGCACTGCACCTGCCTGTGACGAGTGCCAATCAGCTCGGTGTTGGTTGTGTAGTGTCTTTCGACACCCAGCTGGATGCGGTCAGGAACGTGATCCCCACGCCATGCCGTACGTCTGTGAGTGGTGGTGGCATACTTCTCCAGGAGTTGGTAGGAGACGTTGTACACGAACTCCCGGAATTTCAGCTTCTGGTTTGGGGCCATATCCTTCTTCACCAACCACAAGTTGTAGGCGTTCAGCATCGTTATGTCAACTAGGTGGAGGAAGAGCTTGTGATACCACTTCACAGTCTTCCTCAGACACTCAACACCTGACAGCTGACAGTCAGACTTGTCCACCAGGCGCATGTTTTTGGTGTAGTCCACTACCATGTCGGGCTTGTAGATTGTCTTCCTGGTTCGGTAGTGGATTTTGCCAGAATCCACCTGGGCACCTGTGTGGACGGTGGAAAGCAGGTGGACGTCTCGCTTATCCTTCCACTTCAGGGCTATCAGTTTCCCACACTTCTCGAGCTGCTTGTATTTCTGCCCCTTTCGTCGCCTTCTTCGCACATGCCTCTCGCGGTGTTCCTGGGCCAGGTCGTCTTCTGAAGGTGTGTCACTGGAGGAGGCATCTGTGAGAGGAATGACATCACCTGTGAACTTTGGCATAAACTTTCTTGTCTTTCTGACAGTCCCACATGACCCCGTTTGGTTGTCATAAAGAAACTGGCAGAGAGCAGGAGAAGTATACCAGTTGTCAGTGTAGATGATGTGGCCTTTGCCCAGGTAAGGTGCCAACATTTTCCTGACGATGGCACCTGACATGCCCATGGGGTCATTGGCAGCGGCTTTCGGTATGTCAATGTCAGTGCCTGTATCCACGATCATGTCAAGCACTATTCCAGTTTCACAGTCGCACAACACGAAGAGCTTGATTCCGAACCTATGCCTCTTCAAGGGGATATACTGCTTGAAAACAAGACGTCCTTTGAAGAGCACGAGCGACTCATCAATCACCAAATTGAGGAAGGGGTAAAAGTATTTCCTATACCTCTCCAACAACATGGTGAACACCTCCCGAACTTTCCATATCCTGTCAATCCTGTTAGGATTTTCGTTGTCTGCAAAGTGCATAAATCTTAGCAGCAACAAAAATCTGTCACGAGTCATGAACTTATTGAAAGTTGGGGTGGCGATGAGAGGGTCGTGCTTCCAGTAGTGTTGCAACACATGCTTCTTGATCAGAGGCATGAGGAACAACAAGGCAAAGAACGTCAGAAATTCTGCCACAGTCGTATCCACCCAGCCTCGTATTCTCGCTTTTGGAGAAAGGACGTCCAATCTGCCAAACACCCACCTGTAGTAGGCGTTTGTTTGGGCAACGATGTACGTCATTACCTCCATGTCGAAAAAAGCGAGGAAGAAGTCGCTTTCGTTCGCTTGATCATCACAGGGCCAGTTGTCAGTTGTTCCTGACGTCCCAGGATTGAACTGGGGCACGTCAGGTACAAAATTGACCCCGTCAGACCAATCGAACGAAGGCATGCCAGGGATCGGAATGTCGTCTGCGTCTTCTTCTGCGTCTGAAATATCGCTTCCATGGTCGCGATACAGCACTTCATCATCATTACCCTCCTCTTCACTCGACAGACGATGCCCTTCCTCGTTTTCGTCACCGACGTCGGACTCACTCCCACTGTCCACTCCCAAATCCCCCCACCCTTGGTCCCGTGCTAGGGCTTCGTCGTCGAAACCCGGGCTGCCAATGTCCTGCGAATCACCATCAAACAGCAGGGCGGCATACTTAGATGGTGTAAGATTTTTCCGGGTCACTTTGGCACGTGCGGGAGTCTTATGGACAGGGACAGCAGAGGTGGTGGCAGGGGCGGCGGCAGGGGCGCCGGCGGCAGGGGCGGCGGCGGCAGGGGCAGCAGTGGTGCGTGGCCTTGATGGCAAGATGATGGTGGTGCCTGTCGCCCTTCTCTCTGTTCCTTGGGCAGGGGCGGCAGGGGCGGCAGGGGCAGCAGGGGCGGCAGGGGCGGCAGGGGCAGCAGGGCCGGCAGGGACACCAGGGCCAGCAGTCGCTTTCCCAGTCGCTTTCCCTCTCCCTTTCCCCTTCCCCTTCCCTGTTTCTTGGGCAGGGGCGGCAGGGGCGGCAGGGGCGGCAGGGGCAGCAGGGGCGGCAGGGGCAGCAGGGCCGGCAGGGACACCAGGGCCAGCAGTCGCTTTCCCAGTCACTTTCCCTCTCCCTTTCCCCTTCCCCTTCCCTGTTCCTTGGGCAGGGGCGGCAGGGGCGGCAGGGGCAGCAGGGGCGGCAGGGCGGCAGGGGCGGCAGGGGCGGCAGGGGCAGCTGGGCCAGGGGCGGCTGGTGGTGGTGGTGGTAGGGGCACTGTGGCTGGCGTACGGGTTCTCTTCCCTACGCCCGTGCCTTTCATTTTTCCTGCCCCCGCAGGTAATGCAGCCCTAGGGCGGCCTCCTGCGTCACTGGTACCGGTGGCAGGGTGGCTGGGGTGGCAGTGGTGGCAGTGGTGGTGGTAGTGGTTGTTGCAGTGGCCTGGGTCGTGGTGGCAGTGTCCCGAAAGACCAATGACCTCTGTGCCATTGCCCTGCTTGCACGTGTTTTACGTGCTTTTGGTGCTGGTGATTCGTCCTCTGAGCTGTAGGGCGTGTCGTACTGGTAGCTAGGGTCTTTGGCAGCCACCCTCTGCCTTCCACGGCGGCTAACACCACCAGAAGGAGGGCTGGTTGTGTCATCAGGGAGCGAGCGTGAGGGACGTGTAGGCTCCATGACTAGTGCGTGGTTACTGGCGCGGTGGTGCTTGCACGAGTGCGGGGCGAGCGTTTGGCGGGGTGGTATCGAGAGTTGACATGTAGTACAATACCCACACCAATTTTCAGCCGCCTGGCTATAAACGCGCGGTTTTGGTACGTGTTCAAAGTCTCTGCTCTTAAGAGTCTACCCGCAGTGCGCCGGGGGAACTCTTAAGAGTCTACCCGCAGCTCCCGGGTTAAGGATCGCTCTCTCTATATATCCATTTACACGCTTATAAACTCAACCTCTTGCCAGACTAACTGTAAATGAGTTCTTGTAGGCTCTACCTAATATGCAATATTTGTATTGTACTTAATTAACTATTTTTAATATCATTATTTATATTACCTTTGGGAGGCCATGTACGGAGCCCGGCGTTAGTGCGGTGCAGCATGCCGTCTCGTAGCTCAAAAGTAATGGTTCGGGCTCACACCCAAGAGGTCTAGCGATCGATCTCAGCACAACATAATATTTTTGGGCTTGCTTTCTTATTATAGAAAATTAAGTTAGGTTAAGTTATGTTTTAAGGTAAGTTAAGTTAGGTTAGGTAGGCTAGGTTAGGTTAGTCTAATAAAAGTAATGAAATATATTCTGAACAAATCAAAATCGTCGCGCATGTGTAGTTCCACGCGGCACTGCTGCACCGCACCAGCACATGACTCCGTACATGTCTTCCATATATTGTTATGTGTATGCTGTTAATAAACCTATATCATCTATTTCTGCATATATGTATTACTCTAAGTACAGTAGCGCTAATAAGTGATGTCTCGACACCAATTATGTTGTGATCAATAATTGGTACTAGCAATATTTACAAATGGTTTATTTTCTTTTTTAGTGAGATATACCAACATGTTCCTACACTTACCCACCCTATTCATCATCTGACAGACATCAATACAGCACATAGCGAGCCAAACGTAATGACAGCTTGGACATGACTTATTAGCGCGACCGTACCTCCACTAGAGTAAAAGAGTCTGTTCTTGCCCTAAGTAGACGAGCCAATAAATACTAATAAAACAGTTTTGGCTGGGTATAATAATAACCAATTTACAACACCAACAATAGGGTGACCGGACAACTCAACCAGTAGACCATTTCAACCAGTAGCTCTCAACCAGTACCAATCAACCAATACGGTTAGGCTAGGTCAGTATTTTGGCATTGGTTTGGTTGGTTTTGGTTGATTTGGCACTGGTTGAGAGCTACTGGTTGAAATTGTCTACTGGTTGAGATGTCCGGGAACCGTTTTCCCCATTAGTTTGTCGATATTAACACCTTTCGCCCCATTTCTTTGTCAATATTAAGACCTTTCGTGATATTTAGGTGTCTATATTTTTCCTGGCGAGCGATAGTGAGCCTGTAATTTTGTAAGAACCGGCCTTCAGCCGGGACATTTTTCTTACTAAAAATGTACAAATTAATCTAGAAAGGGGATCTAATGGATGTATTTTTGTTGTTAAGTTTGAAGGAGGTCTAGCGGTAATAATAATAAAACCTCTCCTTACCCGCAAACGTCAAGCATCTAGTGTAGGTCTTGGTGTTCTTGTCCAGGTTGTGGTTCTCGATGAAGACTAACGGATGTTTGGTGAGTATGTCGTTGGAGGTGTCCGTGCTGGTGGTGTAGACGCTGGTGTTGAACTTCCATGTGATGTTGGTGTTGCGGCCGTTATCACCTGTGTAAATTGGAGGCGATATTTCCGGGTCGAAGAAGGTGGAGGTCTTGGCTGGGGGAGAAGAAGGGCGGACAGATACTTCAGCTCAGAGTGTACGGGATGAATAATGGGAAGGTTTTGTTTGTATGGACGGACAGGTACTATAACAAGAGGGAGGTTTTGTTTGTATGGACGGACAGGTACTATAACAAGGGGGAGGTTTTGTTTGTATGGACGGACAGGTACTATAACAAGGGGGAGGTTTTGTTTGTATGGACGGACAGGTACTATAACAAGGGGAAGGTTTTGTTTGTAAGGACGGACAGGTACTATAACAAGGTGGAGGTTTTGTTTGTATGGACGGACAGGTACTATAACAAGGGGAAGGTTTTGTTTGTATGGACGGACAGGTACTATAACAAGGGGGAGGTTTTGTTTGTATGGATGGACAGGTACTATAACAAGAGGGAGGTTTTGTTTGTATGGACGGACAGGTACTATAACAAGAGGGAGGTGTTGTTTGTATGGACGGACAGGTACTATAACAAGGGGGAGGTTTTGTTTGTATGGACGGACAGGTACTATAACAAGAGGGAGGTTTTGTTTGTATGGACAGACAGGTACTATAACAAGGGAGAGGTTTGTTTGTATGGACGGACAGGTACTATAACAAGGGGGAGGTTTTGTTTGTATGGACGGACAGGTACTATAACAAGAGGGAGGTTTTGTTTGTATGGACGGACAGGTACTATAACAAGGGGGAGGTTTGTTTGTATGGACGGACAGGTACTATAACAAGGGGGAGGTTTTGTTTGTATGGACGGACAGGTACTATAACAAGGGGGAGGTGTTGTTTGTATGGGCGGACAGGCACTATAACAATGGGGAGGTTTTGTTTGTATGGGCGGACAGGTACTATAACAAGAGGGAGGTTTTGTTTGTATGGACGGACAGGTACTATAACAAGGGGGAGGTTTTGTTTGTATGGACGGACAGGTACTATAACAAGGGGGAGGTTTTGTTTGTATGGATGGACAGGTACTATAACAAGGGAGAGGTTTGTTTGTATGGACGGACAGGTACTATAACAAGAGGGAGGTTTTGTTTGTATGGGCGGACAGGTACTATAACAAGGGGGAGGTTTTGTTTGTATGGGCGGACAGGTACTATAACAAGAGAGAGGCTATGTTTGTATGGGCGGACAGGTACTATAACAAGAGAGAGGCTATGTTTGTATGGGCGGACAGGTACTATAACAAGAGAGAGGCTATGTTTGTATGGGCGGACAGGTACTATAGCTCAGAGTGTACGGGAATAACAAGGGGAAGGTTTTGTTTGTATGGGCGGACAGGTACTATAACAAGGGGGAGTTTTTGTGTACAGTTGCTAGGAGAAGCGGCCATTTTTCAACCGAAAAATGTACAAATTTATCTAGAAGGGGGATCTTGGGGATGTATTTATATGTTTGATGGAGGTTTAGGGAAGAAACTAAAAACATTATAAAAAACAAAAAAATACATCACCACTAAATATGCTCTTCCCCCTTTAGTGTCTGATGTTTCTCATATACTCGTATGATTATATAAATACATCACCACTAAATATACTCTTCCCCCTTTAGTGTCTGATGTTTCTCATATACTCGTATGTTTATATAAATTCATCACCACTAAATATACTCTTCCCCCCTTTAGTGTCTGATGTTTCTCATATACTCGTATGTTTATATAAATACATCACCACTAAATATACTCTTCCCCCTTTAGTGTCTGATGTTTCTCAAATACTCGTATGTTCATATAAATTACTTATAATCTATTTTACTGTATAAGCCTTAAGGGAGGGCAGTGGTTAGTTTTAGTCTATTTTTGTATTAATTCCTATATTTTGTTTAGTGTCCTCGCTAGCCTTCCATCAAGCTTAAAAAAACACTCCCTAGACAGATAAATTTGTAAATTTTTCGACAAAAAAATTTGCCAGCCGAAGGCCGGGTCTGCTTAAAAATACAGGCTCGCTATCGCTCGCCAGGAAAAAATCGACACTTAAATGGCACGAAAGTTCTTAAAATTGACAAGGAAATGGGACGAAAGTGGTAAAATAGCAAAACTCATGGTCGGAACGCCTTAAAATCTCAAAACTAATGGGGCTAAACATGAGGGAGAAGGGGGTCGAGAAAAATCCTCTTCCTCCCCTTAAGATCACAATGTACAGTTGCCCCCTATAAGTGGGGTTCCTCTCCGTGGTCTTATGTAGGGTAATATAATGTTTTGATCAAGCATTGGTATGTATCAGCAATATCTAAGCTTCATTTCTTCATATCGAGTGAAATATGCAAACATATTCCTACACTTACCCACCCTATTCAACATCTGACAGACATTAATACAGCACAGAGCAAGCCAAACGTAATGACAGACGGGACATGACTTATTAGCGCGACCGTACGAGTGTATACTGTAGGTAGCGCCAACGAACTTGACAATAATTTTGATCCTTAACCTCTTTGTAACTCAAAAGGGCCTATAGCAAAGTTACTGTACATATCTACACCTATTTCCTGGTGGACTCTTCCCAAATGATAGACACGTCAGCTCGATTGCTTTCATTACTTTAGATTTATAAGAAGTTAAGGGGTCAAGATGTTTGTAGTTTCTTATGCAATGATTAACTCGTCTGATTAGTCTACTGATAAATATAAATAGCCACACTCGTAATTCATGCATACACATTTTACTTTCATACATAAGATCACGACGAGGAACAGAATTTATGTGGGCAACTGTACCTAACTGTATTGTCCTTAGGTTATTATTAATACTTTGAGTGATCCATTTCCATCCTTTAGATTTACTTATAT
Organism: Paralithodes platypus; assembly: GCA_032716605.1. Lineage (NCBI taxonomy): Eukaryota > Metazoa > Arthropoda > Malacostraca > Decapoda > Lithodidae > Paralithodes > Paralithodes platypus. Next base: position 45,852,152 of record CM064512.1, on the reverse strand, counting down.
TTATTGTAATGGGGATGTATTTGTGTATTTATTGTAATGGGGATGTATTTGTGTATTTATTGTAATGGGGATGTATTTGTGTATTTATTGTAATGGGGATGTATTTGTGTATTATTGTAATGGATGTATTTGTATTTATTGTAATGGGGATGTATTTGTGTATTTATGTAATGGGATGTATTTGTGTATTTATTGTAATGGGGATGTATTTGTGTATTTATTGTAATGGGGATGTATTTGTATTTATTGTAATGGGGATGTTTTGTGTATTTGTAATGGGATGTATTTGTGTATTTATTGTAATGGGGATGTATTTGTGTATTAATTATGTATTTGTGTATTTATTGTAATGGGGATGTATTTGTGTATTTATTGTAATGGGGATGTATTTGTGTATTTATTGTAATGGGGATGTATTTGTGTATTTATTGTAATGGGGATGTATTTGTGTATTTACTGTCATGCGGATGTATTTGTGTATTTATTGTAATTGGGATGTATTTGTGTATTTATTGTAATGGGGATGTATTTGTGTATTTTCTGGACCCCCTTCTCCCTATATTTAGTGCCATTAGTTATGACATTTTAAGACGTTCGACCCATTAGTTTAGCGATATCAATACCTTTCGCCCCATTTCTTTGCAAACAAATCAATATTTTCACGCCATTTAGGTGTCGATTTATTCCTGACGAGTCATAGCGATCCTGCAATTTTGGAAGAGCCAGGCTTTGGCCGGGGCATTTTTCTATTGAAAAATGCACAAATGCATCTTACAGGAGGGTTTTTGGAGTATCTTATTAAAAGCTTGTTGGGAGTGTAGGGAGAAAATAAAATAAAAATAGATAAATACAGTACATATATATATATATATATATATATATATAAATATATTTTTTTAGTTTCCTCACTAGACCTCCATCAAACATAGTAAAAGTACCCTCTAGACCGCTTTCAAGGTAATGTTTACATTTTTCGGTAGAAAAATAACCCGGCCTTCTAAATTTACAGGCTCGCTATCACTCGCCAGAAACAAATCGACACCTAAATGGAACAAAAGGTCTTCATATTGACAACAAAAATGAGGCGAAAGATTTCCAAATCGTCAAACTAACAGAACGAACGTCTTAAAATCTCAAAACTATTATACTAAACATCAGGGAGAAGGGGGTCCAGAAAAAGCGACTACCTGCCCTTTCATTGAGATCGTCTTTACCATAATTCCCACAGATCCTTCTTAACCAGTTGAAGATCTTAGACGCAATTTTGCATTATATAAAGGCGATCATTAGACGATGTTATGCAATTTAGAAAGAACAGCAAAACATCAAAGGGTAAATACTACCTCAATTAACCCTTACAGTTCTGGTGACGTCCTTTTCATCATATTGTGGCAACTATTATACGATTATATTCAGCTGAAGAAAGACGTATGCCCATTAAAAGGCTGCAGACTATCTCAATTAATCCTTTTAGCTACCATATATCTTTCCTAAGCTTCATAATAACGTCTTAATGCACCTGAAATCAAAACCAAATGTCGTCACCGGTTCTGTACGTGTTAACTCCTCAGTTCCCACAAGTTAGAATAAGCTGTCAACACGCGTCATGATCCTCAATGGGTTAAGCTGTCAACACGCGTCATGATCCTCAATGGGTTAAGCTGTCAACACGCGTCATGATCCTCAATGGGTTAAGCTGTCAACACGCGTCATGATCCTCAATGGGTTAAGCTGTCAACACGCGTCATGATCCTCAATGGGTTAAGCTGTCAACACGCGTCATGATCCTCAATGGGTTAAGCTGTCAACACGCGTCATGATCCTCAATGGGTTAAGCTGTCAACACGCATCATGATCCTCAATGGGTTAAGCTGTCAACACGCGTCATGACCTCAATGGGTTAAGGGGGAATGGGACGGTTTTTGTGGCCCTCCTTCTCGCTCGTGTTTAGCCCCAATGTATTTTAGATTTTAAGACCTTTTGTTCCATTCCTATATCAATATCAAGACCTTTCGTGCCATTTAGGTGTCGATTTTTTTCCTGGCGAGGGATAGCGAGCCTGGAATTTTAAGAGACACCGGCCTTCGGCAGGGAAATTTTGCTATCGAAAAATGCACAAATTTATCTTGAATGGGTGTCTAGTGAGTGTTTTTGTTTGTGTAAGGTCTAGCGAGGAAACTAAAACATAAATTAATCCATACATTAATAGACCCTAATAAATAACCCCTGTCCCCTGTATAAATAACCCCTGTCCCCTGTATAAATAACCCCTGTCCCCTGTATAAATAACCCCTGTCCCCTGTATAAATAACCCCTGTCCCCTATATAAAATCTGTATACAATCGTCTATTGATAGCCAGCATAAACTCCCAAAGTGGGCCATAATCTTCAAAGGGTCGAGGAACTAAAGCTAACCAGCCGACAGAACAAATGGTCCTTAACTCATTTAGTACCGGTCACGTCTGTTCCATTATACTATGGCAACTATTAGACGATTGTTGTCTGCTTAGGCAGGACGTCTACCCATTAGAAGGCTACATACTATCTAAATATTTCCTTTAAGCTACGATACATCCTCCCTAAGCATCATAAAACCGTCTAAACGTTTCTGAAATCAAATGAATGAGATGTCAGTGCCTCAGTGGTACAGAAATTGATAGTCAACATACCATTGCAAATTCTATACCTATATCCTGCATTAGCTTCCTAAAACCGTCTAAATACTGCTGAAATAAAATTAAAAAGGCGTCGCCAGTACAGAAAAATTGCAAATTCTAGACATTTATCCATTCAAAGCTTCATAAAACCGTCTGAAAGCTGCTGAAATCAAATGAAAAAGACGTCAGCGGTAAAGAAAGGGTCAGCAAACCTACCATTGCACGCTCTAGACGAGGGTGAATTAGGTGGTGGGTTATCTCTGGCTGTCCAAGGTTCGGTCATGTCCTGAAAAAGAAAGATGAACTTGTATCGCACGAGTATTTTTTCCCTCGACGCTTTTCCGAAATTATGATCTGGCATAATACATATAGTGTTTTTTTCTGGAAACCCTTCTCCCTCGTGTTTAGTCTTATTAGTTATCATATTTTAAGACGTTAGGCCCATTTGTTTGGCGATCTTAAGACTTTTTGACCCATTTCTTTGTCAATATTAAGAATGTTCGTGCCATATAGGTGTCGAGTCTTTCCTGGCGAGCGATAGCGAGCTCATAAATTAGGAGGAACTAGCCTTAGGCTGGGAAATTTTTCAACCGAAAAATGCAACAAATTCATTTTGAAAAGGGGTCTTGGGGATGTTATCTTAAGCTTGATGGAGGTCTAGGGAGGAAAATAAACTAAACACAATAAATATAGAAACACATATAGATAACACCTACCCCCTTAATATAGAAACACATATAGATAACACCTACCCCCTTAATATAGAAACACATATAGATAACACCTACCCCCTTAATATAGAAACATATAGATAACACCTACCCCCTTAATATAGAACACATATAGATAACACCTACCCCCCTTAATATAGAACACATATAAATAACACCTACCCCCTTAATATAGAACACATATAGATAACACCTACCCCCTTAATAGAAACACATATAGATAACACCTACCCCCTTAATATAGAAACATATATAGATAACACCTACCCCCTTAATATAGAAACATATAGATAACACCTACCCCCTTAATATAGAAACACCTATAGATAACAACTACTCCCTTAATATATAAACACACATATAGATAACACCTACCCCCTTTATATAGGAACACATATAGATAACACCTACCCCCTTAATAGAAACACATATAGATAACACCTACCCCGTTAATATAGAAACACATATAGATTACACCTACCCCGTTAATATAGAAACACATATAGATAACACCTACCCCCTTAATATAGAAACACATATAGATAACACCTACCCCCTTAATATAGAAACACATATAGATAACACCTACCCCCTTAACATACAAACATATAGATAACACCTACCCCCTTAACATAGAAACACATGTAGATAACACCTACCCCCTTAATATAGAAACACATATAGATAACACCTACCACCTTAATATAGAAACACATGTAGATAACACCTACCCCCTTAATATAGAAACACATATAGATAACACCTACCCCCTTAATATAGAAACACATATAGATAACACCTACCCCCTTAATATAGAAACACATATAGATAACACCTACCCCCTTAATATAGAAACACATGTAGATAACACCTACCCCCTTAATATAGAAACACATGTAGATAACACCTACCCCCTTAATATAGAAACACATGTAGATAACACCTACCCCCTTAATATAGAAACACATATAGATAACACCTACCCCCTTAATATAGAAACACATATAGATAACACCTACCCCCTTAATATAGAAACACATATAGATAACACCTACCCCCTTAATATAGAAACACATATAGATAACACCTACCCCCTTAATATAGAAACACATGTAGATAACACCTACCCCCTTAATATAGAAACACATGTAGATAACACCTACCCCCTTAATATAGAAACACATATAGATAACACCTACCCCCTTAATATAGAAACACATATAGATAACACCTACCCCCTTAATATAGAAACACATATAGATAACACATACCTACCCCCTTAATATAGAAACACATATAGATAACACCTACCCCCTTAATATAGAAACACATATAGATAACACCTACCCCCTTAATATAGAAACACATATAGATAACACCTACCCCCTTAATATAGAAACACATATAGATAACACCTACCCCCTTAATATAGAAACACATATAGATAACACCTACCCACTTAATATAGAAACACATGTAGATAACACCTACCCCCTTAATATAGAAACACATATAGATAACACCTACCCCCTTAATATAGAAACACATGTAGATAACACCTACCCCCTTAATATAGAAACACATATAGATAACACCTACCCCCTTAATATAGAAACACATATAGATAACACCTACCCCCTTAATATAGAAACACATATAGATAACACCTACCCCCTTAATATAGAAACACATGTAGATAACACCTACCCCCTTAATATAGAAACACATGTAGATAACACCTACCCCCTTAATAATCCAATAAGGTCCTACTCCTAGATAACTCCTTCACCACCATTACGTATTGCTCATCATATTCTGGTTCCCATTAGACAATTTTCTTTAGTTTTCAATCTACCTCACCCAGGGAAGGCCTCATAGGTATGTGATAAGGATTTGCTGGAACTCTTGTTTCATTTTTCTGGCTTCCCTCACTGTTAATGTTTGTCTCTCACCTACACAGAGTAATCCAGCTAGCTCTCACAAACATCTCATCCTCCTTTTCATTTCACTACACTAAACAATCACACCACACATAGTTCCAATACAACACATAAAAAAGGGTTAGAAGAGTAACTAGTACTCGTTTGACTTGGGGGAGACACATGTTACAGGAAGCTCTGCCTTTTGTCTCCTTCATACACATAGGACAATAATTCTATAAGACTCAAATGGGTAAATGTGATCTAAATAAACCCGCTTACTAAAATATACTGCATCAAATAATATAATTTAGCCAGAATCAAAGGTAAAAAGGCGTCGAAGTGCCTATGGGATTCAATACACACACACACACACATATATATATATATATATATTTAATTGTGACCCCTACATCATTGACGATATGCCTATTAGTATAATAGTCTCCCATCAAACGCTGCGTCGCTAGTTTTGAATCTACCGCGCGGGAGGACAGGAGTACAATTTTATAAGTGCAACGCGTATTCACTTATTGAATTGTCTTTATGATTGGGTACTCGCTACGAAAAAACTTCGTAAAAAAAAGAAAATAAAAATTTACTTGATAATTGCTATACACAAGCTTCCCAATGCGTGGATTTCTTGCGTGTGGATTCCTGACGCTGGCCCTCTAGCGTCCAAACTTCCTTCCTCCTCCCGCGTCCATTACGTGTGGGTGGGTTACTCTGTGCTCCTGCTTCATTCTTCGTTCGATCAGTTCTAGTGAGTCCTTGCTCATTCGTATACATCTGAGTTGTTTTGAACATGTTTTTAGATTAGCTAGCACAGACTACCCCATTGGTACATCCGCAGGAGGTGTGTAAGTTAGGGTACTATTGTACCAGGCGCCTACGTGTCCCCAGGATCATCACGCCATGTTTGTTATTGTGTGTATTGTGTTGCGCCTTTAGCTTTCTGATAGTTATTTAGGAGGCTACCATTCCGCTAGTTTATAATTCAGGCCGTCATTAGGAGGTAGTTGCATAGTTTATTCTAGCAGATGCTCCAGTTAAAGGGTTGCCACCCGTTGTGTGGAATCTTCTGGAGTCCGTATCTGCGATTGGGCCCTATCGCGGGCCTCTGCTCCTCGTGCTGCTGCTGCTGGGTCTTCGGAGCGTCTAGTTGCTGCCACCTTGATGTTTCGTCGTCACCTCATGGTCAGCCTTTTTAGGGGTCTCCAACGTAGGCTAGGGGTTATTTATGAATTATAAATTAAACTCTATATGTGTAAGCCTAATATTATCCCCGATATATTTGTATTTGGCATGTGTGCTTTCATGCTTCAGGGGTTTGGGAGACGTCCCGTTTTATTTGGTGGGGTTTTCGGAGGTTTGGACTTTCCCAGATAAGTCCTAACCTCTGAAAATTTTGGTTCGTTTTCCGGCGGCTTTCTCAGCAGAGCCGTCGTTTTCTCGTCTCAGACGTTAAGAAACCAACCAAATGTCCCGGCGTGGTGTGCTGAACCACGAACCTTCCGGCGGAATCTGCTAAATTCTTAAGGGAGTCAACTCGGCCCGCCGAGTGAACTCGCCCTGACCGAGACCCTCCTTCAGTAACTTCTATCACCCGGCGTAACAGGTAAATGAGCTTAACCATGACTCAAGTCATGAAGAGACTGAACTATCCATCTAGTGCTAATAGTCAAGGATAGTCAAACGCTTAAGGTCGATTGGGCCAGTGACGCTTTGTCACAGGTAAGCAGTTCATAATGTATGATAAAAGGAAAGACCCGGGGTCTTTCTACCAGGTCTATCGGAAGGTTAGCTTAGCAGTGGCTATAACTAACTTTCCGGCGGACTTGAGATAGGATGTATTAACACCTCTCAGGTTATCCTTATGAGCATTGATTCCTGGAAATTTTCTATTTCCAGAGTCTCATCACTTCAGTAGTAGCGGTCCCGGCAGCAGAGGAGTAGCCACTTCAGGCAAGGGGGGGTCCCTAGCTCCATCATGCCTCGCTTTGACCTTTGCTCTACTCCTAATTGCTCATTATTACCAGTTTTTGCCCACAATTATGTATAAAATGTGTAAAGTGTCTTGATCGCTAAAGGGGACTATGGGTGTCTAAACGGTGTACCGTGTGTTCTGAGTTACGAGCGGCGGTTTTTGATAAGAGAGATTTTTCATGCTTAGCAGCCTTGAAGGAAATCACGTCAACTTTTAACGCCTATGCGAAAGACACTGCTCATAAAGCCCTCCATTGTGATGACGAGGAGCTCTGGGAACACCTCGTCATTAAATCTCCTTTAGTTAAGCCAGCTCCAGCGAGGTCAGTCAAACCTAAAGGTAAATCTAAAGTACTATCCAAGCAGGTAGTGACAAGTAGTGAAAGTGACAATGCCGAGCCGACCCCCCCCCCCCCCCCTCCCCCCGACAGGTCTAAGAGGAGACGGTTGGCTTCACCGAAGCGCAAATCTAGATCGCGTTCTAGATCTCCTAGGAAACGGTCCCGACATTCTTCCGCCGAGTCTTCGAGGTCGACGAAACACCGGAAGGAGGGTTCAGCTTCCTCAATGCCGATCACTTCAAGTCAATTAAGTGCCCGTACGGTTATTTCACAACCGCTTCCCCAGCCATTGCCGGGGTCATGGCTAACCTCCCTCCAATCCTACATCTTTAACGTCTAATGTCCAATCTGGCGGTTCAGAGGCAGGGGCGGAGGGAATGGAGTCTAGTCCCAGGGATGAACAATCATTGAGGGAGCCACAAGAACTTACATTCGCCATTCCTAAGTTAAGTTATGTGCCACGTAAAGGTCCCCCAGTTAACAGAGTGTTAGCGGATCAGTATAGGGGTTCTCAGTCTTGCTCATATCAAATTTGTTATAACTCTCAGGTGATACAGGAGTCCCAGCCACCCGCGGCACTAAGCCGGGGGATATGGAGACAATCGGAACCCTCACAAGTTTATGTTCAGGACAGGGAAATTGACCAAGTAGATATCATACCCTCGTCAGTCCCAGATTTGGTGTGGCCACCGCCGGCCCCATTTACTACCCCACGGCCGCCATCACCGGAAGTGATAGAACTACCAGAAGAGCCGGAAGACATAGATCTGTCTTCATCTCAACCTATTAATATTGAAGTAGAGTCAGAAGGTGGGTCTCAGTCCTCTCGGGGATCCCACGGTAAGTGTGTAACTACTGAGGAACTACATGATATTCTCCACAGAGTAATGCAACAGTATCAAATACTTTCTTCTCAGGCTCCTTCCACTAGCACAGCGGTAGTTTCCCCATTTGAGTCTATGGTAAGGCCGTTAGAGCCCTCAGGTGTTTCACATCCCCATTCCTCTTTGCCTTCGGTTAACGTTACTCCGGCAACAGCCACGGCTAGTAGCACGACAGTGCTGGCCTCCTTGACTACCACTAACGTCTGTGTTATTACAGACGTTACTCCTCCCCCCCTTGATAAGCCTCCACAGAGAAAAGGCCCTATGCCTCTTCTTTATGGACCGGATTGCTCATGGGTTCAGTCAATACCTCAGAAACCGCACCTGGCACAAGTTACCGTATCGGGGGAACTACCGGTACCTAGTGAATGGACCATTGAGGTTAACAAAAGTAGAAAACTAAGAGCTAAGGTTGTCCAAGGAAGGTTACTAGATGTTACCATTAAGGCCATCCCATCTGTTTATGTCACTGATTTCTTTGTGTATTCGGCCTTCCCGGCGATACCTCCGGCCTCATCTGCAAAAAAAAGCTCTACATGCACTTACACCGGAGCTGGATACAGTCCCGGTACTAGATCAGACGAACACACCAGTCTTGCAGGTGGGGCAGGTAGGTGTAGGTCCGTAGGTGGACTGGGAACTAGAGGCGCAGGTGTTTGCATCTACTATTACCACTAAATCCTCCCATCAGGTACCTCAGGAAGTTCACTCATGGTTCTCTTTACCGGTTAACAAAGCGGACGGAGTTTCACCTGCTTTATTTGAATTCCTGGCAGCTCCCAAACTATCTCTTTACGACCTGCATGAACCTTTTGACACACCCCCTCCGGCTCACTTAGACAGAGACTTTAAGTTATGCAATAAAGCGCAATAAAGCGTGTAGACTGTTCTCTCAATACCTCGTCAATCGCCAGGTTGCCCAGTCACTCACAAGAAATATTACAGCCATATCAGACCAACATATAAGGAAAGCCACGGACATGTCACGAAGGCTCCTTCTACAAAATTCTATTCAATTCTTAGGTGATATTAGAATAGCGATCATGGAGGCAGTTAGAGCAAGACAGGATCTAAGGGTGTACTTGGTAAAGAATTTGCCGGAGGACATAGCCCGCCGAGTAACTCTTTCCCCGGTATTAACTGCACCACTTCTTCCCCCAGAAACATGGAGTATTGTTTTCAATTTGGTAGATTTGTGGAAGCAGGGTGCCTCCCAGTCAAAGAAAGAGGCCTTTAAGAAACCTTACTCGAAACCTATGAGCGGCGGGAAGCCCCATCCTACTCAAACTAAACAGTCATTTCGAGAACCAAAGCCTCCTCAACAGCAGGGAGGTACTCAGCACAGACCTAAGCAGGGGAAACAGTCAGGCTATAGGGGTAAGTCATACCAGAAACCTACTCAAGGTCAGACGAATGTTACGATCGGGGGGTCTCGTATAAATCAGTGGCTCTTATACTTTGGACTAGACTGGCAAAAATGCAACAACGGAAATGCTAGATCCAACCCCTGATATATAATCCCGTCGAACAAAGAACACATATACCCTCCAGAGTTATATCTGCGATAGCGGGGTATCTTAACTCTCAGTATCTATGTGCTTCTACTATAGGCTGATGTTCTCTGAAACAGCCTATTACCTATAACATATGGTTGCTTAGTTATGGTACACAAGAAAATGATAGTTAACTTAATTAAATCACAAGAGTGATCTAATGCAAACAAGAAGAAGGTTTACTTAACGTTACTTTAATCAATAATATCTGCCACTCCTTTATGAAAGAAAGTGTTGTAAGGTCCTCAAGCACCGAACAAGGAATCTTCTGAATAATGTCGGATGCTACTAAGAAGAACGTATCGGAAATGGAACCACAAAATAGCAGGAGGAAGGACAATGCACGTGTAGGCTAAATACACAAAAAGGCTGGACCTATAATGTTATTGGACACAAGAATATTATAAGCGGTGCAACAGTAATAATGCTCGCCACGAAAAAGTAGTACTCCTATTAACAAAACTGGTCTATGCTGGTTGTGTCTCTCTACAGCAACCTAGACCTCAAAATGCTTGTATAGAAATAATGGGTATGCATAAAAGAGTTTATGATCTAATCCAGCTAATGTCTACCCGGGTTAATAAAGTCTAGATGGGATGCGCAAAGGTACAGAATTCTGGTGGAGCAAGGCAGCTCCTAGCCTAGTGTGGACCTTGGATCTGTGCGGCCTGATTACGTTAATATGAAGGGGTGCTCTCTTGAGGATTCTCGATCACAAGTATCGAGTATCCTCCTGGCGACCCTCAAAAGTAAAAGCAAATAGAGTTAGAACAGGGTTGGGTGGATTAGGCAAGCAGCCCTCACGCACTACACAGTCTAAACTCCAAGGTACACAGACAAAAGATCCACCCAGGTAACCCACAGAATCCGTAGTGTCGTGCAGCTCAAAAGTAGCCTACACACAGTGAAAACACCAACAGCAAGGTACCTGATCCCTAGTCTAGCATTATTTAACCCTGTAGAAACATTAGTGATTGATGGAGACAGTCCGAGCAATACAATCTCCCAAAAAGACAACGACTCTCTTCAACCTTAGCCAAGTACATAAGAAATGTGAAATCCATCATATAATGCAGTCGGGCCACCAATTCAAGGTGTGGATGCAGGGAACCAGAGGGGGATTGATATTAATAAAAGGTGAGAAAGTAGTGGAAATGATAGAGGCAGTAGGAGAGAAAGATTCTAAGACAAGAGTGTGGAACAGTTCATGGGAGATGCTTAGAATATGCTGTCTGGGACGGATCTGACAAGGATATTCCCAGGGACCGCATGGCTGGAGTCCCAGTTCGCAGGAATGGCACGAGGGCGCGCGACAGTCGCCCAGTAAGCAGCCGCCTAGTAGGCAGTGTTAGGCAGGAGGCAACGAATCCCGCGAGGCCTATGTAAGGGGGCCAGCCACGCGCCACACTCACCACCAAGTCACACTGGTCTCTCTCCCTCTCTCTCTCCCGCTCGCCTTCCCATCATTCAACTACTTAACACAATACTTTCAATTGACTAAATAAAATAGAAAGGATTGTGACAGACGAAAATAAAGAACAGTTCTGAACTGTCTGCAGCACAAGCTTTCTCGAGAAGGAAAGTACACAATGATAGGTAGACTGTAGCTATATTCTCTGCCCTGGCGAGTCCTAGCGAGTAAGCCATGCGGTTCTGGGGGAAGCGGTGAGCGTCACACCCCACCCAAGATTTATAAGAGGCTCCAACTATGAGCTCTAACTCTGACACGCAGAAACCATACAAAATTCGCCACTCCTAGCCACCCAGTGACAATGAAATGTAAAGCACAGTTCTCTTCAAAATAACACATTATAAAAATTAACAACCCTTCCCAACACAATTGATTAAATTACATAGTTATGCTCATAAGAGCGAGCTTCACTAGCCCAGCCTTCTGAGGGGAGTACAACTCAGAATTTCTGCTATAACATACTTAAAACAAAATTAACTATCAAAGAAAGAATTTTTATTGGATTTTTATATTTTTAACACCTTACGAGCGGCCTATGTGGTTTATTTATGTGTACCGCACAGCGGGGTGTTTTTAGCCAAAATAGGGCTGTTTACGTGATCATTTTCATGCCTAAATAAGACCCAGAACGTAAAACAAGTACCTATCCCTGAAAGGGCATAAACAGAGCTTTCGAATGACACCATAACGATCCTTGTATGATGGATAGTTTTCTTGCAATAACCGTGCAACGCGAGTGCAAAAAGCAGGTAATTCGGTACTTTCAGTACATAATTGAGTATGTAGCGAGTGAGAGAGGGAGGAGGGAGCTGAGATTTGTGTCAGTAGGTTCGCCGCAGTGGTCTGGAGCAGTCATACGCTCGCTAGTCTCCTGCCACCACTTGTCTCTCTCTCTCAGCCACATTACGTGCTGAAATTGCCACTCGAGTTATGTCGAGCGCCGCCACATAGTCCAGCTTTATTTAACTCGACTTATGTTGCTCGCCGCTAAATAAGGGTTAATATGTTTATGGCGGCTGCACTACAGGGGCAAGCCTAGTTTTTTTCTTCTATACCAACACAGCAACTCCTACTTTACGACCCAATACGCTGGGCTACACACGCGAGCCAACAAGCACCAGACGTAAACATACTAATCAAACCAAAGTAGGAGGCTACCCTTGTGATGATCTACCCCGGGTCTTCCACCCTCGATAAGCAATCTGCAATCACATTCTCAGAACCGGCAATATGGCGTATGTCTAGTTGTATGCCTGCAACATTAATGACCACCTGGTCAGCCTCATATTCCGGTTATGGAATTGATTCAGGAACTTGAGGGGGTGATGGTCGGTGTAGATCACCACAACTGGTCCATAGGCTTGAACATACACCTCAAAGTGCCTGAGCGCTAGCACAATCGCCAGCAGTTCCTTCTCAATTACTGAATAGTTCTTCTGCGCCGAGTTGAACTTTTTTGAGAAGAAACTGACTGGGTGCTCCAGCTCATCTTCGTCTGATTGCATCAGAACGGCACCAGCCCCCACACCACTGGCATCAGTTGCCAGCTGGAATGGTCGGCTAAAGTCCGGGGCCCTGAGGATTGGGTGAGTACACAACAGGTGTTTTACTAGCAAAAAAGCCCTCTCACACTCAGGCGCCCACTTAAACTTTCTATCTTTGGCCAATAGGTCCGTCAGAGGAGCCAGCACAGTAGAATAGCCCTTTATAAAGCGGCGGTAGTAACCAATCATGCCCAAAAACCTCATGATCTGCTTCTTGGTGGATGGCCTGGGGAAGTGGTTAATAGCCAATATCTTGTTCTGTGGGGGGCACACCTGGCCCAAACCCACCATGAACCCCAGATACTGCACGGTAGCCCGCACAAAATCACACTTTCCCAGGTTGACCACCAAGTTTGCCTCGCTTAATTTCTTAAATATGGATTCTACATGTTCACAGTGGCTCTTGAAATCGTCATCGTAGATAATGATGTCGTCCAGGTACACGATACAGTTCGGAATGTCAGCCACTAACTCGTTCATCAAGCTTTGGAAGGTCGCTGGTGCGTTCTTTAGACCGTACGGCATGACATTACAACGATATGTAGCACCATCCACCACAAAACCACACACCTCTTTCGCCCGTTCAGACAAAGGCACCTGCCAGTAACCTTTTACCAGGTCCACCTTGGTCAAGAACTTGGCCCTGCCAATCTTGTCTACACAGTCATCGACCCGGGGAAGAGGATATGGGTTGGTGGGAGTCAAGCCGTTTAGCCTGCGGTAATCAACACAGAAGCGCACCTTGCCATCCGGCTTAGGTTGCAGCGTTACGGGAGATGTCCACGTTACCGCCCCCTTCTCGATCAGTCCCTGTTGCAACATATACTCCAACTCCCCCCGGAGGGCCGGAAGTTTAATAGGGGGCACCCTATAGGGCACTGATTTGAAGGGTGGGTGGTCTCCGACGTCAACGTCGTGCACCTCCTGAGTAGTGAGGCCTGGGTGTTCCGCAAATATAGTAGGGTATAAACAAAATAGGCGCTCGACAGCCACATGCTGTTGCTCAGGTAGGTGTTGCAAAGCCTCATGAGCCGCCTGTCTCGTGTTTCCCGCCCACTGATCTGCAGAAACATGATAATCCCAGTTGTCATCCACCTGCGCATGACTGTCCCGTTCTCCTTCTCCACCTTGACTGCTGAGTCATCACGGGGACAGTGAGAGGCTCAGGTGGGTGCCTCACATACTCCTTCATCAGGTTGACATGACATAACTGATTCCTCTTACGCCTGTCTGGAGTGGCCACCAGGTAATCTAAGTCCGAGAGCTTCTCTGCTACCCTATAAGGACCAGCGTACTTTGCGGATAAGGGGTGACCTACAAGAGGGAGTAGTATCAACACCTCCTGACCCACGTGAAACTCCCTGAGTTTCACCTTGTGGTCGTACCTGTCCTTCATGAGGGCCTGAGAGCCTACCAGATTGCGGCCAGCCAACTCCAGACTACGCAACATTCGTTCTCTACTCTCAAGTTCTACAGCACCGTCACTACACTTTAGAACCTCCGGGTCTTCTAGCTGCAATTTGAGAATATCTGAGGGAGCTAGCCTGTCCAAGTGTTTGCGAAACAAATCATGCCCTCCCCCAACATCGAACTTTGCATCCCGTTGCTCTCTCCGTGTATACCGTTGCTGCCTCTGAGTCTCTTTAAGCCCTGCCTCTACACTCTCAGTGACAGGTGGTGGTGCTTCTCCAGTGCTAATACTGAGTCCCCGAGAAGCGCTGCTGGTACTAGACTCTCCACTGTATCAGCTTTCAGCACCTTCTCGTGACCGTTCCTCCGCTTATTTGAAGACTGTTGGTTAGGCTGTGACTCCCTGGATGCGAGAGATCTGGTTACAACACACGCCATTGGTTGCACCTGACACTTCTCAACCCACTCCTGTTCCTCCCTACTCACGTCGGCCGGCTCCTCGGCAACGACTAAGGGTGAAACCTTAGAAGCAGGCACCGTAAAGTCATTGCCGAGAAGGAGGTCGACGCCCCCAACAGGCAATTTCTCCACGATTCCCACATCCAGTTCGCGAGTCACACCGTCAACTTCAAGCTCCATTCTAACAAGCGGGTATGACCTAGTTGCATTAACTCCCTGCACCACAACTACCCGCGCCCCATTTATGGGTCTACCAGTGAAATTCTTCAAGAGTGTCTGAGAGGCACCTGTGTCACACAAGAGCTGTACCCCGTGCTTCTTGCCCCCCAACTTCACGCAGCCATGCCCTCTATGGTCGCAAAACGCATCGCGGACAGGGTTCGAGCCTTCCGGATCCTTCTTCACTGGCGGTGCTCCATCCTCTGATCTTATGCCTCCAGCAAACACAGAAGACTTCTGGAACACCCCAATGCTGCGAGCCAATGACACAGCCGCCGAGGGAGGTCTGCTCGGACAAGCTTTTGCCATGTGCCCCTCTTTGTGACAGTGATAACACTCAAATTTCCCCTTGGACTTATACTGAGGTGTAAAAGTCCCCTGACCCTTCTTAAACGGGGCGGTGCTAGGTTTGTGATCAGTCTTGGTGTCATTGCTTTTAAATTTATGTGTGTCCATATTCCGGGGAGGGGGAGGGTAACGCTCCTTAATTCCTACATCGTTTCTCTGTGCAGAGCCGCACCCCCGAATTAGTGACAACCGAAGATCAGCCATCTCTGCTGCTTCTACGAGAGTTCTTGGGTTCTTCTCTTGAAGGTTTAACCCTTAATTAGCGGCGAGCAACATAAGTCGAGTTAAAAAAAGCTGGACTATGTGGCGGCGCTCGACATAGGTCGAGTGGCAATTTCAGCACGTAATGTGGCTGAGAGAGAGAGACAAGTGGTGGCAGGAGACTAGCGTATGACTGCTCCAGACCACCGCGGCGAACCTACTGACACAAATCTCAGCTCCCTCCTCCCTCTCTCACTCGCTACATACTCAATTATGTACCGAAAGTACCGAATTACCTGCTTTTTGCACTCGCGTTGCACGGTTATTGCAAGAAAACTATCCATCATACAAGGATCGTTATGGTGTCATTCGAAAGCTCTGTTTATGCCCTTTCAGGGATAGGTACTTGTTTTACGTTCTGGGTCTTATTTAGGCATGAAAATGATCACGTAAACAGCCCTATTTTGGCTAAAAACACCCCGCTGTGCGGTACATATAAATAAACCGCATAGGCCGCTCGTAAGGTGTTAAAGTCAAGTCGCCGCCCGTACACTTATAAAACTGCTCTAGAAGCATCAACTGTTTCATCTCATCAAACGTAGTTGTCTTCTCTGATCTGAGCCAGTTTCCCATAGCGTCGGACAGATCCCGGGCGTGCTCCAAGAAGGTACTGTCTCGATCCTTAGTCACACCCCGGAACTTTAACCTATATGTCTCGGGTTGTAGCTCATATGCCCGCAGGACAGCCTCCTTGAGCTCCTCATAAACAACGCAGGACTCCAAAGGCAGTGCATCGTAAGCCTTGAGCCCCTTACCTACGAGTCTAGAGGACACAAGGGCCGCCCACTTAACTTCAGGCCACTGATGCTCCCGGCACTTCTTCTCAAATCTATTGAAAAACTCCGTAACACAAGACTCGTCAAATACAGGGACCAGTTTGAGAAGGTGCGACAGAGACTGATCATGCGCACGGTTTCCAGTACCGAGTCGCTGTCCCGTCTCAACACGAGACTTCTCTAAATCCATGTCGGCACAGTATCTTGTAGATTCTAGTTCAGTCCTAAGCTCAGCTTCCCTCGTCTGTTGCTGCATCCTAGCCAGCTCTTTTCTCTCTTCTATCTTAGCTAGCTCTTTTCTATCTTCTATCTTAGCTAGCTCTTTTCTTTCTTCCATCTTAGCTAGCTCGAGCTGAAAGAGCATCTCCGGGGTCAAACCTTGAGGAGGAGGAGGAGATGCAATGATGTTAGAAATACCCGGTGATCCCCCCAGGGGCAAACCATCCTGCCAGTCACTACCCACCTGCGGAAGCGTGCTCAGGGTCGGTACTCCAATAGTAGGATTGGGAGTCGAGTGAAGGGGAGGCTCGGCCAAAGGGCTCTGAGCACTCACCCTACCTCGTACGCCAGTCACCCCACCCAGCACATACGTCATCAGGCCATCCTTGGTCATGCCACTAGTACATACATGACCGATAGCTGCGGCTAAGCACTGGAGACCGTACCGATTCATACCCACCATCCGGTCGGAAGTAACAGGCCATTGTAAAAAATTCCTTGCATCCTCCTCACTGTTCACCAAGTTAACAACCTGCCCATGCTGCTGCTCCTCAGCTTCTACATCACGTACTGTGTCCTCATCCTGCACTGATCCGCTATAAGACATGATGCTCACTGAAGATTTTTCACTTTGATACACAAAAAAGAAGTACCCCAAACTCTTATACCACAATATTCACAATCAAAAATTCTCGGAGTCCGCTTAAGTGCTATATTACTTTGCTAAAAAATAATTCTTGCATGTCCTCAAAAAATATTCCACAAAATCAACAAATGTTCACTGCCTAAACTGTGAGAAAAATCTGCACAATAACCTGCAATTATATGTCAGTTCACCAAATCCTGAGCTAGGTCGCCATTTGTTACGATCGGGTCTCGTATAAATCAGTGGCTCTTATACTTTGGACTAGACTGGCAAAAATGAAACAACGGAAACGCTAGATCCAACCCCTGATAAATAATCCCGTCGAACAAAGAACACATATACCCTCCAGAGTTATATCTGCGATAGCGGGGTATCTTAACTCTCAGTATCATGTGCTTCTACTATAGGCTGATGTTCTCTGAAACAGCCTATTACCTATAACATATGGTTGCTTAGTTATGGTACACAAGGAAATGATAGTTAACTTAATTAAATCACAAGAGTGATCTAATGCAAACAAGAAGAAGGTTTACTTAACGTTACTTTAATCAATAATATCTGCCACTCCTTTATGAAAGAAAGTGTTGTAAGGTCCTCAAGCACCGAACAAGGAATCTTCTGAATAATGTCGGATGCTACTAAGAAGAACGTATCGGAAATGGAACCACAAAATAGCAGGAGGCAGGACAATGCACGTGTAGGCTAAATACACAAAAAGGCTGGACCTATAATGTTATTGGACACAAGAATATTATAAGCGGTGCAACAGTAATAATGCTCGCCACGAAAAAGTAGTACTCCTATTAACAAAACCGGTCTATGCTGGTTGTGTCTCTCTACAGCATCCTAGACCTCAAAATGCTTGTATAGAAATAATGGGTATGCATAAAAGAGTATATGATCTAATCCAGCTAATGTCTACCCGGGTTAATAAAGTCTAGCTGGGATGCGCAAAGGTACAGAATTCTGGTGGAGCAAGGCAGCTCCTAGCCTAGTGTGGACCTTGGGTCTGTGCGGCCTGATTACGTTAATATGAAGGGGTGCTCTCTTGAGGATTCTCGATCACAAGTATCGAGTATCCTCCTGGCGACCCTCAAAAGTAAAAGCAAATAGAGTTAGAACAGTGTTGGGTGGATTAGGCAAGCAGCCCTCACGCACTACACAGTCTAAACTCCAAGGTACACAGACAAAAGATCCACTCAGGTAACCCACAGAATCCGTAGTGTCGTGCAGCTCAAAAGTAGCCTACACACAGTGAAAACACCAATAGCAAGGTACCTGATCCCTAGTCTAGCATTATTTAACCCTGTAGAAACATTAGTGATTGATGGAGACAGTCCGAGCAATACAATCTCCCAAAAAGACAACGACTCTCTTCAACCTTAGCCTAGTACATAAGAAATGTGAGATCCAGCATATAATACAGTCTGGCCACCAATTCAAGGTGTGGATGCAGGGAACCAGAGGGGGATTGATATTAATAAAAGGTGAGGAAGTAGTGGAAATGATAGAGGCAGTAGGAGAGAAAGATTCTAAGACAAGAGTGTGGAACAGTTCATGGGAGATGCTTAGAGTATGCTGTCTGGGTCGGATCTGACAAGGATATTCCCAGGGACCGCATGGCTGGAGTCCCAGTTCGCAGGAATGGCACGAGGGCGCGCGACAGTCGCCCAGTAAGCAGCCGCCTAGTAGGCAGTGTTAGGCAGGAGGCAACGAATCCCGCGAGGCCTATGTAAGGGGGCCAGCCACGCGCCACACTCACCACCAAGTCACACCACCTGGTGTCTCTCTCTCTCTCTCTCCCGCTCGCCTTCCCATCATTCAACTACTTAACACAATACTTTCAATTGACTAAATAAAATAGAAAGGATTGTGACAGACGAAAATAAAGAACAGTTCTGAACTGTCTGCAACACAAGCTTTCTCGAGAAGGAAAGTACACAATGATAGGTAGATTGTAGCTATATTCTCTGCCCTGGCGAGTCCTAGCGAGTAAGCCATGCGGTTCTGGGGGAAGCGGTGAGCGTCACACGCATGCCAAGCCTAGCCAGCCATCTAACCTAACTGTTGGGAATAGGGTAATGATCCCGACAGTTTTAGGTCCAATAGGACATATGAATTTGGCGGTATCGTATCGCTTGTACGATTTCGGCTGGTCCTTGTTGTATTGTAGTTTATTCTTAAGTATAGGTTAAATATTAACTGTAATGTATAAATATCTACATCAGCTCTAGATGTATCATGAAACCAAGTTATGGGTTATAATTATTATGAGCCGGCAGCCATATGTAATTTCGCGAAGCAAGCGATCGGACGCCGGCCCTTTAGTCTCTCAATCAACACCATACAGCCAACATCTCCTCTCCCCCCCCCCCCCCCACCGGCTCTGACTCAACCCACAGTTCACCATGTGCTACAAATATTAATCTATAACAACAGTCCTACATCACCAGTCCTCTAAGCTAAGTTCATTGTATTGATATTGTATTATGTGAACATTCCTACATGTCATGCAATTGAATTAGCCGTGTGTGGGGGACTGGATTACACCCATCGACTACGTCGTTGGTAATTATATTATAACTATTTGTTGGGATATTTCATGTGCCAGTGATATGCTATTTAACCTCTTTATCTAAATTCCCGACACCCACTCTGCCGCCACCACCAAAAAAATAGTCTCTCTCCCAGGGCCTATCGCAGGCGAGTTGTACTCGAGAGTTGTCCTACAGGACAGACCCAGTACAGAAACTGGGTCGTTCCGAGCATGTCGCAGGGCTTGGCCCCGGCGGTCATGGGCCAGGACAGTGATAGGCAAAGGCATATCTTGGAAGTGGCTCCGGCGACCTCGTTTACGTCAAACTCTAGAAGTCAACAATGTTTCTTTAGAGGTAGCATCACTTGTTCAGGAAATGATCAACAAACAAATCATTGGATAAAAAACACCATCTGAGGAAGAGCACTTTATTGACAACGTTTCGTTTCGCAGATAGCTTCATCAAATCGTGCCAGAACAGCAGATGCCAGAACAGCAGATGCCAGAACAGCAGATGCCAAAACAGCCGATGCCAAAACAGCCGATGCCAAAACGGCCGATGCCAAAACGGCCGATGCCAAAACGGCCGATGCCAAAACAGCCGATGCCAAAACAGCCGATGCCAAAACGGCCGATGCCAAAACAGCCAATGCCAAAACAGCAAAATGACCACAAAACTTGCCTGAAATGTCAATGACCCCGTCCTTACCTAACATGACGCAACCTAATTAAGTCTACGCGCTTTAACCTGCCCAACCTAACTTAGAACTTCCACTGTAATTAGGCTTTCTCTCTTTCTCTCCCTCATCTCCCAGTTTATCGCTCCCTTATATACATCGATAATGACACCTAGTTATATAACGCCTACATACACGCACACACTCACACCTAACCTAACTTAAAAACGACCAAACCCAAAACGGCGGGCGCGGCGGTCGGAAGCGGGCGGGCGCGGCGGCAGCGGGCAAAACCAAAACGGCCAAAGTTGTCTGATGATATCAGAGTAGCCTAGTGGGGTGTGGGGCTGGACTCTCTCTCTCTCTCTCTTACTCCATAAAAAACACGCCATACCCTATAAAAACAAGTCTACCCCGGTGCAGGACTCTCTCTCTCTCTCTCTCCCTTTTCTTATAAAAACACGCCTTACCCACATAAGTTGTCTGTGGTGATATCGTAGTAGCCTAGTGGGGTGTGGGGCTCTCGTACGATCACAGGCTACTCCAATATCACGGTGGTGGTGTTTGACCCTCCAAGTGATCATCTTCCCACCTCCTGGGAAGGATTTTTGCCCGGATTCCATTTCAAGTCACGGGGGTGGTGTTTGACCCTCCAAGTGATCATCTTCCCGCCTCCTGGGAAGGGTTTTTGCCCGGATTCGATTTCAGGTCACGGTGCTGGTGTTTGACCCTCCAAGTGATCATCTTCCCGCCTCCTGGGAAGGGTTTTTGCCCGGATTCGATCTCAGCCCACGGTGGGTGGATTTTTCCCGTCCCAGTGATCACTCTCCCACCTCGTGGGAAGGGTTTTTGCCCGGATTCGATTTCAAGTCACGGTGGTGGTGTTTGACCCTCCAAGTGATCATCTTCCCGCCTCCTGGGAAGGATTTTTGCCCGGATTCGATTTCAAGTCCCGGTGGTGGTGTTTGACCCTCCGAGTATTTACCTAATTGTATTTACCTAATTGTAGTTTACAGGAGTTGAGCTAAGCTCGTGTTGTCCCGTCTCTCAGTCTACTTTTTATCCAATTTTTTCTTGAAAATATGGATGTTTCTTGCCCCTACCACCTCCTCCTCCAGCCCATTCCATTTGTCAATACATCTATAGGGGAAGCTAAACTTCCTGATATCGTTCTTGCAGGTAGGTCTTTTTACTTTGTAGCTGTGGCCTCTAGTTATTCCTGTATCCATAATTAATATATCCTCCCTATCCAGCCTCTCCAGCCCCCGGGTACATTTGTACATCATTATCATGTCTCCCCTCTCTCTCCTCTCTTTTAGACTCGGTAGATTTAATTTGTCTAGCCTCCCTTCATATGGCAGTTCTCTGAGACTTGGAACCAATCTAGTGACTGCTCTCTGGATTCTTTCTAACTTGTGAATATGCTTCTTTAGATGCGGGGACCACACCACTGCTGCATACTCCAATCTTGGTCTAATCATACTTTTCATAATTTTCGCTACCATGGTCTCATCCAAGTAGTTCAGAGCAACTTTCATATTCCCGGCCATTGCATACATTCCGCTAAAGAGCTTGTTAATATGTTTCTCTGGCGACAAATTATCTTGTATAATCAACCCTAAATCTTTTTCTTTTTCGGCCTTGCTAATTATATTATCTCCCATCCCGTACTCCCAATTTGGTCTATTCACACTTCTTCCCATATTTAACACATGGCATTTACTTATATTAAATTTCATTTTCCACTTGGTGCTCCATTCGTATATTTTATCTAAATCCCCTTGCAGCTCCTCACAACTACTTTTATTTGTTATTTGTCTCATACTTTTTACGTCATCTGCAAACATTGACATGTAAGAGTTTATGCCTATCGGCAGGTCATTCACGTACATAAGTGATCATCTTCCCGCCTCCTGGGAAGGGTTTTTGCACGGATTCGATCTCAGCCCATGGTGGGTGGATTTTTCCCGTCCCAGTGATTACTCTCCCGCCTCGTGGGAAGGGTTTTTGCCCGAATTCGATTTCAAGTCACGGTGGTGGTGTTTGACCCTCCAAGTGATCATCTTCCCGCCTCCTGGGAAGGATTTTTGCCCGGATTCGATTTCAAGTCACGGTGGTGGTGTTTGACCCTCCAAGTCATCATCTTCCCGCCTCCTGGGAAGGATTTTTGCCCGGATTCCATTTCAAGTCAGGGTGGTGGTGTTTGACCCTCCAAGTGATCATCTTCCCGCCTCCTGGGAAGGGTTTTTGCCCGGATTCGATCTGAAGCCACGGTGATGGTGTTTGACCCTCCAAGTGATCATCTTCCCGCCTCCTGGGAAGAGTTTTTGCCCGGATTCGATCTCAGCCCACGGTGGGTGGATTTTTCCCGTCCCAGTGATCACTCTCCCGCCTCGTGGGAAGGGTTTTTGCCCGGATTCGATTTCAAGTCACGGTGGTGGTGTTTGACCATCCTAGTGATCATCTCCCCGCCTCCTGGGAAGGGTTTATGACCGGATTCGATCTGAAGCCACGGTGGTGGTGTTTGACCCTCCTAGTGATCATCTCCCCGCCTCCTGGGAAGGGTTTTTGCCCGGATTCGATCTGAAGCCACGGTGATGGTGTTTGGCCCTCATAGTGATCATCTTCCCGCCTCCTGGGAAGAGTTTTTGCCCGGCTTCGATCTCAAGCCACGGAGGTGATGTTTGACCCTCCAAGTGATCATTTTCCCGCCTCCTGGGAAGGGTTTTTGCCCGGATTCGATCTCAGCCCACGGTGGTGTTGCTTGACCCTCCAAGTGACCATCTTCCCGCCTCCTGGGAAGGGTTTTTGCCCGGATTCGATCTCAAGTCACGGTGGTGGAGTTTGACCCTCCTAGTAATCATCTTCCCGCCTCCTGGGAAGATGTTTGGTCCGGATTCGATTTCAAGCCATGGTGGGTGTGTTTGAACCTCCAAGTGATCATCTGCCCGCTGCCGGTTATTGGTTTAATGGGCAACCCCTCCGGAGGGGGGAGGGGAACTCACGATGGTTCAATAGGGGACCCAGCCACGGGTTGCCAACGCGGGTGTTTTAGACGGGAGTAGACTAATTATACCAGCACCATATTGCTTTTTGACTTGCGTGTTGACAATATGAGAGGGATGAAGACCCGTGGTCCTAATAATTAGATCCACGTCATCACGTTGGGCTTTGGACGGCGTACCTCCTTTACCCCGCGAGTAACCCCACGATGTCTAGAATATTGTTGTTGCTAGGCGAGTCCAGTAGCCATCCATCCTTGTCCCATCTAATTAAGGGGTTGTTTTTAACTCGCTCCAGAAGCCCTAAAGCATACGGTATTTCGGTATATTTTACGTGGGCAGGTAGGAGATGATCTAGACTGGGATTTTTGGAAGCATTCGTCATTACTGAAGTGGCTTTCATTAGTACGGGCGGTGGGAGTTTGGTTTTGTGCATAGCCCTCGCCGATTTCTCGTTATGACGCGAATGAGGTGACGCATTATGCGAATAGTTTTGAAAGTAGACCGGCAACTGCGGGGAGAAGAGCGGCTAATATACTACCTTACTACCTTACTAATATACGGCCTTACTACCTAGAATTAATCTCTTTTTGGTTAAAGATGTTTTCTTCCGGGCGACGGCTCGTATATCCTCGCGATGGTGTTGTAGCTTTCTTATAATTCTACTATTCAGGGTGAGATGTTTCTTTAGAAAGTTTGAGAATGTCTCAGAAATACAGTTTAAATGCTCGCGTCCTAGTTGTTTAATGAGGTTCTTCCTTTCCTTGGGGTTAAGTTTTTTAAGTAGCAGTAAAAGCTTTGTATGTACAGTGAGTAGGGGAGGCTTACTGCTCATCTTGGCATGAGGTCGGAGGCCTTAATCCAGCTGTCAAAGGAGGTAGGATATCCGACCCAATGTACGAAATATTGTGTTCCTCCTTTGCTTTTGCGGGTTCTCAGGATATTAATATCGAATGACTCGGGTAGGGAACTGGCCACCAGTTCTGATCTGTAGAAGATGCCCTCTACGGGCTCGTCAGCTAGGTCTTCCAGGAGACAGGTTTTGGGTTGATGCTGGTGTTTTATTTTTCGAATTTGGAATAGCTCAGGGGTGTTCTGCTGAGTGTATCCCTTATGGAAAACGGATGAACGAGTGCTACCCACAAGACGCACAATCTCTCCAACGGCTAGCTCAGGACTAATGGGTCTGAAGGGTTTCTGGGTTTTTTTATACATTAGATGGAATTGACGTACAATGTCGGATGGTTGAGTTAATTTATGCACGAGGATGGGGGTTTGCCCATTTTTTAATCCAGAGTGAGGGGAATTATTGTAGGCCTCGACCATGTCCTGGAGATGGTTAATATATCGAGGGGAATTCCGCTGTGTAATAAAGCGATATAGACGGGATTTCAATGTGCGAATGGCTCGTTCGGCGATGGAAGCTTTAATCTCGCTAGAGTGAACGCTATATAACTTAATCTTGCGAGATGTTAGATATTCCTTCACTTTTTTATTATAAAACTTGGTGCCTAGATCGGTGTTCAATCTTCTCACACCCCTGGATTCATCGCTTTCCATAATCCTCTTAACAGCCGTTAGCATGGAAGTCTCATCTTTCCGGAGGCAAGGCACGACCTGCATAAAACGAGAAAAGACGTCCACGCAGACTAGCAGGTATGATATATTGTCGTTGTCTTTCTTTAAATGACGCATATCGGCTAAGTCGGCAGCCATGATGATCTTGGGCTTGGGGGAGAGAACTTTCTGCTGGGGGGAATTTCTTCGGCTGTAGCTTATGTAGCGTGAAGGTTTTGCTGGTCCTGAGAAATCCCGCCACGTCTCGCGGGGTTATGGAAGGATCAATGCCTCGGGCCTTATCCCATAGTTTCTTTTGAGAAGACAGCCCGTACGGCTGATCGTGACGGCTGTAGAGAACATGTAATAGCTCTCGATGCTTAGAGCTCACCATTGGAAAACACGTTCGCAGGGTGGTTCACCCACTATATTTGTACGGAATTGCAGGGCTTCGGGAGTATTTATACCCAAGTCGACTAGGAGATAGCCAAAGGGCTGAGAGAAAATGGCGGATTTGTATATTTGGGTAAAAGCGTCAACGAGAAATTTATTTTTTACAGCCTCCATAAATAGATCGTCAAGGACAAATAAGGTTCCTCTTTGATCGTAAGTATCCTCATCACTTATAGGATTCACTATTTCTGGATGTACGATTACCTTAGACCCTACCCCACAAGTTTCACGAGGTCATGATAAACAAGAAACTACGATTCATCGGTAGTTACGCCTTTATGCCGGGATCTCTGGCTCAATTGGCCAAGCAGTTTATCGCCGGGGGTAACAAACCGCAGTACACCGAAGCCATGCTGAAGGATGTCGGTGTTCCCTCGGAGGCCCTGTCTCTACTAACATCTGGAAAACAAGTCCTCTGCTACGACTACCGCGACTCTCCCGCTCGTCTCTCCGAACTGCGTCTCTCACCGCGTGAGGCCTTTTACAACTCTCTCCTGCAGCAAGAGCTCTCCCAAGCCGACTATGAGCATGCTCAGAGGGTATGGGTCATCGCGGGGTGCAAGACCCTCGGGGGGTTACATGACCCTGTATATGAGAGTCGACGTTGGACTCCTCTGCGACTGTTTCCTCGAATGGCGCACCATCCTCAGGAACCAGTGGCGGCTGGATCCTATAAACTACACGTCTCTCCCCGGATTCGCCTTCGACTCCTTCCTCATGTCCACGGGTGTGGAGTTGGACGTTCTCAGCGATCCCGAGATATATCACCGGGATACAAGCCAACGTTCGAGGTGGCTTCTGTAGTGTCGTGCGGCGCCATGTCAAAGCCAACAATAAGTTCACCAACCCAAGCTTCAACCCTCGGACGGACACTAGTACCTTCCTGAGGTATCTGGATTTTTGTAGCTTGTATCCGACGGTAATGCAGGAGAAGATACCCTGTGGGGAGATGATGGAGCTACTCAATCAAGAACTCGAGGGATTCCTGAGGTCCCCACTAGCGGTGGGTGAAGACCGACGGTGAATACGGGTATCTAGTCTACTGCGACACCGCTGCGGCTACCCGTGAAGTGGCCGAAAAGACCGACGACCTCCCCCTCATCATCACCCAGCAGAACATAACCCCGGACGTCATGTCTGAGGCCACGCGGGGGTGGTACGAGGCTGAAGACCGCAAGCCGCCGAAGCAGAACGTGAAACTCATCGGAACCCACGCCGCTTAGAAGAATATGCTCTTTGCCCTTCCCCTGCTGCAGCAACTGATTAGCCTCGGGTTGGTGGTAGAGAGGGTTACCTGAGTCTATACTTTCCGCCAGGCAAGTTTTTTGGCTGGGTTCATAGCTGGAAACATCGAGGCTCGGAGAAATGCAACGTGCCCCATCAAGAAGAATGCGATCAAGTGCATATCTAACTCCATCTTCGGACGGACTTTGGTGAACCCCGCAAAGTACAACCAGAGCGTGGATGTGGTGACCAAACGAGAAAAGTTCCTCACGATAGTACGAAGCCCGTACTTTAAACGTGTCGACTCACTCGGTAAGGATCGGGTCATGATGATCCGACACCGCCGTAGCGTCCAAGTCAACCATCCCAACTATGTGGGGGTTCTACATCCTCGAGCTATCCAAGTTAAAATTCTACCACTTCTATTACGTGGTTCTCAAACCCCACTACGGTGACCGAGTGAAGCTAGTCTACTGCGACACCGATTCGCTCGTCACTTCTATAGAAACAGACGACCTGATGGAGGAGTATGCCCGGTAACCCCTCAAGCAGTACCTCGACCTCAGCAACTTCGCCCCCTCGCATCCTCTGTGCAGCGAGACCAACAAGGGTCGGCTGGGATGCCTCAGGTCTGAAGTCGGTGAAAGGGTGACATCGGAGTTTGTGGGTGTACGCCCCCCCCAAGTGTTATTCCATTCTGATGACCAGCAATGACAGGCTGAGCTCGGCCAAGGGAGTACCTCAGCGGGTCAAGGCAACTATCACCCACCAGAGATATCTGGATGCCCTACAACTACAACGCTCCTTCTCATTCGTCTATCGGGGTTTTACCAACCGCCAGGGTGACATGCGCACGGTCTCCTACCCGAAAAGAGGGGCGGGGCGGGCGGACGGGGCGCGGCGGGCGGGCGCGGCGGGCGGGCGCGTCGGGCGGGCGCGGCGGGAGACAGCTCACAATCTAGACTAAAACGGGGTTAGAGACGGCGAGGATGACTAAGGGCCCGTGGAAATAAATGGAGGGTTGCGGGTCAACCTAAATATGACCGGAGGCTCGGAGGGTAATACTCTAGTTTTATTATTCGGTGAGACGGTCGGTATATTAACTATAAACGGTGACCGACGACTACAGTGCGACGTGCGAGCCTGAGGAGGATAGGGATGAACAATTTGGAAATTGAAAGAGGGGTACGGGGGGCTCTGGGAAAGGAGGCGGTATTTCTGGGGGTGCTATTAGCGGATGAGGTCGAGACATTACTCCGAGGACACGTGGGGAAACCCGTCGTGTGTATAATGAACACTCTACCAAGTTGGTCTAAAACAAATATGGGGCATTGGCTCTGTATCTACCGCGATGCTCGTAGAATAGTAGGTCTGGGTAGCTACGGCCTAGACCCTCGAGTCTATTCCGACTATTTTAAAGGACTCGAGAGACCCGGGCTCCCCATATTTAAAAATGCGTTTAGACTCCAAGGAACCCGTAGCGACGTGTGCGGGGCCTATGCCATGTATTTTACTCACCTCATCACTCACACGGGGGCCGGAGAAACGCTCGGGAAGATACGTAACGAGTTCTCCCGGACTGACTACCCCGGGAATGATGAACGTGTCTTACTTTTCGCGTATAACAAGTTTAGCATGCCCACCTGTCAACAGACCTTCAACATGTGCCCGTAAGTACGTAGAAGACTCTAGTCTCTCTCTCTCTCTCATACGGTATATGAATTGATATGTTAACCTACCCTTAGTCATCCTCGCCGTCTCTATCCTCGTTTTTCTCTAGATTGTGAGCTGTCTCCCGCCGTCGTCGTCGCCGCCGCGCCCGCCCGCCGCGCCCCGCCCGCCCGCCCCGCCCCTCTTTTCGGGTAGGAGACCGTGCGCATGTCCCCCCGGCGGTTGGTAAAACCCCGATAGACGAATGAGAAGGAGCGTTGTACTTGTAGGGCATCCAGATATCTCAGGTGGGTGATAGTTGCCTTGACCCGCTGAGGTACTCCCTTGGCCGTGCTCAGCCTGTCATTGCTGGTCATCAGAATGGAATAACACTTGGGGGGGCGTACACCCACAAACTCCGAAATCACCCTTTCACCGACTTCAGACTTGAGGCATCCCAGCCGGGTCGGCTGAGATGCCTCAAGTCTGAAGTCGGTGAAGGGTGATTTCGGAGTTTGTGGGTGTACGCCCCCCCAAGTGTTATTCCATTGTTGGTCTCGCTGTACAGAGGATGCGAGGGGGCGAAGTTGCTGAGGTCGAGGTACTGCTTGAGGGGTTCCCGGGCATACTCCTCCATCTGGTCGTCTGTTTCTATAGAAGTGACGAGCGAATCGGTGTCGCAGTAGACTAGCTTCACTCGTTCACCGTAGTGGGGTTTGAGAACCACTTAATAGAAGTGGTAGAGTTTTAACTTGGTTAGCTCGAGGATATAGAACCACCACATAGTTGGGATGGTTGACTTGGACGCTACGGCGGTGTCGGATCATCATGACCCGATCCTTACCGAGTGAGTCGACACGTTTAAAGTACGGGCTTCGTACTATCGTGAGGGACTTTTCTCGTTTGGTCACCACATCCACGTTCTGGTTGTACTTTGCGGGGTTCACCAAAGTCCGTCCGAAGATGGAGTTAGATATGCACTTGATCGCATTCTTCTTGATGGGGCACGTTGCATTTCTCCGAGCCTCGATGTTTCCAGCTATGAACCCAGCCAAAAAAATTGCCTGGCGGAAAGTATAGACTCAGGTAACCCTCTCTACCACCAACCCGAGGCTAATCAGTTGCTGCAGCAGGGGAAGGGCAAAGAGCATATTCTTCTGAGCGGCGTGGGTTCCGATGAGTTTCACGTTCTGCTTCGGCGGCTTGCGGTCTTCAGCCTCGTACCACCCCCGCGTGGCCTCAGACATGACGTCCGGGGTTATGTTCTGCTGGGTGATGATGAGGGGGAGGTCGGCCACTTCACGGGTAGCCGCAGTGGTGTCGCAGTAGACTAGATACCCGTATTCACCGTCGGTCTTCACCCCCCGCTAGTGGGGACCTCAGGAATCCCTCGAGTTCTTGATTGAGTAGCTCCCTCATCTCCCCACAGGGTATCTTCTCCTGCATTACCGTCGGATACAAGCTACAAAAATCCAGATAGCTCAGGAAGGTACTAGTGTCCGTCCGAGGGTTGAAGCTTGGGTTGGTGAACTTTTTGTTGGCTTTGACTTGGAGCCGCACGACACTACGGAACCCACCTCGATCGTTGGCTTGTATCCCGGTGATATATCTCGGGATCGCTGAGAACGTCCAACTCCACACCCGTGGACATGAGGAAGGAGTCGAAGGCGAATCCGGGGAGAGACGTGTAGTTTATAGGATCCAGCCGCCACTGGTTCCTGAGGATGGTGCGCCATTCGAGGAAACAGTCGCAGAGGAGTCCAACGTCGACTCTCATGTACATGGTCATGTAACCCCCCGAGGGTCTTGCATCCCGCGATGACCCATACCCTCTGAGCATGCTCATAGTCGGCTTGGGAGAGCTCTTGCTGCACGACATAATAACATTTCATGTATCTTCATATCCCAAAACCTATACATGGGTGGTAAACATGCGAGGAATATTAGTCTCAACTGTTCGCACTTCCTTTTACTGAGACAACGTGACTTATCGCAAATACAGCTACTCGGAAGGCAAATATTCGGCAAAGACCGAGCCAGTGATTTTGTTGAAATATACAAATCCGCCATTTTCTCTCAGCCCTTTGGCTATCTCCTAGTCGACTTGGGTATAAATACTCCCGAAGCCCTGCAATTCCGTACAAATATAGTGGGTGAACCACCCTGCGAACGTGTTTTCCAATGGTGAGCTCTAAGCATCGAGAGCTATTACATGTTCTCTACAGCCGTCACGATCAGCCGTACGGGCTGTCTTCTCAAAAGAAACTATGGGATAAGGCCCGAGGCATTGATCCTTCCATAACCCCGCGAGACGTGGCGGAATTTCTCAGGACCAGCAAAACCTACACGCTACATAAGCTACAGCCGAAGAAATTCCCCCCGGCAGAAAGTTCTCTCCCCCAAGCCCAAGATCATCATGGCTGCCGACTTAGCCGATATGCGTCATTTAAAGAAAGACAACGACAATATATCATACCTGCTAGTCTGCGTGGACGTCTTTTCTCGTTTTATGCAGGTCGTGCCTTGCCTCCGGAAAGATGCGACTTCCATGCTAACGGCTGTTAAGAGGATTATGGAAAGCGATGAATCCAGGGGTGTGAGAAGATTGAACACCGATCTAGGCACCGAGTTTTATAATAAAAAAGTGAAGGAATATCTAACATCTCGCAAGATTAAGTTATATAGCGTTCACTCTAGCGAGATTAAAGCTTCCATCGCCGAACGAGCCATTCGCACATTGAAATCCCGTCTATATCACTTTATTACACAGCGGAATTCCCCTCGATATATTAACCGTCATGGTCGAGGACATGGTCGAGGCCTACAATAATTCCCCTCACTCTGGATTAAAAAATGGGCAAACCCCCATCCTCGTGCATAAATTAACTCAACCATCCGACATTGTACGTCAATTCCATCTAATGTATAAAAAAAACCAGAAACCCTTCAGACCCATTATTCCTGAGCTAGCCGTTGGAGAGATTGTGCGTCTTGTGGGTAGAACTCGTTCATCCGTTTTCCATAAGGGATACACTCAGCAGAACACCCCTGAGCTATTCCAAATTTGAAAAATAAAACACCAGCATCAACCCAAAACCTATCTCCTGGAAGACCTAGCTGACGAGCCCATAGAGGGCATCTTCTACAGATCAGAACTGGTGGCCAGTTCCCTACCCGAGTCATTCGATATTAATATCCTGAGAACCCGCAAAAGCAAAGGAGGAACACAATATTTCGTACATTGGGTCGGATATCCTACCTCCTTTGACAGCTGGATTAAGGCCTCCGACCTCATGCCAAGATGAGCAGTAAGCCTCCCCTACTCACTGTACATACAAAGTTTTTACTGCTACTTAAAAAACTTAACCCCAAGGAAAGGAAGAACCTCATTAAACAACTAGGACGCGAGCATTTAAACTGTATTTCTGAGATATTCTCAAACTTTCTAAAGAAACATCTCACCCTGAATAGTAGAATTATAAGAAAGCTACAACACCATCGCGAGGATATACGAGCCGTCGCCCGGAAGAAAACATCTTTAACCAAAAAGAGATTAATTCTAGGTAGTAAGGCGGGGGGTAGTATATTAGCCGCTCTTCTCCCCGCAGTTGCCGGTCTACTTTCAAAACTATTCGCATAATGCGTCACCTCATTCGCGTCATAACGAGAAATCGGCGAGGGCTATGCACAAAACCAAACTCCCACCGCCCGTACTAATGAAAGCCACTTCAGTAATGACAAATGCTTCCAAAAATCCCAGTCTAGATCATCTCCTACCTGCCCACGTAAAATATACCGAAATACCGTATGCTTTAGGGCTTCTGGAGCGAGTTAAAAACAACAGCTTAATTAGATGGGACAAGGATGGATGGCTACTGGACTCGCCTAGCAACAACAATATTCTAGACATCGTGGGGTTACTCGCGGGGTAAAGGAGGTACGCCGTCCAAAGCCCAACGTGATGACGTGGATCTAATTATTAGGACCACGGGTCTTCATCCCTCTCATATTGTCAACACGCAAGTCAAAAAGCAATATGGTGCTGGTATAATTAGTCTACTCCCGTCTAAACGGGAGTAGACTAGATTTGGGGCTGTTCGGCCAGGCAGCTTGGGGAAAAACAACAACAACAACTCCCGTCTAAAACACCCGCGTTGGCAACCCGTGGCTGGGTCCCCTATTGAACCATCGTGAGTCCCCCTCCCCCCTCCGGAGGGGTTGCCCATTAAACCAATAACCGGCAGCGGGCAGATGATCACTTGGAGGTTCAAACACACCCACCGTGGCTTCAGATCGAATCCTGACAAAACCTCTTCCCAGGAGGTGGGAAGATGATTACTAGGAGGGTCAAACTCCACCACCGTGACTTGAGGTCGAATCCGGGCAAAAACCCTTCCCAGGAGGCAGGAAGATGGCCACATGGAGGGTCAAGCACCACCACCGTGGGCTGAGATCGAATCCGGGCAAAAACCCTTCCCAGGAGGCGGGAAAATGATCACTTGGAGGGTCAAACACCACCACCGTGGCTTGAGATCGAATCCGGGCAAAAAAAAACTTCCCACGAGGCGGGAGAGTGATCACTGGGACGGGAAAATTCCACCCACCGTGGGCTGAGATCGAATCCGGGCAAAAACTCTTCCCAGGAGGCGGGAAAATGATCACTTGGAGGGTCAAACATCACCTCCGTGGCTTGAGATCGAAGCCGGGCAAAAACTCTTCCCAGGAGGCGGGAAGATGATCACTAGGAGGGTCAAACACCATCACCGTGGCTTCAGATCGAATCCGGGCAAAAACCCTTCCCAGGAGGCGGGGAGATGATCACTAGGAGGTTCAAACACCACCACCGTGGCTTCAGATCGAATCCGGGCAAAAACCTTTCCCACGAGGCGGGGAGATGATCACTAGGAGGGTCAAACAACAGCACCGTGGCGTGAGATCGAATCCGGGCAAAAAAAAAAATTCCCACGAGGCGGGAGAGTGATGACTTGGACGGTGAAAATCCACCCACCGTGGGCTGAGATTGAATCCGGGCAAAAACCCTTCCCAGGAGGTGGGAAGATGATCACTAGGAGGGTCAAACCCCACCACCGTGGCTTCAGATCGAATCCGGGCAAAAACCCTTCCCAGGAGGCTTCGGGAAGATGATCACTTGGAGGGTCAAACACCACCACCGTGACTTGAAATGGAATCCGGACAAAAATCCTTCCCAGGAGGCGGGAAGATGATCACTTGGAGGGTCAAACACCACCACCGTGACTTGAAATCGAATCCGGGCAAAAACCCTTCCCACGAGGCGGGAAAGTGATCACTGGGACGGGAAAAATCCACCCACCGTGGGCTGAGATCGAATCCGTGCAAAAACCCTTCCCAGGAGGCGGGAAGATGATCACTTGGAGGGTCAAACACCACCACCGTGACCTGAAATCGAATCCGGGCAAAAACCCCTCCCAGGAGGCGGGAAGATGATCACTTGGAGGGTCAAACACCACCCCCGTGACTTGAATGGAATCCGGCCAAAAATCCTTCCCAGGAGCCGGGAAGATGTTCACTTGGAGGGTCAAACACCACCACCGTGATATTGGAGTAGCTTGTGATCGTACGAGAGCCCCACACCCCACTAGGCTACTTCGATATCACCACAGACAACTTATGTGGGTAAGGCGTGTTTTTATAAGACAAGGGAGAGAGAGAGATAGAGAGAGTCCTGCACCTGGGTAGACTTGTTTTTATAGGGTATGGCATGTTTTTTATGGAGTAAGAGAGAGAGAGAGAGAGAGTCCAGCCCCACACCCCACTAGGCTACTCCGATATCATCACACAACTTTGGCCGTTTTGGTTTTGCCCGCGGCCGCCGCCGCGCCCGCCCGCTTCCGACCGCCGCGCCCGCCGTTTTGAGTTTGGTCGTTTTAGGTTAGGTTAGGTGTGAGTGTGTGCGTGTATGTAGGCGTTATATAACTAGGTGTCATTATCGATGTATATAAGGGAGCGATAAACTGGGAGATGAGGGAGAGAAAGAGAGAAAGCCTAATTACAGTGGAAGTTCTAAGTTAGGTTGGGCAGGTTAAAGCGCATAGACTTAATTAGGTTGCGTCATGTTAGGTAAGGACGGGGTCATTGACATTTCAGGCAAGTTTTGTGGTCATTTTGCTGTTTTGGCATTGGCTGTTTTGGCATTGGCTGTTTTGGCATCGGCCGTTTTGGCATCGGCCGTTTTGGCATCGGCTGTTTTGGCATCGGCCGTTTTGGCATCGGCCGTTTTGGCATCGGCTGTTTTGGCAACGGCCGTTTTGGCATCGGCTGTTTTGGCATCGGCTGTTCTGGCATCTGCTGTTCTGGCATCTGCTGTTCTGGCATCTGCTGTTCTGGCACGATTTCCCCCTACTTGCTGGTACATAGAAGGCCTTAAATATCCGTCCAGACAGGTGGCGGGGGTGGAGTGGGAGGTGGGGATTGGGAGGGAGGAAGGAGGCAGGACAGGGAGGAGGCAGAAGCATGGGGGGAGGGGAGGAGGAGCCTATATATGGGTCAAATACATCAGTAGAAACTAGCAAAATCAGACATACAAACATGCGTACAGGGTAACAACTCTACTAGTACAAAATAATAAAATTAACTATATCAATAGTAATAATAATAAAAATAATAATAATAATAATAATAATAATAATAATAATAACAATAATAATAATAATAATAATAACATTAATAATAATAATACAGATGATAAATATAATCGTAACAATTATAATGAAAACAGTGAAGATAGTGCTAATTTTTTTTTTTTTTTTTTTTTTTTTTTTTTAAGAGACAATGAATGGAGGAAGGAAAAACACAGATAAAACAAAAAGGTCCATGTGCCTAAAGGCATCCTCCATTCATAAAATGTTTGTAACAACTGGACCCAAACACTTGCTGACTGCAAGCTTGTGGAAAGCAACTCGAGGGAAGCGAACTCCAAAGAGCAGCAGCTCCGGGGACAAATGAACTCTGACAAGCAGAAGCTCCGCATTGTGGAGGAGAAAGTGTAAATTCATGGGCGCTCTCAGCTGCCCTAGTTCTACGGGGAAAGATGTGGAGAGGCGGCACAATTGAAGCAAGTTCCTCGGAACATAATATAATTTATAGTGGTACAGTACAAGCAATCATTCCATGTTCTTTATTGATAGTACTGTACCACTATACATTATATTAGCACTATCTTCACCTTTTTCATTATAATTGGTACGATTAATATTATCATCTGTATTATTATTATTAATGTTATTATTATTATTATTATTATTATTATTATTATTATTATTGTTATTATTATTATTATTATTATTATTATTGTTATTATTATTATTATTATTATTATTATTATTATTATTATAGTTAATTTTATTGTTTTGTACTAGTAGAGTTGTTACCCTGTACGCATGTTTGTATGTCTGTTTTTGCTAGTTCTTACTGATGTATTTGACCCATATATAGGCTCCTCCTCCCCTCCCCCCCTGCTTCTGCCCCCTCCCTGACCTGCCTCCTTCCTCCCTCCCAATCCCCACCTCCCACTCCACCCCCGCCACCTGTCTGGACGGATATTTAAGGCCTCCTATGTACCAGCATTTGTTAGTGACCTGATGAAGCTATCTGCGAAACGTTGTCAATAAAGTGCTCTTCCTCAGATGGTGTTTTTTATCCATTCTGTCTACTTTTCAAGTACCACTCAACAAACAAATAATTGTCCGAGTAGATCCAACTTGCCCTGTTTTCACCTCCAGACTATTTACAGTGCCAAAGAGGGACAGTGTGCAGATGCGACCAGTAGTCGATCTCTCGAGTCTGAACACACATAATCACAATTCACCCTTCTGGATGCATACAGTGAATCAAATCAGGCTCGCACTCCCGCCGCAAGGCTGGATGTGTTCATTAGACCTGAAAGACGCATATTGGCATGTCCCAATAAACAAAAGGTTCCAAAAATTCCTTGCCTTGAAGATCAGGCAAGAGACTTACGTCTTTCAGAGAATGCCTTTCTGTTTGAACCTGGCACCAAGAATCTTTACAAAATTAGTCATGCAGGCCCTCATGCCCTTGCTAGCCCAAGGTATCAAGGTGTGGTGGTATCTAGACGACTGGCTAGTAGTGGCGGCAGAGAAGTTATGTCAATTTCATGTCAAGCAAGTATTAAATCATGTACAAACTCTAGGATTCAAGGTCAACTTGGCAAAGTCGCTCCTTGTTCCCACAAGAGAAATTCAGTGGATAGGACTGGTTTGGAACACTGCCAATCTGACTTACTCAGAGTGTGGACAATCGCAACAGATTTCGCAGGAAACTGTTTCTTTTTCTCCACAGTCTTAATACGACGAGGAAAATGTGGGAGTCCCTAGTCGGTTCACTCAACTGGATCCAATTAACTGTGAAGTTGGGCCGGTTGAAAGTCAAGAGATTAATCATGGAAAGCAACAAATGTTTCCCACTATTGCCGGCGGGAAAAATATGGCCGATTCCTCGATTAATTCACAACTTACTGTCGGTCTGAGCAAAGACCGAAACATTGTACTTGATAATGACATGGGTTTCTCCTCCACCTACAGTATGGGTAGACACAGACGCTTCAGGGGTAATAGGTTGGGGTTATCAGACCAATCTAGGTCACCAAGCTCAAGGTCTCTGGTCCCAGGACGTAACTTTTCACATCAACAAACAAGAGCTTCTAGTCCCATTATTTTTCCTTCAAGCTCACGGTGCTTCCCTACAAGGGAAGTAAATTGCATTCAGAATGGACAACTTGACTGCAGTTCACTGCATTCAGAAGCAAGGGTCAACGAGGTCTCGAGAGTTGATGGGGTTATCAGAACAGATTTTTGCTCTGGCCGAATCGCTGAGCGACCATCTGGGCGGACGCCTTATCTCGGAGACAGAGCAACTCAAGCAAACCGTCTTCGACAAGATGATTGCAGAGCCATACCGTCCACAAGTGGATCTCTTTGCAGCCGAGGGAAATCACAGACTTCCTCTCTATCTGACCCGCAGGGCAAGAACTCCGGCGGGGTGTCCAGACGCTTTACTGGATCACTGGAACAGGTGGCATTCAATCAATCTTTTTCCGCTTCCAGACGCTTCACTCATGTGTCAAGTAGTTCACAAACTACGGGGTTACCGGAGCATAGTCTCAATGATCGCGCCAATGTGGCCGGCTCAAGTGTGGTATCACCAATTGCAAACGTGGTGCAGGAACCCGGTGTCACTCCCGGTCTCTGCATTCCACTTGGAGACAATTGACAACCTTCAGACCTCGCTAACATTTGCCTTATGGACATTTACAATGCAAAATGGCTAACTCGGTATGGGCAAAGTGTCACTAGTAAATTTCTGAATCAATATACTCTGTCAACCAGGAGACAGTACCAATCACATTGGAAAACTTTCACAACCTGGATAGTAGAAACAGCACAATCTGATGCCTCAGTGGCTTTAATTTTTAGATACTTAGATTATTTGTTTGAACAGAAGCGCTTCTTAGTTGTTACTTTAAAGAATCACTTATCGGCCATTAGAAACCCCCTTTTCGACCTAACTGGTCTATCCATACCACTGGCGGAAGAGAAAGGGTTCATGAGAACATGTTTTAAACTATGCCCACCACCACGTCAGCTCATGCCTATCTGGTCGCTAGACAAAGCGTTATCATTACTTCAGTCGCGCAAGTTTAACCCTTGTCTAGCGGTGGGTTTTGGGCTTATTTGGGCATATTCAGGCCCTCCTGCATGATATATCAAGTATCTGCATGAAACAAAAATATTTAGCAAAAAACTAGTCGCTAAAAGCTTCAAAATGAGACCAGAACGAGCTACGTAGCACTCGTGGTTCTCATACAGTGATACCAGTAACATGGGAGTTTAGCGTATAGCGGCATATTTTTCCCAGCTATGCTCACTACTGGCTACACTGCCGGCCTCTCGAGAACACAGGGAACATGAGTTAATGGGCGGCGGTAAGCCCTGGGAGTCGGCTGTCTGGTCCGCTGCGCTCCAGACCATTTGCACTCGATTTTAACCCTTTAAAAGCCTTAATAA
The DNA here is from genome assembly GCA_032716605.1 of Paralithodes platypus. Taxonomy (NCBI): domain Eukaryota; kingdom Metazoa; phylum Arthropoda; class Malacostraca; order Decapoda; family Lithodidae; genus Paralithodes; species Paralithodes platypus. Next base: position 45,813,565 of record CM064512.1, on the reverse strand, counting down.
TGCTCCTAACTTGCTGCAAATTGGAACCGGACTTAAGTCCCACCCCGATCTACCCGTTGAGCCCCGGCTAGTTATAATATTTTGTTCACCCCAGTCCCAAGCCATTTTCACTTATTTTTTTTGTTTGCTAAAATGGAAGACAAGGATGAGAAATGAAAAAAAAAACAAAAAAAAATCACCTCTGACATTTTTTTTTTGGGGGGGGGGCCGGTGGGGGGTTGGGGGGGGGAGCTTCAAAAAAATTTGTTGAGCCAAAATGGAAGAGAATGGTGAGAAATGAACACACAAATAAAAAAAAACTCATTTCGGTCATTTGGGGGGCGGGGGGGGGGGGTTTCAATAGTTCGTCTCCCCGCATGACCACCCGCCCGGGAGCACTAGGGTAAAAACTGAGTATGGCATTGTACGGCATACATCCTAAGGAGTATCTCACATAAATCTCAAGCCTCTAGCTCCCATACGACCGAAGTAATGAAGGTTCAAAGTGGCGGTAAACTAGGGGTGTAAACTATCCCCACTAAGCCCACCACCACCAGCCGCGCGGCTGTCTCGGCCCGCTCACACCTACTGGCCCGGCTCCCCCACACACTACGGTACCGCCCCATCCTATTCTCCCGCCATTTCCTACCTTACGAGCCACGTAAGTGTTTTTTATATGTCGGACGCACGTGATGCGTCGCTGGGAGTTGGTGATCAAAGACTGCCGACGCAACACGTGCGACGCTGGGTCTCAACGGGTTAAGGGTTAACCATGCGCCGGATTTTGAGTCAGTATTAAAAAAAGGCTGTGTTCCTTATGGCTTTGGCGACAGGTAACAGAGTGTCAGAGCTGGCGGCGATGACCAACGAGCCAAATTATCTCAGGTTTGGGAGACTGCACGAACATGTGCAGATCGCGCCGTCTCCTACATTTATTGCCAAAAACGAACATTGTGATCATGTTTTCTCAGAATTCTCAGTCCCGGCGCTTAAACGTGGACATACGCATCACATTTTATGCCCGGTACAAGCTTTAGTTAAGTTTATGAGGATTGCACAACCTCTACAACCAGGCTTCCTATGGGTTTACCAGACAGGTACTCGCGTCACGAGAAGGAAATTAGCTTCTTTACTCGTAGATGTAATTAAGGAAAGTAATATCCCTCCAGTTTATGCAAAAAATTTCCATTAACGACATAGCCGACACTCAGTTGTGGGCGTCTAATCACATATTCCTTACGCGATACCTATCGGTCGCCCTGGACAAGCCAAAGCGGACCTGTGTAGTATTAGGGCAACGGGTCTAGCAGTCCATGTGCTAATTGTTTTTATGTTTATTCTTCAGGCGAAAAAGGGGGGGGTGGAGGTATGTGCAAAATAGCCCTAAGACCCACTAGAACCCTTCCGCCAGAGAGTGTGATAAATCACGAGCTGTGATATGAATAGAACTGGTTATACAGTTAATCAAATTTTATTTTAAGAAATCTATCGTAGTTGTATCTACAGTATATAGTATTAACAAAATGTACCAACAGATTTTATTGTACAAATCATTTTAAGGCCAGAACATGATCCCAAGGATTAGGGTTCTAGAGTACAAGAATGTTCTCACTAAACATGCAATAGATCTCAAGTGAAAGTCCAGTCATGTCCAAGCAGCTCTTCTTCGAAGTAACGCACTGCTTACCTTATTTTATATTTTTACATTGTATGAACGCAATAAAAAACTTAAAATGTTATACGGATTCTCTGTTACCTATGGTATTTGGGTTGGTGGTTTTTATATTTGTCACGAATGTCCCCCTCCAGTCTTATATATCAGGCATATCGTCAATGATAGAGGGGCCACTATTAAATTATAGGTTTGATTCCCGGAGGGAAGTAAAGAAAACCTAATATTTAGTAGGGCCCCGTAATCATTGACGATGTTAGTGCCCTCCCTGCCATCCCCTTCCCATTCGCTGGATTTCTGAGTGAATCTTGATATGTCAGTGAAGGAAGTTTGGACGCTAGATGGCCAGCGTCAGGAATCCACACGCAAGAAATCTTACTCGAAACCTATGAGGTGCGGGAAGCCCCATCCTACTCAAACTAAACAGTCATTTCGAGAACCAAAGCCTCCTCAACAGCAGGAAGGTACTCAGCACAGACCTAAGCAGGGGAAACAGTCAGGCTATAGGGGTAAGTCATACCAGAAACCTACTCAAGGTCAGACGCATGCCAAACCTAGCCAGCCGTCTAACCCAACTCCACCGCCACCA
>CM064512.1:45604001-45811225 GCA_032716605.1 Paralithodes platypus | reverse complement strand
ACAACGGAAAGCGCTAGATCCAACCTCTGATGTATATTCCCAGTGAACAAAGAACACAAATACTCTCCAGAGTTCTATATGCAATAATAGGTTATCAAACTCTCAATAAATGTGCGTCTACTCTAGGCTTAATGTTATGTGAAAACAGCCTATTACTACCTATAACCGAAGGTGCTTGGTTATGGTCTGCAAAGTAAGGTGGTAAGAGAAGTTACAGCTTACGTTACTTTAATCAATTAATGTCAGGCACTCCTGCATGAAAGAAAGTGCACTAAAGTCCTTCAACACCAACAAGGAATCTTCTTTAAATGTTAGATGCTATCAAGATGCTCGAATCGGAAATGGAACCCAAAAAGGCAGGCAGCGGAACAATACTCGTGCAGGCTATGCACACAAAAAGGCAGGAGATATAATGCAGTCGGAGCCAAGAATATACTAAACGCTACAACAATAATAATAATCGCCACGACAATGCAGTATTCCTATCAACAAAAAGAGCCTAAGTCGTTTGTGTCTCAATACATCAAACTAGGCTGCGAAATGTTTGTGTAATCATAAACGGGTATGCATAATAAGAGTAATTGGTTTAATATACTTAATGTCTACTATGACTGATAAAGTCTAGCTAGAGTCAATGATACGAGATACTGGTGCGCATGGCATGCCGCATAGCCTAGTGCAAATCTCAAGTCTGTGCGTCAAATATTACGTTATAGTGAAGGGTAGCTCTCTTGAAAAACCTTAACACCTTACGAGCGGCCTATGCGGTTTATTTATGTGTACCGCCCAGCGGGGTGTTTTTAGCCAAAATAGGGCTGTTTACGTGATCATTTTCATGCCTAAATAAGACCCAGAACGTAAAACAAGTATCTATCCCTGAAAGGGCATAAACAGAGCTTTCGAATGACACCATAACGATCCTTGTATGATGGATAGTTTTTCTTGCAATACCGTGCAAACGCGAGTGCAAAAAGCAGGTAATTCGGTACTTTCGGTACATAATTGAGTATGTAGCGAGTGAGAGGGAGGAGGGAGCTGAGATTTGTGTCAGTAGGTTCGCCGCGGTGGTCTGGAGCAGTCATACGCTCGCTAGTCTCCTGCCACCACTTGTCTCTCTCTCTCAGCCACATTACGTGCTGAAATTGCCACTCGAGTTATGTCGAGCGCCGCCACATAGTCCAGCTTTATTTAACTCGACTTATGTTGCTCGCCGCTAATTAAGGGTTAATACCGAAGTATCAAGCGTTCTCCTGGCGTACCTCAAAGACAAACAACCGAGCTTAGAACAGTGCAGAATGGTATAGGCAAAAAGCCCTCATTCGTGCATGCTCTATTCTCAATGGCACACAGACTAGAATTTACCCAATCAACTCCAGTTCTCAGGTATGTCGTGCAGCTTTTAACTAAAGCCAACACCCATCGGAAACAATACCTTATAATATCAGACTCCTAGTCTAGCATTATCTAATCTAGCAGAACAATAATAATTATAGGAAGCGGTACTGAACAATATGAATGCCAACCAATGCTTCGTGATCAACTTATCTTAACAACTAACATACATGGGTTATATAAGACCTTTATGTACAATACAACTGGCCAGCATGAAGCTGATTATGCAGAGTTAACCAGAGGGGGTATAATATTAATAAAAGGTGGTGAAAGATATGGAAAATGAGAGAGATAGGCAGAGGAAAAGGTTCTCAGGTGCAGTGAGGGGGACAGATATCAAAGGGATAAGAGGGATGCGTTCTAGAAACTAGATCTGAGGGAGAGAGTAGCAAGAAAGCTGTATATATACTAACACTAGCTCGAACCGCGTAGGAAAAGCGGTAACAGTCCTCTAGCCAATCCAAAAGAGGCCCGCCAACCATGACGTCACCAAGCATGGTAAAAAACTCCTCCAACCAATCCCCAAGAGGCCAGCCAGCCGTGACGTCATCAAGTATGGCAAAAACACTGCGCGCCTCCCCACACTCTGTTCTACTCTCTCTCTCTCTCTCTCTCAAATCCTATCATTACTAGTTAATGATAAAACATATACTTTGCAATTAAATATAATTATAAAGCCTTGACATGGGTGAAAACAAAGAGCCTTTCTGGACTGCCCATGACACAAGCTTTCATATGAAATAAAGCACACAATAATACATCAACTGTAGCCACATCCACTGCCCTGGCGATCCTAGCGAGTCACTGTAGGACAAGCCATGCGGTTCTAACGGAGTGGCTAACGTCACACCCCCCCCCAAGATTTTTCTTAGAGGCCCAAAGCTCAAAAAAAATCTGATGGTTAGAACCCATGCTATATCTCTACTTCCCATCACCCAGCGGCAGTAAAATATCTGGCACAGTTCTCAACAAAACATTTTACAAAATTATAACCCTCCCCAACACAATAGGTTAAATCATATGTAGTTATGCTCCTCAAGAGCGAGCTTCTCTAGCCCAGCATTCTGAGAGGAGTGCAACTCAGAATTACTGCTATAACATACTGCAAAAATTCAACTATCAAAGAAAGAGTTTTTATTTGATTTTTATGTTATTAATTTGTTTATTTCGGCTGCACTATAGGGGCAAGCCTAGTTTTTTCTTCTATACCAAACGCTCAACTCCTGCTTTACGACCCAATACGCTGGGCTATAACCGCGAGCCAACAAGCACCAAGCGCAAAATACTATTCAAACTAAAGCAGGAGGCTACCCGTGTGTCAATCTACCCAGGATCATATACCCTTGAAAGACAATCTGCAACCACGTTGTCACAACCGGCAATATAGCGTATGTCCAGGCTATACTCCCGTAACACCAGCGACCACCCGGTCAGCCTCATATTCCGATTGTGAAACTGGTCCAAGAACTTGAGAGGGTGATGATCTGTGTAAACTACAACGACCGGACCATAGGCTGGAACATAGACCTCGAAATGCCCCAGCGCAAGCACAACCGCCAGCAGCTCCTCCTCGACAACAGAGCAGCTCCCCTGGGCCGAATTGAACTTCTCCGAGCAGAAACTAACAGGATGCTCCAGCCCATCATCGTCCTTTTTCACAAGGACGACACCAGCCCCCACACCACTAGCACCCGCTGCCAGCTGGAAAGGCAGGCCAAAGTCACGGGCCCCGAGGATCGGGCGAGTGCACAACAGGTGCTTCACCACTCCAAACGCCCTCTCACACTCAGGCGCCCACTCAAATTTCTTATCCTCCACCTGAGCTTGACTGTCCCGTTCTCCTTCTCCACCTTGACTGCTAAACGTCATCACAGGCACAGTGAGAGGCTCAGGGGGGTGCCTCACATACTCCTTCATGAGATTAACGTGACATAACTGACTGCGCTTACGTCTGTCTGGAGTGGCTACCAAGTAATCCAGGTCCGATAGCTTCTCCACCACCCTATAAGGACCAGTGTACTTCGCGGATAAGGGGTGACCTACAAGGGGCAGTAGAATCAACACCTCCTAACCCACGTGAAACTCCCTGAGTTTAACCTTGAGGTCGTACCTGTCCTTCATGAGGGCCTGAGAGCTAGTCGAATTACGGCCAGCCAATTCCAGACTGCGCAACATCCGTTCTCGACTGTCGAGGACATACTTGAGCAAGGTTTTTCTGCACCCTCCAATATTTCTTTAACCATATGGAGAGGCCCTCTGACACGGTGTCCAAAGACGAGCTCATTAGGGCTGAATCCCAAACTTTCCCCAGGTACCTCCCGTGCAGCAAATAAAACATATGCCAGGCCAAGATCCCAATCCTTCCCACTCTCAAAGCAACAACAACGAAGCACAGGTTTTAAGGCTGAGTGCCATCGCTCTAACACACCCTGGCTCTCCGGATGATACGCAGATGACACAACCGTAACAATCCCATGCTGCGGCATTGCTTGAACAAAGAGGCTAGAAGTGAAGTTGGATCCTTGGTCTGACTGAATCCCCTGCGGGTAACCATACCGGGAAAAATACACTAGAAAGTTCTGGACCACCGTCTTCGCTGACCCATTTCTCATAGGGTACGCGTCAGGGTACCTTGTGGGTACCTTCATGATGGTCAGGTGATACTTGTAAAGATCTTCCAACTGTGCATCACTGTCCTCCTCCAACTCGACAGTTTGGTATCGCCCCCCGTATAGTGGGTACCACCAAAAAAAAAATTCGTCGTCGTCGTCCGTCTGTCCCGAAACTCCTCCTTGACCGTTGGACGGATTTTCACTAAATTTCACACGAACATTTGTTGCGTGAATGCGAACGTCAGTCAAAAAATATTTTTTGAATTTATGCAATAGTTATGATTTTAGGTCCAAAATATGGTTTCCCCCCCCCCCCCCCCACACACCCAGCAATGATGGCGTCCTGGGGGCGAAAACATCTCGCTCCGTACTTGCTAGGTTAAGTTAGTTTAGTTGGCATTAGAAGTGATGGTAGTAATAGTGGGATTGATGGTGATAGCAGTGATAATGGTGATAATAGTAGTGATGATGGTTGTAGTTGTATTGATGATGATGACAGTAGTATATTATGAAGGTGACAGTAGTAGATATGATGGTGACAGTACTAGTAGTAGTGATGATGGTCATAATAGTAGTGATGATGGTGACAAGTAATTATGATAGTTGTAGTGATAATGATGACAATAGTGACGATGGCATGAGTATTAGTGATGATGGTGAGTAGTAGTGATGATGGTGAAAGTTGTAGTGATGATGACAATAGTTGTGATGATGGCAGTAGTAGTGATGATGGTGATAGTAGGATACATGATGGTAATACTTGTGACAGTAGTAATGATGATGGTTATGGTAGTAATGATGATGTTAACTGTAGTAATGATGATTGTAAGATGGTGGTGATGATAGTAGTAATGATGGTTGATAGGTGTAGTATCAATGATGATAGTAGTGATTAAGATGGTAGTGACAATGGTGACAGTAGTAGTGATGATGGTGAGAGTAGTAGAGATGATTGTAATTGTAGTAGTGATGATGATCATAGTAATGTTGATGACAGTAGTCATGATGATTGTGGCAGTTGTAGTGATGATGGCAGTAGTAGTGATGATGGTGATTGTGATTCATGATGGTATTAGTAGTGATGATGGTAACCCATCGCAGAGTTGGGTATGCCGTTTTGATTTTGGCAAAACGGCACGTCTACTTTATTATCACTACAACTATCATTACTTGTCACCATCATCACTACTATTATGACCATTATCACTACTACTAGTACTGTCACCATCATATCTACTACTGTCACCATCATATCTACTACTGTCATCATCATCACTACTGTCAACATCATCAATACAACTACAACCATCATCACTACTATTATCACCATCATCACTACTATCACCATCTATCCCACTATTACTACCATCACTTCTAATGCCAACTAAACTAACTTAACCTAGCAAATGCGGAGCGAGATATTTATGCCCCAGAACAAATGCACTAAGAACGCATTCATTGCTGGGGGGGGGGGGGGGGGGTAAAACCATATTTTGGGTAAAACCATATTTTGGACCTAAAATCATAACTATTGTATAAATTCAAAAAATCTTTTTTGACAGACGTTCGCATTCACACAACAAATGTTCGTGTGAAATCTGATGAAAATCCTTCCAACGGTCTAGGAGGAGTTCCGAGACAGACGGACGACGACGACAGATTTGTTTTTGTGTGGTACCCACTCATCACTACCAATACCAAACTCTGCTTACGCAAAGTTGATTAAATCAGTTCGTGTGTCTGTCTGTCTGTGTGTTCTTAACCCGGCAAGCGCGATAGGCCTCACGGAAGGCTTCCTATAGGGAACGCGATAGGCCTCACGGAAGCAGGACCATAAAAAAAGCCTTCCATAAAAAAAAAGGGCCTATCAAAACAAAGGAATTTGTCTCTAGGTGAGATAATTCCCCTCCAGTACTCATCCATGTAAATCTCACCCACCCCCCTCCCCTCCTTCCCCACCTTATTCCCCCCTCCCTCCCCTCCTCAATTATCACCTATTTTTCCTCTTATTATCATCATTTATCGGTTATTTTCTCTCCCGCGATAATGTAGCACAAGTGGGTTGCATAAAAGATCGTTATGCAACACCCAGACACTGGCACACACCGCCCCGCTCGTCTCAGTTGACTCCCAGACAGCGAGAGGGGAGGGCTGCCTGTGTCTCTCTCTGCCTGAGATTATGACCGGGTGGCCAATATCTTCGTTTTTCACCACCCAAATGCTTTTCCCACTTATTTTAGCACTCTTGAAGGTTCATATATACATCATATATGTAAAATAAAAGCATACCGAAAACAAATAATGGTTTATATTGTAAATATAACGAATTCTGTCAGAATCCAGGGCTAGAAATGCACAAATAACTACCCTAGCACCTAGGTCTATATCGCGCTTGTCAGGTTAATAGGCGGCTGCAGTTTTGGACCTGGGGAGCTGAAACTTTGCATATGGGTGTCAATTTACCTGGGTCAGGTCATAGAGGGGGCGAGGCCACGATCGGAGGTCGTTTCGAGGCCGAAATTGAAAACAAAATGAAAAAAATGGCCGTTTGGGGCAGAAGGAGGCCTCCGATCGAAAAGGTGTATGGAACAAAAGTTGTTCGCAGCCCCCCAAAATGGGAGTACGGATGAGGTCAGATCCAAAATCGGAGGTCATTTAGCGGCCGAAATCGAGGTCACCGTTTAATGAGGCACAGGGAGGTCGAGGCCGGTGATTATGGTAGTAGTAGTATTGTGATTGTGGTAGTAGTGATTGATAATGGGGATTATGGTAGTAGTAGTGGTGATAGTAGTGATGGTGATTATGGTAGAATTTAAACCCGGGCAATGCTGGGTACCCCTGCTAGTCTACATTAAGATTCATACACCGATTCCAATCAAAACTTACTATCCTTATTTTGTCAACCTTCCTTATGTAATCATATCTCGTACAACATACAATAAGCAGTAACATCCTAACATAAACATACATTATAAATAAGTTATAAAGATAAATGTAGCTCAGTGAACCAGGAGAAGCACAGACAGTCGGCCACGAACTCACAGCTGGTCAGGCTCGCAGGCTGTAATCTGTACATTATATATACTGTATTATTGTTAGGCCAGTAATATTTCGTATGCCAACCTCTTCAGTCAATGTAAAAATAAATAAATGAACAATCACTTCAACTTATTACGAACCCTGATCAAAATCTCAATTAAAACAAGACAACTCCACTTCCAACATTAAATATTTCCACACTGTTTCACACTTGAATTTAATAATATCCTTTAAATAATATTATTAAGATAATTATACAGAACTATAATTTACGTCTAGATTATCGTGTGTGCAAGAATATTGGAGGCAATTGTACATCACTACATATTATATGCAGCAATTACAGTCTACAAAACTCACAAAAGAAACACATTGCACAGATATGGGTAGAAACAATCAATACAACGTTAAGACGAACAATGATGACACAATGGAGAAGTTATTTAGTAACCTGATGACTAACTAAATTTCACTGGTTAATGCTAACGTGTTCTTTATGTAAAGTAGTGTTTAAGTATTCAAGTAACGAAGGAACAATACATTCAAAGGCAATACTCATACACCGGCATAGCACACACGTAATCTAGTTCTTACAATTAACTAATACTAAAGCACAGTAAATTCACTACCTGTGAGGAGTGATGATCTTCGCTAGACCCAGTGCGGCGGAACACCTGTGACTACTGAACTACCAAACCCAGCTCTAACTCGGATCACAAAGTTGGCGGGACACGACCACACCAACAATAATTAAAAACGTGCGTCACAAAACATAGAAACGTTACCAACAAATATCATCAATATTCTAAATATATATTTAACAGTAAAGCAATATTGAGAATTGTTTTTAACCTCTCGATTTTGTACGAAACACAATATCATACAGTATATATATATATATATATACTGTATATATACAGTATATATTAAATATATACAGGTATATATATATATATATATATATATATATATATAATATATATATATATACAGTATATATCAAATATATACAGGTATTATATAGATATATATATATATATATATATATATATATATATATATATATATATATATACATATATGTATATATATATACCGATATATATATACAGTATATATATATATATATATATATATATATATATATATATATATATATATATATATATATATATACAGGTATTATATATACCGGTATATATATTGAGGCAAAATTTATTAAAGACCAAGGCATATTATTTGTTTACTAACTTTTTACTTGTTTTTTCAATATTTCTCACTGTATGTCTGCTTTCGTCATTCAAATGATATATTAAGTTTCCAAAGTTTATGATTATTTTCAATTAGGTGTTGAATAACACGTCAACTTTCATTTTATTTGTCCAATTATTTATTCACTAAACGTTTCGTGCTTTCTTTGCACATATTCAGTAGATTTATATCTGTAAAAGTAAAGAAAATAAATTAATATATGTTTCTCCAAATATGAAATAAATGATTAACATTTGTTTAAAAGAACAAGTGAGTGTTCTCACACATTAAAAGAAATATATAAATATCACTTACATATCGAACTACGCTAATTTAATTAAAACACACTAGTTGCATAACACTAGGTCAGAGTTGAAATAAGGTTGTACAAATGTCACTAGAATACACAGGGGTTAATTATCAGGATTTACGAGCTGATTGCTAGCTCAACTGGACTGATGTCTTAGATTGTATGGGGGGCTTTCTGTGTGCGTGTGTGCGTGTGATTGTTGGGAGTGTTCATTGTCTCGGTATAGCGTTGCATATGTGTTGTTCGTGTATTTTGGTTAAAAAGAGTCAGTACTCGATCTTGGCCTGTGGTTTGGCTGTTTAGTGTCGGTTTTTTGTCTCGGATTAGTAAGGCTTCTGTAATTTGGAGTCGTGTAGTGTCTTGGCAATACTTTAAAATCTTTGTGTGATCTGTTAATTATTCTTTTCTACTGAGGGTGGATTTGTGTTGATGTATCATATGATCTTTGATTGAGCCGGATTGTAGGTGCGTGGTGAGTCGTCTGCTTAGTCAGTGAGAAATATTGAAAAAAACAAGTAAAAAGTTAGTAAAATACAAATATGCCTTGGTCTTTAACCCTTTGGCTGCGGCTATGTTTGGGCTATTTAGGGCATATTCAGGCACTCCTGAATGATAAATCAAGCATCTGCAGTAAATGAAGTGTATTCTGCCGAAAACTAGGCGAAAATAGCTTCAAAATGACACCAAAACGGGCCGTGTACGTGGTCTGGTTCACTCGCAGTGGTCCCAGTGAAACGCGGGAACCCCGCTATTATGCAACACTCGCTCGCTTGGCTACACTGATGAGAGAGACTCGCCCGAGACACAGCCTAGCTCAGTGAGCCGCTCGGTGCTCTGAGGGTCGGAGGTGGGCCCCTCACGATCCCACCCACTGACACTCGATTTTTACGTTTTTTACAGGCTTTTAACCCTCTCACATCCTGACGCGATTTTTGAGCCTAATAGGGATACTTTAAAGCCTTTGTTACCGTCAGGGGTATCTATAAACCTTTAGTTTGTTTACTTCAACCTCTGCAGTTGTCTTTGAGTTAGCTGTGGGCAGAAAACTAATTTTGGAGAGGTAATTATAACAGTGAGAGTAATATATTTCTTATTGCTAATCTGGCAACCTCTGCATCCTATGGTCGTGAGAGGGTTAAAGCCGGGAAATTGCTGTAACTTGCCAAAACATTCCAGAACGTCACCCGCAGCGGAAGGGTTAATATATATTGTTACGTATCTTGATCCTCAAGTGGTTAACTTGATGAATCTAGATAGCACAGAGATATATATTAAGGTATCAGTCAGCTGAAGGCAAAACAAAAGTAAAATCTAATAAAATAATTTCCTGTTGTTGCTTCCTTTCCTTTTGGATCTTAGGACTTGGTATCCTTTATTGACTGATACTCTTTAATTATGAAAAATACTGAAACTAATTAAAGTCATGTAGTATTTATAAAGAATTATTATTTAACCGAAGCTTAGTAGGCTATGGTTATGAACCGTAGAAGTATATCTAAAGAAGGACTATTAATTCTATAAAAGTCTTGAAAGATAAACATTAAAGTAAGAATATTTCTGTCTCATACCCTTTTTGAAATGAATAGATAATTTTCTTCTATGTCCTTTTATTTATATTTAATGTAATTATTTTTGGTTCTTGTCCTACGTTAACAGTATTATATTATTATTATCATCAGGAGTAATATCAAAGTCACATAAAAAGTTAGATATATATTTAATAATTAGTTAAATGTATTTCTTAACCACGTAACATTGAGGTTTGATTATGAGTAAATAAAGTTACAGGATCGCTTTATAGATTCGATTCAGGTCTCACTCAAATAATATGAAAAGCAAAATATAATATTTTGAAGCAAAAGAATTTTCTTCAGCTTAGGAAATCACTATAAGTAATATTAACACAGCCATGTTAGTCTAAGGCGATATTACTAATATGAGACAATAGCATCACCGTACTACGCACCGTTAAGCAATGTAAGCTTAATTAAAAGAAAATGAAAGAACTCGTAAGTATTAATCTAAAACAATAGTCTTCTTTCATCATAACCCAATTACTTAAAGAGTTGCTTTAGTCCACAAGTTAGTCAACTAAAATAGTTAAGTACATAATAATAGCGTTAACGTTAAATCCCAATCAAATAATTACGTACATAATAGGAGCGTTAACGTTAATTCGCAATCAAATAGTTAAGCACATAATAGTAGCGTTCACGTTAATTCCCAATCACATATCTCACTAACCAACATAACGTAAGTGTTTACACCGAACACACTTAACACACATTTATATAATCTGACTGACAGTCACAATCCCATTATAATACTTCACCCCGTCTTCCTCCAGCTGCAAGTTCACCTTCCCCAACTCCAAATGAGACTGATTTGAATGCCCACAACTCGGGTCTTATATACCAAACAATGATAGTGTAGGAACGAATCAGGAGGCGGGGGGGTGGTGCCTACTCCAATCATATCGAGTCGCATAACAGGTGCCTGGTCCACTCACAGCTCCTGGCGTCGATCATACGTCATAGCATCGGTCATCGAGGTAGTTTGCAGGGTCCCCTATGACGCACGCAGGTGTGAAGGCTAGTTTGCAGGTATGCGGGCGAGCTAGTTTCCCCACTCACTGGTTCGCTCGCTAGTCTGCTTCACCGTTTGGGTAGTGTGACTCCTTTAACTCTAATTCTAACTCTTAAATTAACATACAGGGCTCCGTATGTCAGACCTCCCCCCTAGAAAAGAGTTTATGGAGTATAGTACATAATATTAAACATAATACATAAATAGATTCACCACCAGATTGGCAACAGCAAGATTATAATGAGGATATAATAAGGATATCACCCAAAGTAGGCAACGTCTCCAGGTACCACATCAGAACATAGCAGGAACGTAGCTGGAGCGTTATTCGAACTGCAAGGCATTATCTCACAGCTGAAGGCTTAAAAGCGCACTACAAAAGCATGATATTTACCTCGCTACAAGGGAGAGCTAATTGCCAAAATCCTCTCATTAAATTAAACTTGCTGCTGTATGAGGCCAACCGGGTAAATGTAATCTTTAACAGATACGTGATAGGCAATCGGCTAGCACGTTCTGGACCCCCTTAATATGCTTGACATCCAGGGAGTATTCCTGCAGCAACAAACTCCACCTGGTCAGTCGTTGGTTTTTATTTTGGAACCTATGCAAAAATGTTAAGGGGTGATGGTCAGTATACACAGTGATGGCACCAGAGGCAGATTGCACATAGACAGCAAAGTATTGAAGGGATAAAATTAATGCCAACAGCTCCTTCTCAATGACTGAATAGTTACGTTGGGCAGAATTTAATTTTTTACTGAAATAGCACACAGGATGCAATACCTCACAGTCGTCCTCCTGGAGCAACACTGCACCAACCCCGGTATTGCTCGCATCCACTGCCAGGGAAAAAGATCTGTTAAAATCAGGAGCTCGGAGTACAGGATAATTAGATAATATATATTTGGTAGCAATAAAGGCCTCTTCACATTCAGAGGACCACACAAACTTCACATCCTTTCGGAGAAGATCTGTTAGGGGAGCTGTCAACTTTGAAAAATTTATAATGAAACACCTATAATAGCCAATCATGCCTAGGTACCTTTGGATATGTTTCTTAGTGCTAGGAGTTGGGAATTCTAGAATAGACTCTACCTTTGCTTGAGGAGGTGCAACCTGCCCCTGACCTACCGTATATCCTAGATACTGGACCGTACTCTTTTCAAAGGTGCATTTCTTAAGATTAACCACCAGATTGGCATCAGCAAGATTTAAGAATAGCAATCTAAGTTGGTAAAGATGCTCCTCCCATGACTGTGAAAAGATAAGAATATCATCGATGTAGACAACGCACCCAGGTACCCCTTCAGTCACCAAATTCATGAGGCACTGGAATGTAGCTGGGGCGTTTTTCAAGCCGTAGGGCATTACGTTACAGCAGAAGGCTTGATTGTTGACTACAAAGCATGATATTTCCCTCGCTCTAGGGGTGAGAGCTACTTGCCAATATCCCTTCATCAAGTCAATCTTGCTGATATAGGTGGCTGTACCAATCTGGTCAATGCAGTCGTCGATCCGTGGCAGTGGGTAGGTATCGTTCTTTGTGACAGCATTGACTTGCCTATAGTCCATACATAACCTATGGCTCCCGTCTGGCTTTGGCACAAGTATGACTGGACTACTCCACTGGCTTAAGGCCCTAGTGATCAGTTCATTAGATAACATAAAGTCAAGCTCGACCTGCAGTATACTCCTGCGTTGTGGCGAGACACGGTAGGGGGATAGTTTAATGGGAGTTGCATCCCCTACGTCGATGTCGTGCACGGCCAAAGAAGTGAGCCCTGGAGTATCACGGAACACAATGGGAGACTGAGATAAAACAGAGATTAGTTGGTTCGCTTGATCATAGGGAAGATGACATAGTTTAGATGGTAATTCCCTCAAAGCCACTGAATTATACTGAAAGTTGGATAGGCTACATGACAAGTCAAAGTCTGCATGGATACCTTCAGGCTCTGGAACAGTCTGTTGCGGGTCAGTAAGAGAACTGAAGACTTCGTCCGCACCAGGCTGTTCACAGGTCCTGACATTCACTGCCACAGTGGGAGAATCTGGAGGAGAGGAATCTGGGGACCTATGGTAGGGCTTCAACATATTTATATGGAATACTTGCGTGGGCTTTCTCCTGTCTGGGGTAGTTACTAGATAATCGGTAATGCTCACCCTCCGAATGATCTTATATGGGCCCCTGAACTTGGCAGATAAAGGTTGGCCAAAAAGGGGGAGCAGGACCAAAACCTCATCACCGGGCTTAAACTCCCTCTCACGGGCTTTTCTGTCATACCATTTCTTCATGGAGCTTTTAGCCACTGTCAAGTTTTGAGCGGCAAACTCACATGAGGATCTCAGCCGGGTTTTGAAATCTGAAACATACTTGAGGAGGTTTTGGTTCCCCTCCTGGCCAACTAGGCTATCCTGCAATAGTTGCAAAGGACCTCTTACCTGGTGACCGAAAACTAGCTCATTAGGGGAAAAACCCAGGGATTCAGTTGGAACCTCACGAGTAGCAAATAAAAGAAAAGGTACCCCTTTATCCCACTCAACTCCGGTCTCTGTACAATACTTACGTAACATTCCCTTTAATGTCTGATGATATCGTTCGAGAACCCCTTGACTCTCTGGGTGGTAGGTGCTAGACTTAACATGCTCGATACCCAACTCTTTCAGGGACTGCTGGAAAATGTTAGAGGTAAAATTAGTTCTTTGATCACTTTGCACCTCATGGGGGAAACCCATTCTGGTGAAGAATTTGAGCAGTTCCTTTATGACAGTTGGAGCAGAGGTAGTCCTTAAGGGTATAGCCTCTGGGTAGCGAGTTGCCATGTCCATGATAGTTAATAAATAAATGTTACCTTGGGAAGTCTTAGGCAATGGGCCTACAATGTCCACTACCACCCGAGTAAAAGGATTCTCGAAAACAGGCAAGGGCACCAGAGGATGTACAGGCACCTTCTGATTGGGTTTTCCTGTCATCTGGCTAGTGTGACACACTCTACAACACTCCACTACATCTGCACGCATTCCTGGCCAGTAAAAGTGGGCTCTGATTCTGTCTAGAGTTTTTCTCACACCTAGGTGTCCTGCCAATGGTATACAATGTGCCATTTCCATGATATCTCTACGACAAGGTTTGGGGACTACTACTTGATGGACGTCCCAAGCCCCGTCATCGATTGGTCTGTGTGGCGGTCTCCATCTTCGCCACAATACTCCTCCTTTGAGGTAGAAACATTCACCACCCTCCTTCTCGCATTCCTCTTCACTCACGGACCTGACAGCTAACTCCTTGCATTCACTATCATCTCTCTGTAGCTCTACCAGGCCACTAGGACAATTTGGAGGGGTTTCATGGTCATCGTTAGGGTCAAGATGAGCCATAAAGGTGTCAGATAAATCCACCTCAGTCACATCATCAGGCACAGTTGGAGCGTCATTCACACTCTCATCATCCCTTTCATCAACTCTTACATTCGGTACATTTCTGTCTGAGGGAACTGCTACTGGAGACATTGAACGTGTGACAGCACACACAGGGAAAACTGTTGGCATCTCCTTTTCGAGCTCACCGGTTAGTGGCTCGTTAACAGGGGAAAGTGACAAAATGGGGTCTGGTCGGACCTTCTCACCTGCTACATCATTCCCCAAAAGGAATGTTACCCCAGGCACAGGGATATCTTGGGACCTACACAAAGCTATGGTGGCCTCACCCTGTAGTAACTCACATTCAATTTCGCCTTTTACCAAGTATGCATAAAACTGGCCTCCAGCACCTCTCATTACAACTGGTTCGCCAGGTGGGCACTCAGTGTAAGGATTCACCATGAGGGTGCTAGTAGAACCTGTGTCTCTCAGAATTTTTACCTCATGCATACAACCATTTAATCTCACGTTGCCAGATGAAATAAAGGGACGGTAACTGTCCTGCACTGATGGTGAAATTATTATTGGCTTAACCCTAGTGGGTTGCACCACACATGCTACTACACCCCTGTCTAGATGATTTACGTTAGCTGCTAGGTACTCCTTCTGTCGAGAGTCCTGCATTAAAGGAACTTTTGGTGCTAGGTACTCCTGTCGGGAGTCCTGCATTACAGGCACATATGGAGTTTGAGATACGGCGGCAACTGTCTGCCCCGATCTCTCGGTTCTCTCCTTGGCCCAGCACTGATAAGCTAGGTGGCCTCTCTTGCCACAAAAAGTACATACTTTAGGGGATACGGGAACATTCCCTCTTTTAGCATTACTATTAGTTTGGGGCCCACCTCTGTTACCATTGCCCTGAGTCGCATTTTTAGTTGGGGGAACAATTCTATTTTGGCTAGCTGGGGAAGACGTTATAGGCTTGTGACTGGGTCTGTCAGATTTGTGATTGGGATACTTAAAATTAGAGCTAGAATTATCGTAGGGCTTCTTTCCACGAAATTTGTTGTTGAGCACGTATGTGTCAGCCATGTCAGCAGCGTCGGCAAGACAATCTACCTTTTTCCCCTTTAAATGATAGGATACAGAAGAATCAATTTTCCATAGGAAATTTTCTAACAGGACCAACTCCTTCAGATCGTTGTAGCTTGTGACTTTCTTACTCTTGACCCAATGATTGAAAGTTTTAGTCATGGTCCTGGCAAATACCTTATGGGTTTCTTCTACTTTCTTCTGGTTTTTACGGAAAGATTGCCTGTAAGCCTCAGGCTGCAATTGATAGGTTTTTAGGATAGCTTCTTTGAGATTGTCATAATCCTGCCTAACTTCTGCTACTTCTGACAAATACGTGGCTCGAGCCTGCCCTGTCAAAACGGTTTGTAACATGAAAGGCCATTGATCTCTTGTCCACTTCATACCTCCAGCAACTTCCTCAAAAAAAACAAAGAAATCCTGCACATTATCCTCAGTGAAAGGTGGAATGACACTAGTCATAGTTAATCCCAGAGGGGGAGCAATTTCGGGAGCAATTGTATTGACATTTAGTTGAGCCGTACGATATTGATATTCACATTGTTCGGTCGTTGCACTGGCATTTAGTCTGACTTGTTCGGTCTTTGCTTCGGCAATTTATTCTGCCTTCTTCGATATTTGCTCTGGCTTGTTCGGCATTTATTCTGGCTAGTTCTATTTGTAGTCTGGCTAGTTCCAGTACTTGATCACCGGTCAAACCAGGTGGCAATTGTTCATCAAGTTGGCTAGGTTTACTCGGGATCCCACCAACTGCTCCATCACCCTCCCCGCCTTCGACAGGGAACAGGTGGGTTTTTATGGTCTGAGCCACCTCTACTTTGGACATGTTTGTGACAGTTAATTGGAGATATGAGGCAAGCACTTTCAGTTCGGATTTTGACAGACAGTCAATATCAGGGGCTGTGGGTTCTGATTCTATGAAAACTCGAGCATCTTCGTCATTAATTAGTTGAGGCATGATTAATATTTGGTTTTTAAGTAGTGAAACGTTAATGAAACTGAATGAAACTGTATGAAACGAATCCTGGCGAGGTCGCCACTCTTCTGTTATGTATCTTGATCCTCAAGTGGTTAACTTGATGAATCTAGATAGCACAGAGATATATATTAAGGTATCAGTCAGCTGAAGGCAAAACAAAAGTAAAATCTAATAAAATAATTTTTCTGTTGTTGCTTCCTTTCCTTTTGGATCTTAGGACTTGGTATCCTTTATTGACTGATACTCTTTAATTATGAAAAATACTGAAACTAATTAAAGTCATGTAGTATTTATAAAGAATTATTATTTAACCGAAGCTTAGTAGGCTATGGTTATGAACCGAAGAAGTATATCTAAAGAAGGACTATTAATTCTATAAAAGTCTTGAAAGATAAACATTAAAGTAAGAATATTTCTGTCTCATACCCTTTTTGAAATGAATAGATAATTTTCTTCTATGTCCTTTTATTTATATTTAATGTAATTATTTTTGGTTCTTGTCCTACGCTAACAGTATTATATTATTATTATCATCAGGAGTAATATCAATGTCACATAAAAAGTTAGATATATATTTAATAATTAGTTAAATGTATTTCTTAACCACGTAACATTGAGGTTTGATTATGAGTAAATAAAGTTACAGGATCGCTTTATAGATTCGATTCAGGTCTCACTCAAATAATATGAAAAGCAAAATATAATATTTTGAAGCAAAAGAATTTTCTTCAGCTTAGGAAATCACTATAAGTAATATTAACACAGCCATGTTAGTCTAAGGCGATATTACTAATATGAGACAATAGCATCACCGTACTACGCACCGTTAAGCAATGTAAGCTTAATTAAAAGAAAATGAAAGAACTCGTAAGTATTAATCTAAAACAATAGTCTTCTTTCATCATAACCCAATTACTTAAAGAGTTGCTTTAGTCCACAAGTTAGTCAACTAAAATAGTTAAGTACATAATAATAGCGTTAACGTTAAATCCCAATCAAATAGTTACGTACATAATAGGAGCGTTAACGTTAATTCGCAATCAAATAGTTAAGCACATAATAGTAGCGTTCACGTTAATTCCCAATCACATATCTCACTAACCAACATAACGTAAGTGTTTACACCGAACACACTTAACACACATTTATATAATCTGACTGACAGTCACAATCCCATTAAAATACTTCACCCCGTCTTCCTCCAGCTGCAAGTTCACCTTCCCCAACTCCAAATGAGACTGATTTGAATGCCCACAACTCGGGTCTTATATACCAAACAATGATAGTGTAGGAACGAATCAGGAGGCGGGGGGTGGTGCCTACTCCAATCATAGCTCCTCGAGTCGCATAAAAGGTGCCTGGTCCACTCACAGCTCCTGGCGTCGATCATACGTCATAGCATCGGTCATCGAGGTAGTTTGCAGGGTCCCCTATGACGCACGCAGGTGTGAAGGCTAGTTTGCAGGTATGCGGGCGAGCTAGTTTCCCCACTCGCTGGTTCGCTCGCTAGTCTGCTTCACCGTTTGGGTAGTGTGACTCCTTCAACTCTAATTCTAACTCTTAAATTAACATACAGGGCTCCGTATGTCAGAATATATATATATAATATATATATATATATATATATATATATATATATTGTATATATCTATCAGTGGTGGGCATCGCTAACAATTATCCACTTTCGTAATCGCAATATTGCATATCGTAACCGTAGCTTTCCGCATTCGCTAGACCGTTAATTAATCAATTAATACGGTTCCGCTTATCGCTAAACGTAAACGTAATCCGGATTGGGATTTTTAATTACAACAGTGCAAAAACGAGGGTAAATCATTTGGTAGTGTAGTCAAATTTTGTTTTACTTATTATTTATCACATACTTAGCCTTCACAAATATCCCATACTTCACCTCAAGTCAAGCCTCACTCATTATATCATTATATTAAATTTGTTTTTTTAATTATTTGTAGCGGGATAAATTAGTACAAATTATATATATTATGGACTTGAGGGCATGCCTTTAATTGATATTTTACCTATCCCTTGAATTATTATGAGTGGGATACATTTGATAGCCTAATAACCTAATAACTATGTGACAATTTATCTTCAAACAAATTTGCTTGGGAAACCATTTATTTATTTATTTATATAAATAAATAAATATATATACTGTATATATATATATTATATATATATATATTATATATATATATATATATAATATATATATATATACATATATCGAATTATTGCTATTATTCTATATATACTTTATTCCAGTGATCATGATGAGTTTGATTTCATATTCCAAATATATTGTATATTATTGCTTATTTATTTATTATGGAATTCAGGAGTACTAGGGTGGTAGACTAGTAATAATGTATGGAGATAATTGAGAACAAAACTAAACACTAAATTTAGAGTAAAATTACCCCAGTGACACCATGATGATTGAGGTTGGGTGATGTCTTAGATTGTTTCTATGTAATCAATCTATTGATAGGGTCACTAATACATATACTATCCATAAGATAGTATTATTTATAAGAATTAGTTGTACTTTTACTCCACTACATTTTACTTCCTTTAATTTTGTGGAGTAAAACTTCAGCAAATTTCCGAAATATTCCTTCCAATAGATTTGAAATTCCCAGTAGCATTTCCCATGGACATTCCCCTGAGTGTAAGTGTGACATTCCTTGGTTAGTTCAAAGGTCACCGCTATATATCAATGGCGCTGATAAGCCTTCCCTCTTCCCCAACCCCCCAGACACCCTAATGACTCTCCCATTGTCCCACCTGATCCTACAGGTTTAACACCTCACCCTTTCCACCAGTGATCAACTGCCTGGCTATTTCATTAGACGCACATCTATTCTGAATATCGTTTTCCCCCAATTTCATGTAACAATTAAGAAAATCGTAAAGTATAACGAGCATTAGCAATACAAAAACAACTCGTTCAGAAAAATTATAATATAAAGTGTTGTGCATTCTTAATACAAAGAAGATAATTATTCAAGTAAAAACAAGTTATGTTACATCCTCCATAAAACTATTGCAAAATATGACTTTGAAACAAACATTGCTCACTATCTGAAGAAAAGGAGAGTTGAAATTATATAACAAGCCATATTAACTCTCCATCGATTGTATGATCTAGGGAAATCCACAAGGACTTGAACAAAATCCCTTGTTCACTACTATAGTGTCATAGTGTCATAGTGTTATAACTCCGATCTTCAGGATGTTCTGGCAGAAGCTACACAGCCTCATAAATGGTGGTCCGCTTTGAAGTCCTCTTTATTTGGAATAGATTCCTCCATGCCTCCTCTTTGTGATTTTGATGGCTCCATCTCTTTTGATCCATTATCGAAGGCCACTATTCTATCTAATATTTCTATTAATAAGAAGAGTAGTCAGGAATTGTCTTTGCCATTGACATGTTTCCCTAGACCCAACCTCAATTCAATGGCATTTAAATCAGCTGCACTGAAAAGGTACTTACTGGATCTTGATACCTATGGTGGCACAAACCCGGATGGGTTTTTTCCTCTTTTTAAAAAAGGTTGCAGTGGTCTTGGCACCTAAATTGGCCGTGGTGTTTAATAAGTTGCTTTTGAAATCAGGTAGTTTTCCTCTTTGCTGGCGTAAGGCTAGTATCACTCCTATTCCAAAGGGAAATACTGCCTCATCATCTCCTTATGACTATCGCCCTATCTCCATTACACCTATCCTATCCAAGCTCTATGAGAAGCTTTTGTCCAGACGCCTTTCCTCTTATTGTAATAGTCATAATTTGATACCAAACTCACAATTTGGTTTTCGTAAGGGCCTGGGTACATGTGATGCGCTTCTGACACTCACCCATGACATGCAATCTTCATTGGACCAGGGACATGAGTCTCGTGTTGTGGCTATTGACTTTAGTTCTGCTTTTGACTTAGTCAACCATAAAGCAATTCTGTATAAGTTACAGCTCATCGGTATTGGTGGCAATTTTTTAAGGATCTTTGAAGATTTTTTGACGAAAAGATCTCAGTCTGTGGTCATTGATGGTTGTAATTCCCCTTCTGTTACTGTTGTTTCTGGTGTTCCACAAGGCAGTGTCCTTGGGCCTTTGCTTTTTATAATTTTTA
The DNA here is from genome assembly GCA_032716605.1 of Paralithodes platypus. NCBI lineage: Eukaryota > Metazoa > Arthropoda > Malacostraca > Decapoda > Lithodidae > Paralithodes > Paralithodes platypus. The sequence goes on along the minus strand of CM064512.1, from coordinate 45,790,453 downwards.
CTGCTGACCTGTGTTCCGAGCTTGAAAATAAACTAATCTCCTATGCCGATGATACAACTTTATATGCGTCAATTCCAGCACCAATTGATCGACACGAAATTGCTACTGCTCTGAATAGGGACTTAGCCAAAATGACATCATGGTGTGAACTTTGGGGTATGAAACTTAATGCTAGGAAAACACACTTCATTATCATCAGCAGATCTCGTACTTTGGATCCTCCCCATCCTTATCTACAAGTTTCTGGCGAGCAAATTGAGAATGTGGATACTCTGCATTTGTTAGGAGTTACTCTGGATCCCAAACTTACTTTTGAAAAGCATATTCGTTCTTATCCCTTTCCATTTCCCCCAAAATTGGTCTGCTTAGCAAGTGTTATAGAACGTTTGCTTGTGACGCCACAGTTATCAAGCCTTTTTATGCTTTCATTTTGCCACAATTCGAGTACTGCTCACCTCTGGTCGTCAGCAGCTGACTGCCATCTCAAGTTGCTTGGGAGGTCACTAAATTCTATCAGTTTTATTCTACCTCATTTGTCTCTTGATCTGTGTCATCGACGTAAAGTTGGTGCTCTTAGTCTTTTACTTAAAGTTTTTAACAACCCTCAGCATCCCTTACATGGGGTTCTGCCAGGGCCCAATGTCCGGGCTCGTGCAACTAGATTCACAAGCAACCTTAATGATCTTGCCATGAGCTGTGTTAATTTTTCTACTACACAGTTTTCACGGTGTTTTGGCCATGGTTGACTTGTGGAATAAGTTGCCAAATTACCTAGTCAATTCCACTCATATCTCCATCTTTAAGTCAAGAGTTAATGCTTTTTTGCAGCATTAATTCTAATGTTTAAACTTATTTTATTATATTTTATTGTTTTATATTTATATTTGATATCCTCCACTGCACAATATTTTAATACTCATTTTATCTGTGTTCAATATATGTATATACTGTATACAGTACAGTATATATGTTTTTTTGTTTTCCTAAAGATGCCCCGTAGTCTCTCTCCAGTGCCTCCGGGTGTTTTGTGTGGATTCATCTTGCTGGTGCTTCTGCACCCTGGTTGGAGACTTCGGCATCTCATATAATAATAATAATAATAATAATAATATTTTTTAATATGTTATTTACTAACTAACAATATATTCTAACCAAATATAATCGGACTTGCCATAATCGTATTTTCATTTTCTAAACATTGTGCCTAAGCTGAATGGTTTAATCAAGCATAATCTGAAGTAACATTGTATAATATTATCTACCCTGTGATTGTCGTTAACTGAACCTAAATCTAGTTGCAGCTTTTACTGAGTTGATTTTATTCTAAGGATCAAAACTCATACATTACCCCGAATCACAGTACTGTACGTTCTCATTTCCATATCATCAGAATCTCTTCAATGAACGTACGTATAATGGAACTGGATTTGTTTTCTTATGTGAATGGTTTAGATGCTTATTCTCTGGGTGTGATGTCACGAGTTTCGAATCCCGGGAGGATTATAAGCATTCATTAGTTTTATTCTATTGCATTGGAGTTTGTAATGAAGGATTAATGTTAAGAACATGGTGTTCCTTAATATATATATATATCACTTTTTGCTCTGACAAAGCTAAACTCTTCGCTCAAACTTTTGGTAGAAACTCCACCTTGGATGATTCCGGTGCTATTCCTCCCTCTCCGCCCTCCTCTCTCTTACTTATGCCTAATATCCTAATCTCTTCTAAAGAAGATGTACTTTCTACCCTCTCTGGGCTTAACACTAATAAGGCGTACGGTCCGGACGGTGTTCCTCCTGTTGTTCTCAAAAACTGTGCTTCCGTGCTGACTCCCTGCCTAGGCAAACTCTTTCGTCTCTGTCTATCCTCTAACGTCTTCCCTTCATGCCGGAAGTTTGCTCACATTCAACCTGTCCCAAAGAAGGGTGACCGCTCTCAAACCTCCAACTATCGTCCAATTGCTCTCATCTCTTGTCTTTCTAAAGTTTTTGAAACTATTCTTGCTTCCAAATTTCTTAAGCATTTCTCTTCTCATAATCTGCTCTCAGATCGCCAGTATGGCTTCCTTAACCCCTAAAAGTCGGCGCGCAACTTAAGTCGAGTTAAATAAAGCTGGACTATGTGGCGGCGCTCGACATAACTCGAGTGGCAATTTCAGCACATAATGTTGCTGAGAGAGAGAGACAAGTGGTGGCAGGAGAGTAGCGAGTGTATGACTGCTCCAGACCACCGCGGCGAACCTACTGACACGAATCTCACCTCCCTCCTACCTCTCTCACTCGCTATATACGGAATTGTATCGGGAAAGTGGCTAATTACATGCTTTTTGCACTCGCGTTGCACGGTTATTGCAAGAAAACTAGCCAGCATAAAAGGATCGTTATGGTGTCATTCGAAAGCTCTGTTTATGCCCTTTCAGGGATAGATACTTGTTTTACGTTCTGGGTCTTATTTAGGCATGAAAATGATCACGTAAACAGCCCTATTTTGGCTAAAAACACCCCGCTGGGCGGTACTTATAAATAAACCGCATAGGCCGCTCGTAAAGGGTTAAGGGTCGCTCTACTGGTGATCTTCTTTCATATCTTACTAACTTTTGGTCATCCTCCTTTCGGGACTTCGGTGAGACTTTTTCTATTGCACTAGACATATCGAAAGCCTTCGATAGAGTCTGGCATAAATCTTTAATTTCTAAACTACTCTCCTTCGGTTTCTATCCCTCCATCTGTGTCTTTGTCTCTAATTTCCTTTCCGGCCGTTCCATAGCCGCGGTTGTGGACGGCCATCGTTCACTTCCTCACCCTATAAACTCCGGTGTTCCTCAGGGCTCTGTCCTATCTCCTATTCTCTTTCTAATTTTTATAAATTAATCTCCTTAAACTGTACCTTAATTCCCATCCATTCATACGCAGACGACTCAACCTTACACTACTCCATTAGTTTTTTCAGAACGCCCCAGCCAGCAATCCCTCAACGACAAACGTAATGAAGCCATAGAACTCTTAAATTCTGATCTAAATACTATTTCCAATTGGGGCAGAGAGAACCTTGTTAACTTTAATGCTTCCAAAACCCAATTTCTCCATCTATCTACCCGTCAGGATCTCCCAGCGGACTATCCCTTATTCTTCAACAATACAAAAATCAACCCTTCATCTTCTCTCCATATTCTTGGTGTCTCTTTTTCTTCTGCTCTCATTTGGAAGGACCATATTACCAGTCTTGCTAAGGCAGCCTACCAGAAGCCGGGTGTGCTCAACCGCTTTAGGGGGTTCTTTTCCCCTGCACAGTTTCTTGCTCTGTACAGGGGCATAGTGAGCCCTTGTATTGAGTATTGTTCACATGTGTGGGGATGTTCCTCTCACACCGCTCTCCTAGACAAAGTTGAAAGGAAGGCCTTTCGTATCATTAACTTCCGTCCACTCACCAACTCTCTCTCTCTCCGCCGCAATGTTGCATCTCTCTCGCTATGCTATCACTACTATAATAATCAGTGTTCCTCAGAGCTATCCCAGTGCATACCACCTCCTTTACGTAGGGCACGTGGTACCCGTCTTGCAACTCAATCCCACCCCTACTCTGTGCAACTCTCCAACCCAAGAGTGAAACGTTACTCTCAAACTTTCTTCTACTCAACAGCTGAGCTTTGGAACTCTCTCCCAGAATCAGTCTTTCCCTCTTCCTATGACTTAAATTGCTTCAAACTTCGTGTGCCCAGGCATTTTGGCTCAAACGTCCCTTGATTTTGGCCCTGTCACTCTTTCAACTATGGGGGAGGCACTCGCTATAGGCAGTTATGCCTTTTGCCCCCCTCAATCACATAGAAAAAAATAAAAATTAAAAATATACCGGTATGTATATATTTATACATTATATATATAAATATAAACCGGTATCTCAAATGTATCTATTAATATTTGGGATAAAGTTTGGGATACTTTTTACTTTTGGTACTTGAAGTAATTAATTCAGTAGATACTGTTTTACTTTACCTTAAGTAACTTTCTAGTTGGGTACTTTTACTTTTAACTTTTTGAGTACATACTTTTACTTGAACTTGAGTAAAATTATTAGGTACTTTTTTTACACCCCTGGGGGACTGAGAGTACCACTGAAAGGCTTTTAGCGATTGCAGAAGTAGGTAAACGTTTCTAACCCGCAGATATTTGCCGAATTTATCCCTTAAATAACCTGCTTACTTAGATAAGGACTTCCACTCTAGCGGAATTAGTGGTTTACAGAAGGGATTATGGAAGTGCCCACCTCTGATATATATATATACTTTATATTTTAAGTAGATTTAAAAATTACATGTGAGCTAATAAATGTTTTCATACTCTCAAGGTTAAGTATCGTTTATCACGCTGTGGTAGATTTGGTTAAAGCATGAACAATCGTCCGGACTGTCACTGGTTCGAGCCCGGGTGAAAGTACCGTTATATATATATATATATATATATATATATATATATATATATATATATATATACCGGTATATATATATATATATATATATATATATATATATATATATATATATATATATATATATATATATATAATGGAAGCAATTGATTCTCCTACTGGGAATCGAAGACGAATATTATTAGGAATATGAAGACTAAGCGAACAGGAACATATTTGTTTATTGGTAACGTTTCAACACTAATCTTGTGTCATTATCAAGCCTAAAAAAGAGAAAGCATAAAACCTATCGTGAATATCATAAAATCATCACATGTTAAAATTGAAAATGTATTCAAAAGATAAAATTAACGAAAATAAAACTAAGGTTCATTACATTAAGACAAGGTGATGGGCTGATCTATAGGTGATGGGCTGGTCTATAGGTGATGGGCTGATCTATAGGTGATGGGCTGGTCTATCAGAATGAGAGTTGAGCGTTCTCTGCCATACCCATAGCTTACTCTGACTGTTCCTTTTACTTATATATTTTCTAGATCTCAAGTGACGGCGTCTTTTCCGTGGATTGACCTCCCTACTGCCAGCCCTGGCAGATTGGGAGCCAAAGCGTCACATTTTTCCTTTGCCCCTCAACTTTCCCTTATAATTGCTGAGGGGCACAGGACCTTGGGTGGGGCTTTTGTTTCCCGGGAGTTTCCGCACCCTCCTCAGCTCCCCGCCTTTGAGTGGCTTCGGTCACCTGGGCATTATTAGTGGTAAGCTGGGAGGATTCTGTGGGGCGCTCGGTTATGGCCTTGGCCTTGCTCGGGACCTTGGGGCTGCTCGGCCAGACAGCCTGAGGAACAGCAACAACAACAACAACAACATTAAGACATTAAAAGTAGAGATATTTGATAAGTGAAAAAGGAATAAAAGAGTGAGAATAATGTGAACAATAATAATTAATGTTAGGCAAAATAAAGATAGATGAGGGTGGCGAATTTAAAAGTCAAGGAGTGAAAGGGGCGGAGTCGACTAACATAAGGAAACAGGAGTACAAATGGGCACATATATCTATTTAAACATTTGCCTACACGTACCAGAACAGGACACTAAAAGCAGAGGAGGGGCATGGAGGTCTCGTGGGTGCCTAGAGACGGGCGGAGGTGGTGGGTGAGGAGGGACTCAGCTGTCACACGTGGCATGTCGTCTGTTGCAGTGAACAATATTGTAAAATCCTGGTTATTTATAGTATGATCTGAGGTTTCGCTGTGGTTTCGGATAGCAGAATATGATGGCTTAAAGGTAAATTGGTACGGTAAGATCGACCCTTGAATATTCCTTATTCGTCTTCGATTCCCAGTAGGAGAATCAATTGCTTCCATTATTACTCGTCGTTATGGACAACCAAAGCTCAAGATCTACCGAGCAGCAGAGAGGCTCGACTTCAAATAACGCAAGAACCGGCTGGATCTTCAGTTCCTCATTACTTGTTCTAATCATGATCTTATCCCAACTTTCCTTTGCTTTAAAGTGCCTAATAATCAACTCCGTTCTTCCCGCTTCTATAAGAATTGCCAACGGCGTTTCCTAACCAATGAAATAAAACACAAAAAGAAACAAATATCTCATTTGGAAAACAAATATAGTAATGCCTTTTCTGAGCTGAAAAATTCGGTTTCCTGGATTGATTTTAATCACCTTAATTGTCTCATCCAGACAACTAACGACAAATCCCTAGCCCGTGCAAAATATGTCCACTAACGTAAACTGTCCAAGCTTGGTTATGTAACTCAGCATGCTTCATTAAGTAATAAAGTAATGTTTAACTATTCCTCTAGACGCCTCACTGTTGACGAAGAAAATGTCTTATCCAAAGGATTAAAATTTGCTTTTCATAAATCAAAGTCCAATTTCTTATCTCACTTCCTCCCATTTGAAAAGTTAATCAAGCTACTATCGTCTCACCCTCTCTTCGAGTTTAAAGGTAGAACGGCCGACTTTTTTAGAAATTCGCTCAAACACCTTGCTCTCTTAACTTTCTACTCAAAGAAACACTACGAACACTCATTAAGCATAGAGGAAGTTACAATCTTGATTAACCTCAAATGAGATGAGTCCATTATTATTATCAGACCAGATAAAGGCAATGGTGTAGTCCTTTTAAACAAAACCGATTATGTAGAAAAAATGTCAGTGATTTTAGACGATAGGACCAATTCCTCTAAAGTAAACGATAAAGTTTTTAATTTGATAATTTAACAAGAAGATAAAGTAAATAACTTTTTAAGATCTCTAAAGAAGAAAGGTGTCTTGGAGGATTTTTTGTATTCCCATTAATTCGTGTCAGGTGCTAAACCAGGTGTGGTCTACGGACTCCCCAAGATACACAAACCTGAGTGCCCCCTTAGCCCTATTCTCTCCGCCATAGGTACTTTCAATTACAGACTAGCAAAATGTCTTGTCCCGATTCTGGCTCCGATTGCATCAAATTAATTTACCATCAGAGATTCATTTTCGTTCGCTAAAGAAATATGTAATTACAAATACGACCAATGAACCCTAGCCTCATTTGATGTCAAGTCCCTGTTTACCAACATACCAATTAACCAAACTATTGACATCTGCACCAACACTATGTTTAAGGATTCGGACTTAGTTCACGGCTTTAGTGAATCAGAATTTCATAAACTTCTTTCATTAGCATCAAAAGACTGCTTGTTTTTGTTCAACGAATCCCTGTACAGACAAACGGACGGAGTTTCCATGGGTAATCCGTTAGGTTGTTGTCTCGCCAATTCATTCCTTGCCCATCATGAAACCATATGGCTTAACCAGTGCCCCGAAAATGTCAAACCTTTAGTATATAAACGTTACATCGACGACATCTTCCTAGTATTCAGTTCCCCAGATCATGTCCCGCTATTTCTTAATTACTTGAACTCCCAACACCAAAACACCAAATTCACCGCCGAAATAGAGAACGAAAACAAGTTACCATTTCTTGATATTAATATTGAAAAATCAAACCATTCATTTGTAACATCAGTATACCGAAAACCGACATTCACAGGCCTCATGACTAAGTTCGACTCCTCCATCCCTATCCAATTCAAGCAAAATTTAGTTTGCACTCTGGTCACCAGAGCTTATAATATGTTCCAATTTCATGTCCATGCATAACGAATTTCAGTTTTTGAAGAAAATTTTAAGTGCGAACAGCTTCCCACTAATGTTCATTGACAAATGTATTGGTACCCAGCTTCAAAAATTACATTCTCCCTCGCCAAAAATCACTACAGTCAATAAGGCCCCTTTGTATTTTTCCTGCCCCTTTCTTGGTAAGCAAAGCTTCGCACTAAAACACAGTCTTCAAAGACTGATCTCTGAGTTCTTTCCTCATATTTCATTAAGGGTAATATTCAAGCCTCAAATTACAATCTCCCAGCTGTTCAAAGTTAAAGATCGTATTCCTTGTGTTCTACAATCCTCAGTTGTATATAAGTACTGTACAAGTGTAGTAGCTGTAATGCTACGTATATTGGTCAAACCAAAAGCCAACTTTCAACGAGGATCTCGGAACACAAGGGTCGATCTTACCGTACCAATTTACCTTTGACAAAGCCATCATATTCTGCTATCCGAAACCACAGCGAAACCTCAGATCATACTATAAATAGCCAGGATTTTACCATATTGTTCACTGCACAGGCGACATGACACGTGTGACAGCTGAGTCCCTCTTCACCCACCACCTCCGCCCGTCTTTAGGCACCCACGAGACCTCCACGCCCCTCCTCTGCTTTTAGTGCCCTGTGCTGGTACGTGTAGGCATAATATGTTTAAATAGATATATGTGCCCATTATTTTGTACTCCTGTTTCCTTATGTTAGTCGACTCCGCCCCTTTCACTCCTTGACTTTTAAATTCGCCACCCTCATCTATCTTTATTTTGCCTAACATTAATTATTATTGTTTACATTATTCTCACCATTTTATTCCTTTTTCACTTATCAAATATCTCTATTTTGAATGTCTTAATGTAATGAACCGTAGCTATATTTTCGTTAATTTTATCTTTTGAATACATTTGCAATTTTAACATGTGATGATTTTATGATATTCACGATAGGTTTTATTCTTTCTCTTTTTTAGGGTTGATAATGACACAAGATTAGTGTTGAAACGTTGCTAATAAACAAATATGTTCCTGTTCGCTTTAGTCTTCATATTCCTTATATATATATATATATATATATATATATATATATATATATATATACAGTATATATATATTATATATATATATATATATATATACAGTATATGGTGGTACAGAATTTGGTTGCCTACCTTACAGAAATTGGCCTTTTGTGCTGCCGAGCAGTGGGCTGCGTAGATCAGATCGTCCTATTGATAACTTGTTTCAACAAACAATATCTTCACAAATATTGCCATCACAACATCTTTCTTTCTCTTTTCATTCATTTTCACCATACAGTGCATTACACTAAATATAACCGAAATAACTACGCCTCATCAAATTTAAGATAGGATAGGATATTTGATGGGTTATGGTCGGATACTTACATCAAATTAGGTTTGGTAATGTATGCTCGGAAAGGGCTTCGAGGTGGTTGGATTGGGAGTTGATTAGTATTCAAGGGATAAACAGTAATATTCTAACTGGATTTATTCATACTGTAGTTTAAAGGGGAGTTTATGCATATAATAATTTATAATGATGTTATTTCTAATTATAAGTAAGCCTAATTCATTCATGTTAATAATACATATTTATATGATTGGAATGAAACAGAGACAAGTTATTGCACAGCACTTGGCGGGCCTCGGAAGGAGCATAATTCACCCAGTTTTATAAATTTCCATTAACAATAACTCTATGAAATGAACAGTTAGGGATGCAAGTGATGTGTATGGAAGACAGTATGAGTTATGGCCGGTAAAATGAAATAAACTTCACATTCATACCTCGTTTGTAGCCCTCACAAATACACATAGAAGTAGACCTGTTAATGCTTGTATGACAGCTTCCAAAACACCTCATGCAAGCACACAGACCTGCTAACTAGGAAGCCTCATGACTCACTCAATGACTCACAGGAAGGGAGCCTGGAGCTCTTATCTTATATCTGGCATTAGCGGAGACTGCTTGTTAATACTAAAAGGCAGCATAATACTATATCAAATTGCTTCATCAGACCTTTGACCATCCTGCGAGTACCATCTATATCACCTGCCAAACTACCTAGGGAACAATCAAGCAGTCTCTCCAGTTACTTCCCCCTCCCGTTCACCTGTCATTTCAGACCAACAACGAAAGGAAACGGAATACATACCCTGAGTAAACCTCCAGTCTTTAGCTCACCCAGCTTACCACAATCAAGTAGTATGCCGCTTAAGGTGCTCAAACCTTATTCCACTTGGCACCATGAGTCGTAATCTGCTCGTTCAGATAAGTTGTATTCCGCTTGTCTATCAGAAGAATCTTATTCCGCTTGTCCCTCCACTACCACTTCTTTAGCCACGTGCCGCCCGAACAAGAGAAGAAAACGTAGCAACCTGTACCACCACAAGATACCTGGCCCTCCTCATACACTTGCCAAAGCTAAGACGCCTCTTGTTCGGTTGCCTGTCAACCCGAGCAAACACATTAAGGGGAGATGGGTCGTTTTTCTGGCCCCCTTTCTCCCTCGTGTTTAACCCCATTACTTTTGACATTTTAAGACGTTCGGCCCATTAGTTTGGCGATCTTAACACCTTTCACTCCATTTTGTTGTCATTTTTATGACCTTTTGTGCCACTTAGATGTCTATTTTTTCATGGCGAGCGATAGCGAGCCTGTAATTTTAGGAGGCACCGGCCATTGGCCGGGACTTTTTCCTATCGAAAAATGTACAAATTTACCTTGAAGGGAGGGTCTAGGGAATATTTTTTTAAGCTTGATGAAGGGATAGCGAGGAAACTAAAATATAAATGAATACATGAATTAATAGACTATACAACAGCCACTATCCCCTTAACCCAGGAATTGCTATGAGACTCTTAAGAGGTATTACTGGGTGAAGGCGCCAGAACTCTTAAGAGATTTGCATAAACAAAATCTTTCAAAACACCCCACTGAAACTCAAAACAAAGCAAAATGTGATTAAATGAGATAATTCCCCTCCATACCCCGTATCACTCCTCCACATGTGGCCAGACCCCCCTAGAGATCCTAGCAACAGAAAGACTTAACTTGCAAGACGTCAGTATCAATCGGGAAGTGAGAAAGAGCGGATATACGTTGCGCGGGCTCTCCCCTTCCGATACGATCGATCGGCAATAATACGTCTTTTTCACCCCCCAAAATACTATTCCCACTTGTTTTATTGCTGTTACATGTTAATATCTTTATATTAAACATAACATAGGCGCATATGAATAAAGTAATAACGATATTTATGGGAAAATACCAATTTTTGTCGGGAATGAACCAAAAAACCTTCGCCTGGCGGGACGTTTCAAATACTATAGCTTTGCTGTTTAAAGGTTAAGGGGAAGTATTCGGGGGTTTTTTCTGAACCCCTTTTTCCTTCCTGTTTAGACTCATTAGTTTTCCAATTTTAATATTTTCACCCATTGTTTTGTGAATATTAAGACCTTTCTTGTCATTTAGGTGTCAATTTTTTCCTGGCGAGTGATAGCGAGCCTGTAATTAAGGAGGAACCGGCCTTCGGTTTGGACAGTTTTCTACCGAAAAATTTACAAATTTATCTCGAAGGGGTGTGTTTGGGATTGTTTTTCTTTAAGCTTGATAAAGGTCTAAGGAGCAATCTAAAACAAATATAAATACCAATAATAATAACAAATAATGCAAACAAATAAAATACCGTCCCCTTAAGTTTTGAGGAGAAAGTTACCCTGTTTATTGGTGTTCGCTGTTTGTGGCATATCTATAGTTCGTTCATTCTAGGTTTGTAGAAATCGTAACTTCTAACCTCTGTAACTCGATAAGGGCTAGAACAAATGGGCTGTACATTGGTACACTTAATTCCTGGCTGACTCTTCCCAAATAGTGGAAATATTAGGTCAATTACTATAGTCGTTTATGAGTTATAGAGGTTAGTAGTAACTATTTTTGACTAAACTAAAATGGATGGACTATAGTAACGTAAAGTAATGAACCACAATCCACACGCTATTCCCTTATTAACCCCTTGAAGATTATGACGCAATTTTGTCATATTTTGTTTACTATTATTAGACGATGTTATTCAGATTAGGAAGGGTATAAGGAAGTCAGAAGTTAAATTCAGATAGTGTTCACCTTTTTAACTCCCATAGATCCTTCCTAAGGTGTAGAATATCGTCTAATGATAGCCAGAATAAACTGTCAAAATGCGTCATGATCCTAAAGGGGCTGATGTGCAGTTATAATTATATATTGTATGTTAAATTGACAGTTCATCCAATGCAAACAGGATATAATTATATTTCTTTACTGAAGAAGCCCTCAACACCACTCATATAAACAGTAAATACCCGCTAACTTCCCTCCCCCACACCAAAACTAAGTCTACAGTATATCTTTTGCAAGTTCTTCATTATATATATATATATATATATATATATATATATATATATATATCGGTATTATGTAAGTACGTATTCATATATACGGTTTTTCTGTCATCATTGTTTGCCAGCCAGTAGCCAGCCCTTACTCCCACAAGGGGTGTGGAGGATCAGCAGGAGACTCGAGAAAGGACATAAAATTAGGTGACAGGAGAAGAACACATATAGCAGTTCGCTCACAAAAATCAAGCATACACACATTCAAAAGTACCAATCACTCATCAACCACCGAAATCAATGGCTTCACCCCCGATTATATTATTAACTTATTAATTACGTACACAAATAAACCTGGTAAACTGTTCAAGTGTATACTGTTCTTATCGTAGTCTTCCCAGTAAAATATGGACCTACGACATTACCTAAAATGGTTAATCGAATATTGTAATTATCCTGGAAGAACGCCAGATATTCAGCATTTAAATGATCTTGATGGATTATAGCTTTTAGTAAGATATTTTTATAGCATGTAGAGCTTTCTGTGTTATAGTCAATTCAATCAAATATATACTGATCATGCGATTTCATCAAAAAACCTGTTTTGAACTTATTAGCATTATCTCCCCAAGATGCTATTGTGAATAGAATTAGCTTAGGTAATGCAAGGTTATGCTAATGTGCTTGATACGGGAGTCCTGTTGCGCTACATAATTGTGTTAACCCTTTTAAAACAGGTGTCGTCCTTTTCTCTTTATTCTGCCTACTATTAGACGATTTTATTAATTTTAGAAATGGGCCTCGAGCAATGGACAGGCTTCGCACTACCTCACTTAACAATTTCTTCTACCACAAATCCTTCTTTAACTGCACAAACGCGTTTAAATAGAGCATGAATAATATTAATTAGACGTCGCCGGTACAGTAGGGGTTAAAGCACTCATATAGCTCACTACCACTATTGTTCAGCCACTAAAGCATAACATAGCCTTCGAAACTAATAATTATATATATATATATATATATATTTATGATGTCTATCTATCTATTCTATCTATCTACTCAGCACCAATCCCCACTGTTCCTATTATTGTTTTTTTGTGGGGGAGGGGAGGGGGGGGTAGCAGGTAGACAGAGCCAGAATAGGGACAACACAGAACACAACAGAAAACAATGAACACATAAAAACAAAACACAAATTCACACACATCTAGGTCATCCAGAAGACCCAGAGACCAGGGTCACCAAGGTCCCTCCAGCACTCTCCTGGCCCCGAACCACCCGGAGAGGTTCCGATCTTGGCAGGCAGACATGCAGTGGAGCCGAAGCCACAAGTCCGCCCACCACACTTCCAGGCGCACCCTTCATATAAACCATCTCCTCGGGCCAGGCGCCTGATGGACTATTATCTAGTCCAACTTGCGCCCGACGCCTTCCCCCAACTAACCACGTGTTCACTTATCTAATCATCTATTCACAAGCATTCTCCATTCATTCCTGTTTATTACCACTTCCCTTGCCTGATCTATAGTCATTCCTCTATCATCCAAAGCTTGTCTTACACAGTCTCTCCATCTCAATGGGTGTCTTCCTGCCCTTCTATCTCCCCTGGTATCTGACTCACATATTATCTTTGTAAGCCTTTCATCTTCCTTTCGTTCAACATGACCATACCACCTCAGCACCCTTCTGTCCACTCTGGCTGACAAATGCTCCTGCTGCCCTACTCTCCTATGTATCTCTTCATTTCTCAGCTGTCTCTACGAGTAACTCCACACATACTCCTCAAGCAGCTCATCTCCATCACATCCAGTTTTCTTCTCTCCTTCTCCTTCAGAGCCCATGTCTCAGCCCCATACATCACTGTTGGCACAACAATTCCTTGATACACTGCACTTTTTACTTTCATTCCGAGATTTCTCGTCTTCCACATACTTTCCATTGCTCCGAAAACCTTCCTTCCTTCACACTCTCTGTTTTATCTCCATTTCCATACCTCCACTCCTGCTTATCGCTCATCTTAGATATTTAAAACACTGGACTTTTTCCAATATTTCCCCATCCAGCCTCACATCTAGATTCACGCTACGATCGGGGTACCCCTATTACACGCCATTACTTTTCTATTATTGACGTTCACCTTCAATTTCCTCCTCCCACAAATGTGGGAGGAGGAATTGAAACCGAGATGTCAACCATGATGCGGGGAGGTGTGGCAGAGTGGTCTTGCCACTGGACTGGTAATCCAATGGACCCGGGTTCGAATCCAAATATGTCAATGGGAAGATATTACTGGGATGGAATTTGTGTTGTACCTAGTTTCAGTGCATTACCACAGCACACCGAAATGCCAAACACAAAATACCCTCATTGTTCCCTGACTAAATAGCACTGTATGAATATTCCCAAATTCAAAATATGATACTGGGGGGCAATGCCTAGTGAGTTAATTGCTCATTAGGTGGCGTTCTGAGAGTGAGGGTCCGAGTGTGGGGGATGAGACGGTGAAGTGCAGAGGTGAAGCGGCTTCAGAGATGGAATTGCTTCGAGCCGGGGTGCTTCGCATGTCTCATTCCCTAGACTGGAACAAGACCTCACGGGCCTCACCGTGTTCAGCGGTGTAGTGTAAAGGCTCTCAGCCTATTTCTTGGCTGAGCAGAAACATATGTAGAGTATATCAACGTACACATATTTGAGAGAAAAAATAAATATTAGTATCCGCCAGTATTGGCCAAAAGAGCTTAAATTCCTGATACCGACAGGGAAAGGTTTATGTTTTGCTGATTTATTATATTCAATTATTTTTTGGTCGCCTCCAGAACCTTTGACGCACAACTCTCCTAAACAGCTGCCTCCACGAAATTGAACACTAAGACCAAAGTTCTTCGCAGAGCCAAAATGAACGCAGGTTTATAAGCTGTTAACAAGGGCTACAGATATGGGCAGGGCCTACCCTTTTATTGCAGTAAGTTAAAGACTATGCCCAGGTGGGGCATTTCCTGCTAGTTCCGTTCAGTGTATATAAAATACCCAAAAAAATCATAACCACCATACCAGTTCGACAAGGAAAAAGGAAAGGAAAAGAAGGAGGGGAGACTAATATAACCGAGACAAGAAGGAACACGCACCAAGGACAACGAAGCAAGATCAATGAAGGAGAAACTAAACCAAAACTAACAAAGACGAAGGAAGGAGATACAAAGTTCAGAAGAACGAAGAGCCCAAGAATACCCGCCCTCAACAATTATGCAACAAGGAAAAGCGACAACAAGAACAAGGCACAGAAGACCAACACAGAGAAAAAAAGTTAACCTCCACCACGGAAATCAAACGCGGCATCAAAACCACAGAAGGACATCAATACCACAGCAAAATCATCAACACATGGCCGCCCAGAATCTACCTGTATACCACTACACCATACCAGACGAGACGCCAGGATTGCCACAATAAAGCTTGCTATACCAACCACGTCAGGCAAGACAATTCCAGTTCCGAACAATAACCACGAGGCTACTAAGGAGAAAATAGTGTACAGTCAGAGGCACAAGGACTAACACAAACACACCACCAAGGAGCAGTTGTGCCGTTCTTCCACCCAGAGGCCTACTCACCTGCCCGCAAACTTCTAGGGGGTCTACCTAATCCCCCCAGAATACGCCCCCTGTACTTATGACCTTCTGACCTCCTCACACTTGACCTGGGACATCTCAGCCTAAGTCGTCACTACCCCCACGAAAACCATAATAGAGCAAGGGACTGGAGTTCTCGCAGAGAGGCTCCGGTCCTGACATTCTTCTTGACTTACAGTGTGCTGGCTTCATAATCCAATAGGGTTGATAGCCTCTGAAGTCCTATTTTAACTAAATATATGGTAGAGCAATCAATTATGGGGCTTGATAAACTGAGATGTTAGCAATCAAGTCCTAAAATTACCCTCCCATTTAAGGAAAGAATTAAAGCCATGGTGAATATCTTTCGAGGTCTGATGAGTTGTTTTCCCTATTGAGGAATTACTATTACCACACGCCATGGTATAGTGCTTAATAATAAGATTCCTAATAGGCTGCACCTTTGGTATTAGAAGCATAACCGCAAGGACATGTCCCCACCTTACTTTTTTTGCCAAAACCGCACTCTAAAACTATAGAAAGATACTTGCCATGGTAAAGGTCATTCTAATAGTTCGGGCTTTGTGAGACATCGTTTAAATAGCGGCACTCTACAAATAGAAGTCCATGCTGTATCTGTCTAACGCCATGGTCGAGGACACATACAGTAAATAGGTCTAACACAGAACCTGAGTTCTTTGAATCTCTTATAACGGTCAGTGGTAGATCGAGTGAAATTAGTAAGTTCATGATCTTACTATCTCCTCGCGTTAGCCCAATACCTTGGCACTGTGTCATGACACTAGAGACGCTGTATTAAAGACCCCAAGTCAAGAGTACCGAAACGGAACTTCATCAACGATTAGTATAACGGTCGGGATAGACGAGCATTAGTAGCCTAGGACATGTCCTCGCTCACGCTCGCGTTAGACCGATGAGAGAGCCCTATCTCATGACATCAAGGAGCTATCATTTAAGACCCAAAACCAACTAATCCATCTGTATCCCAAACTACACCATCCACACGGCAGGACTACCTAAGAGGCTCGACGGAAACTAGACCACCAAACTTCACCACTCTCATCTTTATCCAGACTGTGCTCATCACTCCAGCCTTCAAGTGCTAGATTAGGAGTGTTACTGAAAATACCTTTCACTCATACACCATTGCACCCAGGTGAAATACTTAGGAAAATAGAGTCACTCATTGGACTCTGCTATATTTTCACACCAGTGCGACCACTTACAATACTTAGGAAAATAGAGTCATTCATTGGACTCTGTTTTATTTATATACCAGTGTGATTAAGTATATTGTATTGTTTCATTGTTCTATGATACTAGTGATAAACCTGAGATACTGAGTTGAACCTAAGTATATGTTTTCTCATCAATACGAGATACGAGATAAAACACTAAAGAGAATAAATCAAGTATATCGTACACTAGTGAATTAAGGTGTATAGTGCATAGTAAAAAAGAGAGAGAGACAAGTATATTCCTAGTTCCTTCGTGGATCCTCGTCCGTGCTCGGCTAATATATGTATATAACCATTGTTCACATATAAATAAGTAATATTGTGCTGTCTAGTGAGTTACTAATTAAAGTTGTTAATACGATGTACGCAGTGTTATATTTTACCCTTTACTCCTGTGCATGTGTTGTATGATTTTGACTTCTCCAGTTAAGTAGAACCTACCAAATCCCAATACAAACCCGGTAAAAACCCTGGCATAACAGTATATCAAGCCAGCGTCATATCCAATAGCCCTAACAAAAATCAAATTATTTCCAATGAAAAGATTGGGTCGTACACTCCCCATAAAATCTTCAGTCATTCATTTCTCCTCCCACTGACCAAGCTAGATGAAATAATTAGTAATTTTAGCAACTAATGTGTTTGTAATGCGGGACGATTTGAAATAACATGAAATGAACCTCGCATTCGTACCTGGTATATAACTGCCACAAATAAATGTAGAATTAGTTAAGCGTCTCTCTCTCTCTCTCACTTCCTTCTCTCTCTCTCTCTCTCAGCTATTCTCATTTAATAGATTGACAATGTACAGTACTGTACAGTATATATACATATAGACCAGTCAAAGTAGGGCTGGAGTTAGAACAAATTGCAATAGAAGGTTTTTTGGCTTTAACTTGTTTATTAGGTCCCTCTGATGAACATATAAAAAGTCTCCAACTTTTGGACACCGGGAAAGTGGTTAATTTGCATAAATTCAAGATGGCCGCCGTCCAAAGCTTCAATTTACAGATAACTTTTTTCTGGTTGCTCCTAGACCCTATAAATGTATTACAAACAACGTTTTTTGGCTTTAACTTGTTTATTAGGTCCCTCTGATGAACATATAAAAAGTCTCCAACTTTTGGACACCTGGAAAGTGGTTAATTTACAGCCAAAAAACCTTACAGCCAAAAAACCTTCTATTGCAATTTGTTCTAGGTCAAGCCCTACCTTTACTGCACATTATTGTCTATTACATTTTGCCTAGGCCTATACTAATCCCATCATCTTGTTTCTTGTTTCAACAGATTGGTGCGACATCTACCGAAGCCATGGAAGAAGAGGTGGTGCATAATCCCTGCGGCATTTGCTCAAACACGTTAGACGAAGGAGAAACAGTCAAGCTGAGGGCGAAGGGAGCAGATACTATCAACAAGGCCAGTACTGAACGTGGAACGCCATCAATTACCGTGTCCGAGGGCCAAACGGTGCACATTGATTGCCGAAAGAAGCATGTCAATACGAAGCCAAATAGAATTCCTGGGAAGCAGAAGAAACGTCCTGAAAAACCTGCTCTTCGTTCTCAGACACCAGACTTTTGTTTTACAGAGAACTGCTTTTTTTGTGGTACAAAAATCTATTTGGACACTAAGCATGATTCAGAAGAAGTGTATCCAGTACGCACCTTCAACTTTCAAAGGACAATACATGGACATGATTGACCTGCTGCGTCGCTTCCTGAGGGCACTGAGAATGGGCGATTTCCTACTGTACCTCGGAACACTCCAGGAGATGTTGCCGTACTTTGCAGCGTGTGGTCATAACAATTATGCCAAGTCAGCCCATGTGTACATTCAAGACATGATTGAACTTGAGCAGCTCAACCCAGACATGTTCTGTCAATTGAACTCCGGTCTATTTGTGATCCGCCGAAGTGATCGGCTGTGGGCAGGACTGCCAAGCGACTTGGTTATAGAGCAGGTTTTGATGCGCTCTTTGAAAACGAATGGTGGATTGACACGTGGTAGGGGCATGGAGGAAACGCAACGCCTGCGCTGGTTACTTGCTATGCCAGCCTGCGCTGAGGTGAGTGAAGTTATGCAAGAACTGACAGGGAAGCATTTCCACACCTCTGAGCAGCACAAAGAAATGACTGAAGCAAGGCGTGAACGAGATAGGAAGGACACAGAGAAGGTTCTCGCATTCTTCAAGGATTATGATCCATTTCAAGAATCAAATGAACTCAGGAATATTGCCAACGGTGTGACAGGACCAGCCTCGGCCAATCCTCATTTACTGTATGAGGTTGGTATGAACATTGTGCAGAAGATGGAAGGTAGCAATGCTTTTGACTTTTCATTTAGGAAGAAAGATCAAGTTGAGTCGTTGGGTGCAAAGGTTACAATCAGTGCTGAAAAAGTACCAATCGACCCACAGCTCCTTTTCCAGAGGCTCCTCATCTTTGCTAATAACAGGGACTTAGGTGTTGAAGAGGTCTTTGCGTATGAGTTGTCTAGCTACCCTACTGCTCTGTTCGATAAGTGGGGGAGGCTCAGGGAAGCCAATAAACCACAGCTAGGAGATGAGATAGCTGCTGTTGTTCCCAAGTCGTCATTGGAATCATTTGAGGAAGAAAGGACTGTGACCCATGTTCTGGATGGTGGTTCCTTATTGCAAAGGATTCCATGGAAGAAGGGTGACACATTTGAGGACATTGCAAGCATGTACATGAAGCATGTTTCCAAAAACTTTCTCAACCCGGTGGTTGTATTCGACGGTTATAAATCAGGACCTACTACCAAGGACATGACACACAATCGACGATCAAAAGGAGTCTTTGGTCAAAAGGTGATGTTCACTCCAACCATGCCCCTTCGGTCAAAAAAGGAAAACTTCTTGTCAAACTCGGACAATAAGCAAAACTTCAGTGACTTATTGTGTGAAACATTCAAGGCAAATGGAATTGACTGTGTCAATGCGCCAGCAGATGCAGATGTCATGATTGCGAAGAAGGGAATTGAGCATGCAAGGGAAACCGTGACATATGTGATAGGTGAGGACACAGACTTGTTGGTGCTGTTGTGTCATTATGCGGAACGAGGGATGAATGATTTGTACTTCAAGTCGAGCAAGGAAGGTGGGAAATGTTGGCATATTAACTCAGTAGCAGAAGCTCTCGGTGAAAGCATCTGTCGTGTCCTGCCAGTTGTCCATGCACTCTGTGGATGTGACACAACCTCACGACTGTATGGTATTGGTAAAGGGGCTGCCTTGAGGAAAGTGAGGGAAGACAACGGTTCTTGAAATGTATAGAAGCATTCTGTTGCCAAAGTGGAAGTAAAGACGCGATATCATCAGCTGGTGAAAAGGCCTTGGTTTATTTGTACGGGGGAAAAGGAAATGACACCCTTGACGGACTGCGAAAGACAAAGTTTTGCAACAAGGTGGCAAAAAGTTCAACTACCGTTGAAGTTCACAGCCTTCCCCCAACAACCGATGCAGCCAAATACCACTCGTTCCGAGTTTATTGTCAGGTCCAGGAATGGATGGGGAACTGTGTGGACCCCGAGAAATGGGGCTGGTGTCTGCGGAAGGGACAGCTTGAACCGAAGACGATGGATTCGCTAGTGGCTCCTGATTCACTACTGAAATTGGTCAGATGTCAGTGTAAGGGCAACTGTGACACTCAACGCTGTAGTTGCAAACGGAATGAGCTTGAATGTTCCAGTGCATGTGGTCAATGTAAAGGACTCTGTCAAAATAGCAACTTTGATGCAAGCACCGATGATCCAAGTGAATACGAACTCCTATCATGAATTACATAATTGGCTCTGAATGACGTCATACTACGTCATGTTTTTTTTTTTTTTTTTTTATAAAAAAGAGGGACAACAGGTCAAAAAACCCATACAAGCACAAAGTGCCTGTGTCACCCCTTGTGAAAGAGACAGTTCAGCCTGTCTGTAAGGTTTTTCGGCTGTAAATTAACCACTTTCCAGGTGTCCAAAAGTTGGAGACTTTTTATATGTTCATCAGAGGGACCTAATAAACAAGTTAAAGCCAAAAAACGTTGTTTGTAATACATTTATAGGGTCTAGGAGCAACCAGAAAAAAGTTATCTGTAAATTGAAGCTTTGGACGGCGGCCATCTTGAATTTATGCAAATTAACCACTTTCCCAGTGTCCAAAAGTTGGAGACTTTTTATATGTTCATCAGAGGGACCTAATAAACAAGTTAAAGCCAAAAAACCTTCTATTGCAATTTGTTCTAGGTCCAGTTAAATGATTGCTAGATTTACTGGACTAATATCCCTCTGAGCCTCTAACACAGCATTTATTTAAATAATCTGTTAAGTGCCAATTCATATCCTTTTGCAAGCCAATATACATGCCCCTTGCATATGTAAGCAACATAATTGTCCTCAATATTCTTTGCTAATGGTTTGATCTACAATTAAGTACCTTCGGATATGAGGCATATCCATCCCGGAGGACTACTAGTATCTTCCTTCTGAATATTGTTTTGCTAATAAACTTAATTGAATCTTGATCTTTGCACGTATACAGTTTCCTTCCTTACTTATTGATATGTTGTGTCAGGTACGATGAAGCGATACTGCTGATATCTGTAGACTTGCGTTGAAATTCAACTTTCCCTTTTAAGATGTGTGTTTTTTTTTTTGTTTTTTTTTTTATTTACTACCATATTTATCTTCAGTACAATGGCTGGCCTTAAAACAACTTATTTATAATTATGTAGTATGTCCCACCTTCCCAACACATACACACACACACACCTCCCCTCTCACACTTTCCTCCTCCCTGGAGTACCTTACCTCCTCCTCCTCCTCCCCCCCCCCCCCCCCCTACTCCTCCTCCTCTCCCACCCATTCCTCTACCTCCTACAACCCCCCTCCCTCTTTCCCATAACACCACACACCCTACTAAATATTATATTACTATCGGCATGTAAACTTCTCCACTGGTCATATTGCGCTAACTATCCCCTCAATAACCATTATTGTAATAAGAATTTGAACCATGTCACTCATGTTTGTAAAATATTTGTATTACTATAATTCCATTATAACTTCGGTAGTTGGTAATATTAGTCACATTATGTATGTGACTCTTGTATTCAGCTAACTATGACCTCAATAACCGTTGATGTAAAGAAGAATGTGAAGTGTCCCTCATATGATTGTAATATATTTGTCGTATTTTATTGCATAATAATTTATGTAGTTCGAAATATTAGTCACATCATGTATATAATAATTGTATTCAGCTAATTATGATCTCAATAACCATTGATGTAAGAAAACATGAATGGTCTCCTCATATGATTGCACTAGTTTTGTAGTGCTATTATTTACCTGTCAATTAATAATTCAGTCACATTTTTTTTTTTTTTTTTTTCATAAGCACGTATATACAGCACATGTGGCAATCAAATGAGGAAACTATAATAACACCAACGACGATACTGTTGTTACAGTAGAATAATGGCTTTTTGAGCAGTATGTATTGCCTTACCAGTGGTTGTCCCCTTATTATTATTATTATTTTATTATTATTATTGAAATACCACAGGAACGAAAATTCCTGGGAGCGAAACTTCCACCCCCAACGAGATCCCTCTCTTTCTACCACCTCCCTCCACATGTTACACGTCTCGTTAATCACAGTCTTCTAATATACAAATCACATTTCCTTACCCCCTGACATTCTTGAAATACCCACTAAGTATATTCAATTAGATACCAACCATGCAGACTATAATACGTTCGTTGTGTATAGGTACGAGGCGATCTCAAGACACCTTAGCTCCCAGTGCACAACGAACCGGATCATGATTATGTCCGCCTGTATTAAATTATGTATTATGTTGATTTATACCATTGCCTATTTTTTAATAATTGTATTCAGCTAACTATGATCTCAATAACCATTGATGTAATGAAAATATGAATAGTCTCCTCATACGATTGCACTAGTTCTGTAGTGCTATTATTTACAACCTGTCAATTAATAATTCAGTCACTACAAGCTTGCTTGTGTTTTTTTTTTTTTTTTTTTTTTTTTTTTTTGAGATAGGTATATACAGACCATGTGACAATTAAATGAGGAAACTATAATAACACATCTGAATAATGCCAACCTGACTTATAAACACAAATATGAATGTAACCAGACGACGATGCTGTTGTTTCAGTGGAATAATGGCTCTTTGAGCAGTATGTATCGCCTTACTAGTGGTTGTCCCCTCACAGGATGGGGGGCGCTGCTCAATAAACTCGCCCCTCGGGGCAAAATCAAAATCAATCTCTCTCTCTCTCTCTCTCTCTCTCAGATCTCTCTCTCGTACACACAAGACATTCACACAAACAATCAGACAGTCATAAATATGAAAGACAAATTAATAATGAAAGAGAGAATATATAATTACAAAATGAAATAGTAAACAACAGTAGCTGCAATAATAATATTAAAGCCTGCACTACATATTGCGAAAATGTATTTGAAATGTTAGAATGTTAGAACATTGAGAACGAGAGAACAATTATAATGATTGAGTGAGAGAGGTACATAATAGCCCTCATGTGTGCATGACTCAAATCACATATTCATTAGCATATTCTAAGACTGAAATTACGCCCAGGAATGTTTAAAAACAGTTTTTTTAGTTATCTTTAAATTACTAAGGTTTTCTATGAACCATACACTGGAAGATAAATATTTTAGAAGACTAACTTAGCTATTGTTTTACATATTTATATAGATACTTTCGCTAGATAGTAACTGGCAACTGTCAGCCTGAGAGGGTTAAAAACAACTGAATGAAGTGGAAGGAATATGATTGATAATGGAGAGAGAGAGAGAGAGAGAGAGAGAGAGAGAGAGAGAGAGACCAACCAACCAACCAACCAACTGACCGAGCATTCTTAGGACTCCTTGGTATTATTTTTCTATTGCGCTAGACATATCAAAAGCCTTTGATACAGTCTGGCACAAATCTCTAATTACTAAACTACCCTCCTTCGGTTTATATCCCTCTATCTGTGCCTTTATCTCGAATTTCCCTTCTGGCCGTTCCATGACTGTGGTTGTGGAAGGCCATCGTTCACTTCCTCAACCTATCAACTCCGGTGTTCCTCAGGGTTCCGTCCTATCTCCAATTATTTTACTAATATTCATTAATGATCTTCCCATCTGTACCTCCAGTCCTATACATTCAAATGCTGATGACTCCACCTTACACTATTCAACTAGATTTCCAGAACCCCCCAACAAGCAAGCACTCAAACTATCACGCAAAGATGCCATAAGACACTTAAATTTTGACCTATCAACCATTTCCATTTGGGCAGAGAAAATCTTGTTACTTTCAATGCTTCCAAAACCCAATTTCTCCATTTATCTACTCGTAAAGAACTCCCACAGGACTATCCCTTATACAATACACAAATCAATCCTAAACCCCTGTCAATCGGGGATAATTGTAACTTCTACTACCTGCCTGGCGGGCATATTTACCCTAAACGAGCTTCATTCCATGCTCTTTTTCATGCATAAACAAGAGCCAAAGCGTAATACAATTATGTATCCGTGAAAGGGCGATAATTAAGCTTTCCAATGACACCTAAATCATCCTTGTACGACCAAAGGTTCTCTTGCAACAATTGCGCAACACGAGGGCAAAAACCCTAAAATACGGTAAATTCCCGGGTTTTTCTTTGTCTCGCGAGGCCAGGGGTGTGGAATGTTGTGGTGGGGACCTCAGTCACCTCACTCGGTCCATGCCGAGCGGTCAGAGCCCGCCTATTGTCCTCCCAACGCGTGGACTCTCTATCAGAGCCGATAATATGCTCTACATCCCTTCCAACATATATTCGGGCCCCGCAGGGATGGCCATGGTTCTCTCACCCGACATATGTCGGGCCCCGCGGTTGGGGTGTCTTCTCTCAGTATTCTAGTAATCTCTTTCTCTCCTGATCTCACTTGGAAAGACCTTATTACCACCCTTGCTAAAACAGCTTCCCAGAAGCTGGGTGTGCTCAACTGCATCAAGTTTTATTTTTTCCCCTGCACAGCTTCTTGCTCTGTACATGGCCACAGTGCGTCTATGTATTGAGTATTGTTCATGGTGTGGGGAGGATTCTCTCACATTTCTCTCTTTTCACCGCAGTGTTACATCTCTCTCGCTATTCTACTGCTATTACAATAATCATTGTTCCTCAGAGCTCTCTCAGTGTATACCACCTCCTCTACGTAGAGTACATAGAACCTGTCTTGCAACACAATCCCAGCCCTATTATGTGCAACTCTTCAATCCAAGATTGAAACGATATTCTCAAACCTTCTAGTCAACATCTGAGCTCTGGAATTCTCTCTGTTAATCCATCTTCCCCTCATCCTATGACTTAAATTGCTTCAAGCTCCATTTGTCCAGGCGTATTGGCTCGAATGTTCCTTGATTTTGGCTCTGTCACTCCTTCAACTGGGGGAGGCACTCGCCACAGGAAGTTCTGCCTTTTGTCTCCCTCATCCACATAGAGAAAAAAAAAAATATCTGTGCAGTTCTTTGCAATACCATGGTCTTACGTAACGGTTATCCGATCCTAGGAAACAAAAAGATGCATACCGGAGCAATAAATATGAACTTGGATGGATTTGGTTTCTGCACAGAATGCTGGAAAGTGCTATGGAGTGGCACAAATTTGGTGAATGCCACAAAATTTCTGACGTTTGACGTCTCGCCACGGAAAAATAAGATACTCTGAGAGGCTTCAAGGAGTTTCCCGAACATATCAAAATTTGAACAAATAATAGGCCAAGAACCGCGTTTCGTAACAAGTCGGCACATGATTCTTGTAGATAGGGTTGGGGTTTAAGAGAGGCTGTCTGCTCCAGTGCAGTTGCCTTTTACAACACGCACTATGATACGGAGCAAATAATATTTTTGTGTTCTGCCCGAAAGAAAAGCCATTGACAATAAGCATACAAAATTTAATTATGTATCCTTTGTTATCACCATACCATGTCCGGTGCATTAATGGAGTCGACAAATATATCAAACTTATTTGACTTTAAACATAGAATAATAATTCATATATTTCTTGATCATTTGTGCTCAAGAAGAAACAAAAATCTGTTACTATCGTGTTAAGTCATACATTTAGTAACGCAAACACAATAATCCATGAGAGGTGTAGTGGAGTGGTCCTGCCACTGGACTGGTAATCCAATGGTCCCGGGTTCAAATCCCGATATGTCAATGGGAAGATATTATTGGTATGGAATTTGTGCTTTACCTAGTATCAGTGCATTACCTTAAAGCCCACCGAAACACCAAAAATAAATACCCTCATTGTTCCCTGACTAAATAGCACTGTATGAATATTCCCATATTCAAAATATGCTACAGGGGAACAATGCCTAGTGAGTTGATTGCTCAATAGGTGGCGTTCTGAGAATGATGGTCCAAGTCTTGGGGTTGAGACAGTGAAGCACGAGGGCAAAGCAACTCCATATATATGCGAAGGCAAGATGGCAAAGGTTGGTTGCAGCTTCACATGTCTCACTCCCAAGATTGGAACAAGGCCTCACAGGATTCACAGTGTTGAACGGTTGAATGTACTGGCTCTCAGCCCATGCCCGAGAGGGAGTAAGTTGGAATACAGAAAAAACCAAAAAATACATATCATTTAATGATAATAACATTTACTTCCTGTAAGCAAATTAACCAAAACTAGTCCTTACCATTATCATTACAAATTATTATCAAAATAATGAGTTATGTTGATGGTGACCACTAATATACAGTATTGAATATTTTAAAGGATACGGTTGTCTCGCAAATAGGTGAGGAGTGTACAGGCTGGGTCCACGGAAGAGTCCTCAATCTGTTGGAAGAAAAATAACTTGGAGTTACAACCATGAATAAAAAGGTAAACATCCAGTTTTACACCGGGGACGATGTTCACAAGTATATTTGTTTGGCAAGAATGTAGTTACCGGGTGTACCGCCGGTCTTGGTTACACTACGCGGACGCTTACCATCATGTTCCCGTCTATTTTGACTGCCTTTGGATACAAAAATACATTACCCTAACCAAACAACCTAACCTAACCTAACCTAGTATTATAGATTTATAAGTATTTATTTTATTATAAATATTTATAGATGATTTATGTTGTATGTCGGTAGTGGTACACACGGTAACAACATCCATCCCATTTGTTTTCCCTTGGTTTGGGTTTTTTAGGTGTTTTCTTGTATTTACCTCATCAAAAATTGCAAAAAAAGCCATTATCCATTAATCTTAAGCCACAGCCCCCCCAGGGTAAGTTGAGGGGGGATCTGCCCCCGTCACCCCCCATGGCTTATTGACATCAGCATCGATGTTGCCAGTAGGGGGCTCTAATTAGGCTTTGGCATAAATCAAGAAGGAGGTCGGGCGAGAGGTGTGGGACCCGGACCGACAAAACAACATATGGCGATCGGCTGAGAGGTACGAAATCTAGGGATTTTTGTTAGCGATTAGGGACATACATTCCAGTGAAGTACAGTCAAATCGTTTAATCTGCAGTCTCAGAATATTATTTAGGCTTATCAGAAGCTTTAAAGTTAATATATACGATGCATTTGCAATATATAACATGGAAAAGGGGTGAATCAAGAAATATATAAGCGATACCGTTTCTTATATCAATCTGAACAAATTTAATTCCATAGCCATTATTTCTGAGACTACGCGGATTAAACGAGTTGATCAATTATAATAACAAGACACTATTTTTTAGCGATGGCCATAATACAATGGATAGTAATAAAGATTGTCCAACTATATTCAATCCAAGCTACAGTATATCGCAACCCGAAGTCACAAGCTCGAGTCCAGTCCTTCCGAAATATAAAGCTTGATTATTATACCCCGGGTAATTCTATTTATTAGTGGCCCCTCCATCATTGACGACATGCCTATTAGTAAAATAGCCTCCATTAAAGCGCCATTTGAATCGACCTCCACGGGGAGAACGGAGTACACTTCATAAGGGTAACGCTTATTCTCTTATGGAATCGTCTTATGATTGGGTACTCGCTACTTAAAACTTTCGTAAAATGTAAAAAAGAAAAATGTATTTAATAATTGTTATACTACAGCTTTCCATCTCGTGGATTTCTTGTGCGGACTTCCTTGACGCCGCTCTCTGAGCCGCCATACTTCCTTCCTCTTCCCGCGGTCGTACCGAGAGGTTGGGTGCTAGTGTGCTCCGTTTCATTCTTCATTCTCTCCCTTCTAGTGAGTCCATACTCATTTGTATATATCTGAGTTGTATTGAACAAGGTTTTAGATTAGCTAGCACAGGCTACCCCATTTGTACACCCACAGGAAGTGTTAAAATAGGGTACTATTATACAGGCGCCTTCGAGTCCCCCAGGATCTATGCATCATATGTTTTGTTTGTTGTTTATCTGTGCCTTAGCTCTTGCTTAACTAACTAGTTAGGAGGCTACCATCTACACAGGATTATGCTTCAGGCCGTCTCTATGAGGCAGTTGCATTATAGTTTTTAGCAGACGCTCTAGTTTAAGGATTGCCACACGTGGTGTGAAATCTTCTGGAGTCTGTGTCTGCGTGTGGGCCCCTCTCGTGGGCCTCTCCACCGTGCGCTGCTGCTGCTGGGTCTTCAGGAGATTTGGTAGCTGCCAAAATGCTGAATTCTACGAGCCTAATGGCCAGCCTCAGTAGGGGTCTCCGGGTAAAGCTAGGGGTTATTATTTTATGAATAAAATTACTCTATATGTCATAGCCTAAGTTGTTTCCCTGAGTTTTGCATGTGTGATTTTAAATGTTTACAGGGAATCAGGAGACGTCCTGATGGTGTGTGGGTTTTGGGGGTGTCGGACTTTCCCAAATAAGTCAACACCTCTGAAAATTTTGGTTCGTTTTTCCGGCGGCTTTCAGAGCCTGCTGCCTGTTTCTCGTCCGCTAAGAAACTAACCAAATGTCCCGGCGTGGTGTGCTAAACCATGAACCTCCCGGCGGGAATGCTAATTCCTAAGGGATCCAAACTCGGCCCGCCAAGTGAACTCGCCCTGACCGATAGCCTCATGCGGCAACTTAGTACGCCCGGCGCACAGTTCAGTGGGAAATACTGACCAAATAGTCAGTGATAGCAAGAAAGCGTGGAAAATACTATCTTCTCTAGTCCTAACAGTCATTAATAGTAAAACACTTAAGGTTAATGGGCCAGTGACACTTTGTCACAGGTAAGCAGTTCCAATTTGTAAAAACCTGAGGTTTTTCTTGGTCAGGTCCAGTGGAAGGTTAGAGTAGCAGTGGCTATAGCTAATTCTCCGGCGGACTTGAGGATGTGTTAACACCTCTCAGGTTATCCTTATGAGCATTAATTCCTGGAAATTTCTATTTCCAGATCACAACACTTCAGTAGCGGTACCGGCGGAAGGAGAGGAGCCGATATACGGCGGGGGGGGGGGGGTCCTTTAACTCCATCATGCCTCGGTTTGACTTATGCGCTACTCCTACCTACTCTCTCTTACCAGTACCCGCACACAAATTATATATTAAATGCGTTAAGTGCCTTGATCGTTCATGGGGCTTATGGGTGTCCAAGAGATGCGCCGTGTGCTCAAGAGTTAAGAACGGCACTGTTCGACAAGAGACCTTTCATGTCTAGCAGCGCTAAAAGAGATAAATAACTTGTTTAATGGTTACGCAAAAGACGTGGCCCATAAGGCATTAGGCTACACTGTGACGATGAGGCCCTTTGGGATCATCTAGTGACTAAATCTCCTTTAGTAAAGTCAACTCCGGCCAAGTCAACTAAACAAAAAACGAAAACTAAAGTCCTCTCTAAAGAGCTTGTGAGTAGTAGTAGTAGTAGTGACAGTGAAAGCGCCGAGGAGACCCCACCCCCCCCTCCCCCCCAACCGGTCGAAGAGGAGACGGTCCATATCGAGGACTCCCCGTAAGCAGTCCTATCATTCTTCAGTCGAGTCGTCTAGGTCGACTAAAAGACGAAGGGAGGACTCTGATTCTTCGACACAACAATCTAGTTCAGGAAATAAAAGTGCCCGCACGGATAACACGCAGCCCCACCACCATCCTTCGCCGGGGTTGCGGCCACTCCCCTCCACCTCTACCTCCACATTACCTAACGTCCAATCTGGCAGCTCAGAGGTAGGGACGGAGGGGATTGAGTCGAGTCCTAGGGATGTGCCTAGCCAATTATTGAGTGAACCACAAGAATTTCCCTTCGCTATACCTAAGTTAAATTATGTAACACGTAGGGCTCCGCCAGTTGTGTCAAACAGGGTATTAGCCGAAAACTATATGGGTTCTCAGACTTGCTCACGTCAGACTTATGATAACTCTCAGGTGATACCAGACTTCCAACCACCCGTGGTTCAGTGCTGGGGGGTCTGGAGACAGTCAGAGCCCTCACAGGTAAATCTTTAAAGTAATAACCAGGCCACGACTAGGGAAAGTGTGAACTTAGAGACAATCCCCTCGTCTGTCCCGGATCTGGTTTGGCCACTGGATGATCAGGTACCTAAAACCTGGCAACAAACGCCGGAAGTTGTTGAACTACCAGGGGAGCCGGAGGACGTTGATCTGTCCTCGGCTCAACAAGTGAACAATGAGGAAGAATCGGAAGAGAGCTCTCAGTCCTCTAGGGGGTCCCACAGTAAATGTGTGACTACTGATTAACTAAATGAAATCCTACATAGAGTTATGCAGCAATATGTGCCTACTCCTCAAGATCCTTCCACTAGTACCCCGGTAGCTTCCCCGATTGAGGCTTGAGGCTCCGGCATATGTTATGGGAATGGACAATTAATTCACGGAATATCGAGTGCATACGGGGCTAGCAAGAAGAGGAAGGATTTAGTGAAGTGTTTGGAGGATATATTGGTGTGGTGGAGGGGTGATATATAGTGTAATGAGACTGAGCACATGCAACACCGCCAAGCTGCTGTACGATAAGTCTTCTGTACTTGGCTTACTGGACTACAGGTGAGAATTTTTTATGATTTTCTTGATTGTTATATAAGGCATCTGGCAATGAAGTAGATAATTTTAAAAGGAACCAAGCTGCTTCATTTTATGAATGGAGGATGCCTTTAGGCATATGGACCTTTTTGTTTTATCTGTGTTTTTCCTTACTCTGTTCATTGTCTCCTTTAAAAAAAAAAAAAAAAAAAAAAAAAATGCAGTTTCCCGCGATCTTATGACCTTAAGTCGTTATGTAATTGGGGTTGGGTGTGACAGGGATCTGCCTTGTGTGGGCCGATCGGCTTTTTGCAGACTCCCATTTTCTTATGTTCTTATGTTCTTAACACCTTACGAGCGGCCTATGCGGTTTATTTATATGTACCGCCCAGCGGGGTGTTTTTAGCCAAAATAGGGCTGTTTACGTGATCATTTTCATGCCTAAATAAGACCCAGAACGTAAAACAAGTACCTATCCCTGAAAGGGCATAAACAGAGCTTTCGAATGATACCATAACGATCCTTTTATGATGGCTAGTTTTCTTGCAATAACCGTGCAACGCGAGTGCAAAAAGCATGTAATTAGCCACTTTCCCGATACAATTCCTTATATAGCGAGTGAGAGAGGGAGGAGGGAGCTGGGATTCGTGTCAGTATGTTCGCCGCGGTGGTCTGGAGCAGTCATACGCTCGCTACTCTCCTGCCACCACTTGTCTCTCTCTCTCAGCAACATTACGTGCTGAAATTGCCACTCGACCTATGTCGAGCGCCGCCACATAGTCCAGCTTTATTAAATACGACTTATGTGGTGAGCCGCTAATTAAGGGTTAAGAGTGTGTAGTGATGGGACAGCGGTAGTGTTGTGAGTTGTTGAGTTTGTAAACAAACATGGCGGAGGGAATTTCAGATATGACGGAGGCGGAAGGAAGGTTACAACGTTTTCGTGGATTTAAGAGCACAGATAAGAAGTTAGAAGAGGTTAGTATTGTTGTGAAGGATTTGGAAAAGTGGATGAGGGATACGGAGAAATGGAAGGGGGATATTGGTGAGAAAGTTAAGGCACTGTGTGTAATGTGTGGTGTGACAGGTGGGGAAGGGAATAGGCCTAGCGAAGGAAGTGAATGCAGGCCTATTTTGGCTGTTAATGAGAGCCTAGAGATGGTATTGAAAAGGGTAGATGAACTGGGAGCAGAGAATATGGCATTGAAGGAGCAGCTGAAGGAAAACGAAGGACGTTTCACGGAAGTAAAGGAGTCAACTGCATGGACGGTGGTAGGTAAACAAAAAGTTAAGGATTTGGAGGATATTATGAAAGAGCAAAAGGAAGAAATTAATATGACCAAAAAAAAAATTGAGAGTGCAGTTGTAGGGGTCATGAAGAACAAGGAGAGTGTCGTGAAAGAGGCCATGGACAGGGATAGGGGTGTAATCTTGTATGGAGATATAGAGACTCATATGAATGATAATGGAGTGAGAAAAGCGAGGGATATGGAGACAGTGAAGGAGGTCATGAAAGGTGTGGATGAGGACGAATATGGATGGGAAGGGCAGGTGGAGGAGGTCAGTAGGATAGGTAGATATAAAAGGGGAGAGATGAGACCTATAAGGGTACAGTTTAAAACTAGGGTAGTGGCAGAGACTGTGACAAATTTTAGTTGGAGGCTAAATACAAATGATAAACTGAAACACATAAGACTAAAGAAGGATTTGAGTATAGAACAAAGGAAAAAAAATAAGGAATTACAAGAAAAGGCTGATGAAAATAATGGAAAGTTGGGTGAGGAGGATAAGATAAATTTTTACTGGAGAGTGAGGAACGAAAAAGTGAGGCAGACCCAGTAGTGCTAACGGGGGAGTAGGGTACGGACTGGAGGAGCGGGATGGTGTAATTGCTGAAGGAATGGTAGATGGATTAAGGATTATGTTTAGTAATGTGGATGTGTTTACCCAGGACAAGAAAAAATAACTGATATGTAAGTTGCAGGATGAAGAGGAAAAACCTGATGGCATAGCCCTACAGGAAGTAAGACCAAAAAATGCTAGAATTGAAAGGGAACTGGTGGAATATAGTTTGGAGGGTTTTGAGTTATATGAGATAAATGGTATTAGAGCAGAGGTCGGAAGAGGACTGTTTATTTATGTAAGAAAAGAGCTCAAGGTTAATAAGGTGGATATGAGACAGCAGTATTGTGAGTATTTGTGTATTGAAGTAAAATGTGCAAGAGGATCAATTCTAATTGCCTCTATATATAGAAGCCCAAATAATAGCAGGGGAGAGGATGATAACCTACTGAAAGCAATGGAGGAGATAGATAATAGAGAGAACAAATATAAAATTATGATTGGAGATTTCAATTTGCCAAGGATCAACTGGGCAAATTGTACTACTCCAGCGGGACAGGGTAGCCTGGAAAATAAGTTTATAAAGAAAGTGAGAGATTGTTTTTTAACGCAACATATAGCAGAGATGTCAAGATTATAGAGATGGGACGCAGGGGAGTGTACTTGATTTGATTTTTAGCAATGAACAGGATATAGTGGAACATGTTAATGTGGATAGCCCTATAGGTCGTAGTGACCATGCCTGTATAAGCTTTAGTTGTAACATTAAATCAGAGAGGGATAATAGAAGCAATAGAAAAATATACATGTATGATAGAGCAGATTATGAGCTGCTGAGACGGTGTTTGGACATTGACGGGGGGGAATACTTGAACGGTGAAGACGCTGAAGGAATGTGGAGGAAAATTAGAGTCAAACTGGAGAATGCTGTATCCAAGAGTGTACCAGTAAGGGAATATAAGGATAAAACAAAATTGAGGAAAAGAACTAACCCAGAATTGCCAATGAAAAGAAAGCTTTGGATATTGATTAGAAGAAAGAAACGATTGTGGGAAAGATTAAAATTGTTAAAAAAGAACAGGGGGTCTAGTATAGAAGCTAAAGAAGTGGAGCTGGAACGCAGACAAATAAACAATAAAATAAGGTGGGAAACAAGGAGGGGGGTGAAGGAGAGGGAGAGAGAGATAGCTAGAAATGTGAAGGATAATCCAAAAATATTCTGGAAGTACATTCAGGAAAAGTTAACAAGAAGAGTAGGGATCCCAGAGCTGGTAGGGGGGTTGAATGATGGGAGTAGAGCGGAAACTGGTAAGGAGAAAGCAGAGGTGCTGGGGAAATACTTTGGGGGGGTACTAACAGTGGAGTCGGATGATGCAGTGCCTACTATTCCCATCAAACAGGCACCGGCACTAGAACTAATAGAGTTTTCCCATGCTAGAATAAGAAGGGCTATAGAAAAAATGAACAGAAGTAAGTCACCGGGACCGGATGGGATACACCCAAGAATCATAAAGGAAGGAGGGGAGATGTTAGTGAAGCCATTGAAAATGTTATTTGAGGTATCGTTTAATACAGGACAAATCCCGATGGACTGGAGAGAGGCGAACATAACAGCTATATTTAAGAAGGGAAAGAGAAATGACCCAGGAAATTATAGACCAGTCAGTTTGACAAGTGTTGTGTGTAAACTAATGGAAACGGTAATTAGAGAAGGAATAATGGATCATATGAAGTCAAACCAACTTTTCAGTGGAAGACAGTTCGGATTCTTGCCGGGGAGGTCGACGGTACTAAAGCTAATTAAGGTGGTAGATGATTGGATGCAAATTCTAGAAGATGGTGATGTAATAGACGTGGTATATTGCGATTTTATGAAGGCCTTCGATAAGGTCCCACATAAAAGGTTAATAGAGAAAGTTAGAAGCTATAATATACGGGAGAAATGTGTGAAATGGATAGAAGCCTTCCTGAAAGATCGGAGACAGAGGGTACTGGTGAATGGAATAGGCTCGGGGTGGAGGGAAATTACAAGTGGGGTACCTCAGGGATCTGTGTTGGGACCACTTCTGTTTGTTATATTTATCAACGACTTACCTGAAGTTATAACTAATGGAAGTGAGGTATACCTGTATGCGGATGACACTAAGCTGTATAGAAGAGTGAGGAGTAAGGAAGATGTGGGTTTGCTTCAAGGAGATGTGGAGGGCATGAAGGGATGGTCTGAGCATTGGTTAATGCCTTTTCATCCAAAAAAATGCAAATACATGCGGATTGGGACCAGCAAGATAGACAAGGTAGGATACAGTATGTATGAAGCGATGGAGGAAGTGAATGCAGAAAAGGATATAGGAGTAGTGATAGACAATAAGTTAAATTTCTCAGAACATTTAGCGGAAAAGATAAACAAAGCCAATAGAATTGTAGGGCTGATAAGGAGGACATTTGTGTCACTTGACGAAGAAATCTTCAGGAATCTCTATACAGCGCTGGTTAGGCCGTACCTGGAATATGCGAACCAGGTGTGGGCTCCATATATGGTAAAGGATATAGAAGCAGTGGAGAAGAAAGTGCAGAGGAGAGCTAGCAAGCTGGTACGAACGTTGAAGAACGCGGGCTATGAGCAGAGGTTGAGGACACTGGGGCTTCCGACACTGGCATATAGGAGAAAGAGAGGGGATATGATAGAGACTTTTAAGATAGTGTCAGGAAAGTACGATGAGGATGTGTGTGAAGGTATCTTCTTGATGCGGGAGGGAACAAGAACGAGAGGACACTCTAAGAAAATTTACAAAGAAAGAAATAGGCTTGAGAAGGCAAGAACTCATTTTGTGATAGAGTGATAAATGAGTGGAACGCACTGCCCCAGTATGTAGTCGATTCCGAATCAATAAGGGAGTTTGAAAGTAATCTTGAAAAAGCATGGGGAAGACAAGATTTGAAGTTTGATTATAAAACAAAAATACAGAATAGTAAAAATGTTGCGTCTCCTACCGCCGCCGCCAACACCGTGAATGACCGCAGAAGTGCAAGTACTGGTACTGAGCTGGATACACAGGCATAGTTTGCCTTTTTCCAGAGGATCTACTGTAAGAAACTGTAAGAAAATGCGTGACTACTGATGAACTAAATTAAATCCTACATAGAGTTATTCAGCAATATGTGCCTACTCCTCAAGGTCCTTCCACTAGTACCCCGGTAGCTTCCCCGATTGACTCTACGGTACGGCCATTAGAACCTACCAGCATTAAAACTCCCCGGACCTCTTTGCCTCCACTTAACGTAACTCCGGTGACCACCACGGCACGTAGCACGACAGTGCCTGCCTCCTTGACTACCTCTAATTTCCATGTAGTCACTGACGTTACTCCTCCCCCTCTTGATAAACTCCCACAGAGGAGAGGCCCTATGCCTCTCCTATACGGGCCAGACTGTTCATGGGGTTCCGGCTATAGCACAGAAACTACACATGGCACAACCAACCGTATCGGGGGAGCTGCCGGTCCCTAGTGAATGGATCATTGAGGTAAGTAAGAGCAAAATGCTTAGGGCCAACAAGGATGTGGAAGGGAAATTATTGGATGTTACAATTAAGGAAATACCCAATGTATACAGCTCTAATTTTTTCGTGTACTCTGCTTCATCGGCGTTGCCTCCTGCCTCAGCTGCACGACTCTTTGCAGATTGATCACGATCTGACGGCGTAAATGACATTAAGTCTCTTAGCTCGCTGACACCGGCCTTGGATACAATTCCGGTGCTCGATCTGATCCACAACCCAGTTCTGCAGGTGGGGCAGGTAGGTGTAGGTCCATAGGTTGACCGGGAAATTGAGGCACAACAATTCGCAGCCACCATTACTTCTAAATCCTCCCATCAGATCCCCCAAGAGGATGGTCCTTGTTAACAGTTTATAAGGCTGGAGGGGTGTCGCCGGCTTTGTTTGATTTCTTAGCGGCTCCCAAGCTAGTACTTTATGATTTACAAGACCCCTTTTGTACTCCCCCTCCAGCCCACTTAGACAGAGATTTTAAATTACGCAATAAAGCACATAGACTGTTCTCTCAGTACCTCGTAAGTCGACAAATTGCCCAGTCACTCACGAGAACCATAACAGCCATCTCTGTTCAAAATGTGAGGAAGGCCACGGAATTGTCACGCAGGCTACTGTTACAAAACTCTATATAGTCCTTAGGTGATATAAGAATAGCTATCATGGAGGTGGTCAGAGCACGCCAGGACTTGAGGGTGTACATGGTAAAAAAGTTACCGGAAGATATTGGTCGCCAGGTAACACTTTCCCCTGTATTAACTGCTTCACTCCTTAACATGGATACATGGAGTGCAGTGTACAACATAGTAGACAGCTTAAAGCAGAGTACCTCCCAGCCTAGGTAAGAGTCGTTCAAGAAACCGTACTCTAAACCAAAAGGTGGAAATAAGCCTCAAGCTTCTAGTGCTAAACACTCCTTTCGGGACTCTAGGTCTCCTCAACAGCAGGGAGGTACTCAGCACAAACAAAAGAAGGGTAAACAGTCAAGCAAGTGGGACAACAAAGGTAAGTCACACAACAAGCCTCATCAGGGAACGACATCTGCCAAACCTAGCCAGCCGTCTAATCCCACTCCACCACCACCAAAAAACTAGTCAGTAACACTCTCTCTCTCCCGGGGCCTATCGCAGGCGAGTTGGATCCGAGAGTAGTCCAGCCGAACAGACCCAGTACAGAAACTGGGTCATTCCAGGCATGCCGCAGGGCCTGGCGCCGGCGAACTTGGGCCCGGACAGTGGTAAGCAAGGCCATCACTTGGCGGTGGCTCCGACGACCTCGTTTACGTCAAACTCAAGAGGTCAATCATGTTTCTTTAAAGGAGGAGTCACTTGTCCAAGAAATGGTCGCTATAGCCACGGTTGTGGACGGCCATCGTTCACTTCCTCACCCTATAAACTCCGGTGTTCCTCAGAGCTCTGTCCTATCTCCTATTCTCTTTCTTATTTTTATAAATGATCTCCTCAACTGTACCTCAATTCCCATCTATTCATACGCAGATGACTCAACCTTACACTACTCCATTAGTTTTTCAGAAACCCCAACCAGCAATCCCTCAACGACAAATGTAATGAAGCCATAGAACTCTTAAATTCTGATCTAAATACTATCTCCAATTGGGGCAGAGAAAACCTTGTTACCTTTAATGCTTCCAAAACCCAATATTCTCCATCTATCTACCCGTAAGGAACTCCCAGCGGACGATCCCTTATTCTTCAACATTATAAAAATCAATCCTTCATCTTCTCTCAATATTCTTGGTGTCTCTTTTTCTTTTGCTCTCAGTTGGAAGGACCATATTACCAGTCTTGCTAAGGCAACCTCCCAGAAGCTGGGTGTGCTCGACCGCATTAGGGGTTTCTTTTCCCCTGCACACCTTCTTGCTCTGTACAGGGGCATAGTGCATCCTTGTATTGAGTATTGTTCACATGTGTGGAGAGGTTCCTCTTACACCGCTCTCCTAGACAAAGTTGAAAGGAAGGCCTTTCGTATCATTAACTCCCGCCCACTCACCAACTCTCTGCAATCTCTCTTTCTCCGCCGCAATGTTGCATCTCTCTCGCTATTCTATCTCTATTATAATAACCAGTGTTCCTCAGAGCTTCCCAGTGTATACCACCTCCTTTACGTAGGGCATGTGGCATCCATCTTGAAACTCAATCCCACCCCTACTCTGTGCAACTCTCCAACCCGAGAGTGAAATGTTACTCTCAAACTTTCTTCTACCCAACAGCTGAGCTCTGGAACTCTCTCCCAGAATCAGTCTTTCCCTCTTCCTATGACTTAAATTGCTTCAAACTCTGTGTGTCCCGGCATTTTGGCTCGAACGTCCCTTGATTTTGGCCCTGTCACTCTTTCAACTATGGGGGAGGCACT
The DNA here is from genome assembly GCA_032716605.1 of Paralithodes platypus. NCBI lineage: Eukaryota > Metazoa > Arthropoda > Malacostraca > Decapoda > Lithodidae > Paralithodes > Paralithodes platypus. The sequence continues at coordinate 45,751,836 of CM064512.1, read as the reverse complement.
CGCTATAGGCAGTTCTGCCTTTTGCCTCCCTCAATCACATGGAAAAAAAAAAAAAAATGCATGGCATTGTCCCGGTAGATCCAACTTGCCATGTATTCACCTCCTGACTTTTTCTAGTGCCAAAGAGGGACAGTGTGCAGATGCGACCAGTAGTAGATCTCTCGTATCTGAACACTCATATTCACAATTCACCCTTCAGGATGCTCACAGTGAATCAAATCAGGCTCACACCTCCGCCGCAAGGTTGGATGTGCTCCCTAGACTTGTAAGACGCCTATTGACATGTCCCCATAAACAAAAGGTTCCAAAAATTCCTCGCCTTGAGGATCAGGCAAGAGACTTACGTCTTTCAGAGATTGCCCTTCTGGTTGAACCTGGCACCGAAAATGTTCACAAAGTTAGTCCGGCAAGCCCTGATGTCATTGTTAGCTCAAGGGATCAAGGTGATGTGGTATCTAGACGACTGGCTGGTAGTGGCAGAGTCAGAGAGTTTATGTCAGATTCATATAAATCAAGTGATAAATCATGTACAGACCCTAGGGTTCAAGGTCAACTTGGCAAAGTCTCTCCTTGTTCCCACACGGGAAATTCAGTGGATAGGGCTGGTCTGGGACACATTTAATCTGACTCTCACTCAGAGTGTGGACAACCGCAACAGGTTTCGCAGGAAACTGTTTCGTTTTCTCCACAGTCTGAACGAGACGAGGACGACATGGGAATCCCTGGTCGGTTCTCTCAATTGAATCCAATTAATGGTGAAGTTGGGATGGCTGAAAGTAAAAAGATTAATCATGGAAGACCAAACAAAATTCCCACTTTTGCCGAAGGGAAAGTTATGGGCTATTCCTCCATTAATTCACAACTTACTGTCGGTCTGGGCAAGGACAGAAACATTGCACTCAATAATGACGTGGGTTTCTCCTCCACCTACGGCATGGGTAGACACAGATGCTTCAGGGACAATAGGCTGGGGATATCAGTCAAACCTAGGCCACCAGGGCCAAGGTCTTTGGTCCCAAGACAAGAACTTTCATATAAACCAACAGGAACTCTTAGTGCCACTGTTTTTCCTTCAAAAGCACAGCTCTTCATTACAAGGGAAGTCAATTGCGTTTCAAATGGACACCTTGATGCGGTGCACTGCATTCAAAAGTAAGGGTCAACAAGGTCTCGGAAGTTGCTGGAATTGTCAGAACAGATTTTTGCCCTAGCCAAATCGCTGAGCAGTCATCTACATGCATCTTACCTCCCGGGCATAGCGAACGTCTGGGCAGACGCTTTGTCCCGGAGACAGAGCAGCTCAGTAGAATGGGCAGTCAGACAAAACATCTTCAACAAGATGATTGCAGAGCCATACCGTCCACAAGTGGATCTATTTGCGTCAGAGAGGAACCACAGACTCCCTCTCTATCGAGTAACCTAAAACCGAGTCAACAATGTTCAGAAGTTGTTAAGAAGGCAAACAAAATAATTGGCTTTATAGGCAGATCATTTGAGCATAAATCCAAAGACGTAATCCTAACCCTTTACAATTCCTTAGTCCGCCCTCTTCTGGAATACTGCGTTCAATGCTGGTGCCCTTATTACCAAAAAGACATAAACAAGCTAGAACGAGTTCAACGTAGAGTTACCAAAATTATACCTAGCCTAAAGAACAAACCATATGAAGAGCGTCTTAGAGATAATCTATTTCCTTAAACCCAGCGCAGATTAAGAGGTGACTTAATTCAAGTGTTCAAAATCATCAAAGGCATCGACAATATGAACTGTAGTAAGTACTTCACTATCGACCAATCTAATTACACGCGGGAAACGGTTGCAAAATTATTGGTAAATCTTTTAACTCACACGAATCTAAGAATTTCTTCTTCAATCGAGTTGTCAACTTGTGGAATCGGCTTCCCCGAGACGTTATAGACTGCAGCACCGTTGATTCATTTAAATTCCGCCTAGACAAATATCTCGCATCAAACCCGCGACTGACTGCGTTTTGTAAATGAATAACTTTATTTTATCCTCCCCTCAGTTACTAACCCATATGTCCCCTACTAACTTCCTAGTCCTGCCACGTTAGTGGCAGGGCAATAGTTCCCTTTCCAATGTTACCTTACCCACTCTAAACCACTGTTTGGACACTTGATCCTCATTGTTTTGGAGGACAAGCAGCCTAGAAGGGTCACTAGATATGTTGTTGCTTGATTTCCTTTGTACTCCTTTGTACTCTAGCTAACCCGCCAGGAAGTGACTTCGGCGGGGGGTACCAACGCATTATCAGAGGACTGGAACAAATGGAATTCAATCTAACTTTTTCCGCTTCCAGACACTTCCCTCATGTGTCAAGTAGTTCACAAACTACTGGGTTACCGAGGCCTAGTCTCGATGATCGCGCCACTATGGCCGGCTCAGTTGTGGTACCACCAGTTGAAAACGTGGTGCGAGAACCCGGTGTCACTCCCGGTCTCGTCCTTCCACTTGGAGGCAATTGGCAAATTAGAGACCTCGCTGACTTTTGCCTTATGGACATTCAAAATGCCAAATGGCTGACTCAGTATGGAGAGAGTGTTACAAGTAAACTTCTTAATCAGTATACTATGTCCACCAGGAGACAATACCAATCACATTGGAAAACGTTCACAACCTGGATAGTGGAGACAGCACAAACAGTGGCTTTGATTTTTAAATACTTAGATTATTTGTTTGAACATAAGCGCTTCTCAGTAGTTCCACTAAAGAATCACTTGTCTGCCATTAGGAACCCCTTTTACGACCTCACTGGTCTATCCATACAGCAGGAAGAGGAGAAAGGGTTCATGAGGGTATGTTTCAAGCTACACCCACCACCACGTCAGCTCACATGGTCGTTAGACAAAGTTTTGTCATTGCTTCATTCGCGCAAGTATAACCATGCACCGGATTTTGATTCATTATTAAAGAAGGCTGTGTTCCTTTTGGCTTTGGCGACAGGAAAAAAGAGTATTTGAGCTGGCGGCGATGAGCAACGAACCTAACTGCCTCAGGTTTGGAAGACTGAACGAACACTTACAAATCGCTCCGTCTCCCACGTTCATTGCAAAGAATGAACTTGTGATCATGTATTCTCAGATTTAACAGTCCCGGCGCTTAAACACGGACATACACATCACTTTTTGTGCCCAGTACAGGCTTTACTTAAGTTTATGAGGGTAGCACAACCTCAACAACCATGTTTCCTATGGGTCAACCAAGCAGGTACTCGCATCACAAGAAGGAAATTGGCTTCTTTACTCGTAGACGTAATTAGGGAAAGTAATCCCGGCATAGTGGGCAGAGCTCATGATATAAGAAAGTGGGCCGTCTCTCTTAGATGCTTGCAAAATTATTCAATTGACGACATAGCTAACACAAAGTTGTGGGCTTCCAATCATACTTTCTAGACGCGATACCTGTCGGTGGCTCTGGATAACCAAAACTTACCTGTGTGTCGTTGAGACAGCGGGTCTAGTAGTCCATGTGCTATTACTAATTAAGTGCTAATCTTAAAATGTGAAAAGGAGGGGGGGGGGGGGCTAGAAAGCTCAAAGACCCCTAGAGCCCCTCCGCCGGATATTGTGATAAGTTCACGAGCTGTGATACTTGATAAGTCGAACTGGTTTTACAGCTCAAAAGTTTTACTTATAATTTTTGAAGATATCTATCATAGTTACAACTATATAGTATAAACAAAGTGTACAAAATTAAAAGAAATGTATAAATATTTGTTAAGGCTAGAATATAATCCAAAGAATTATGGGTTTGTATCTGTTTGAACAGGAATAAGAATATGTCCCCAAACAACATTATGACGGATCGCAAAGTACAGATCCGGTCATGTATAAGCAGATATTCTTCGAAGTAACACACTTTTCTTTTCTATTTTTATAACTATTGTATGTAAACAATAATGACTTAAATTGTTATACGGATTCTTTGTCTTTACCTAGGGTATTTTGTTAGTGGTTTTGATATAGTCACGAATGTCCCCCTCCAGTCTTAAGATATCAGGCATATCGTCAATGATGGAGGGGCCACTAATAAATTATAGGTTTGATTCCCGGAGGGAAGAAAGAAAACCTATTATTTAGTATGGGCCCCGTAATCATTGACGATGTAGGGCCCTCCCGTCCATCCCCTTCCCATTTGCTTGATGTCTTGAGGTTAATCTTAATATGTCAGTGAAGGAAGTATGGCGGCTCAGAGAGCAGCGTCAAGGAAGTCCGCACAAGAAATCCACGAGTTGGAAAGCTGTAGTATAACAATTATTAAGTAAATTTATATTTTTTATATTTTACGAAGGTTTTTTTGTAGTGAGTACCCAATCATAAGACGAATCCATAAGAGAATAAGCGTTACCCTTATGAAGTGTACTCCGTTCTCCCCGCGGCGGTAGAATCAAACTGGCTACCCGCGGGCACTTGAATGGAGGCTATTATACTAATAGGCATATCGTCAATGATTACGGGCCCCTACTAAATATTAGGTTTTCTTTCTTCCCTCCGGGAATAAACCTATAATTTCGTATTTCAATACCTTGCTAAGGTGCTTTACTAAAACTATAATTATAGAATGTTAAACAGCTTTTATATGTTATAAATAGGTTTAGTCTATTCATAATCAGAAAGATCACCATTTGTGAGTGTTAATTTCGTCCGTGAGGGATAAGGAAAGCCATTCTGTGAGGTTTAATAATATGACAGTAAATTTTGAATAAACATAATCCATCATGCAACACATGTCTACTATTTGTGACAATACAAAACCTGCGCAATAACTGACTACCGTAGGTAAAACGAAATGTCACATATTGCTTAAATGTATGCGCACTCATCACAGTTTTTTCCTACTCCATTCATGATTAATTATTCTTGCATGATCACCGTATCAAGTGTTGTATCCTTCCCTCTCACTTTCTCTAATTATTATTAATATTATTATTATTATTATTATATGAGATGCCAAAGTCTCCAACCAGGGTGCAGAAACACCAGCAAGATGAATCCACACAAAACACCCGGAGGCACTGGAGAGAGACTACGGCATCTTTTTGGGAAAAAAATAAAATAAAAACATATATACTGTACTGTATATATACATATATGAAACACAGATAAAATGAATAATAAAATATTATGCAGTGGAGGATGTCAAATATAAATATAAAACAATAAAATAGAATAAAATAAGTTTAAAAATTAGAATTAACGCTCAAAGAGCGGGTGGTGGAGTATATTTCACTGTGCCGCCCAGCGGGGGAATTTTTAACATAAATGGGGTTGTTTCCGTGCTCTTTTTCATGCATAAACAAGACCCAGAGCATAATACAAGTATGTATCCCAGAAAGGGCGTAAATTGAGCTTTCCAATGACACCCGAATCATCCTTCTACGATCACTGGTTGTCTTGCAACGATCGTGCAACCGAAGGGCAAAATCGCTAAAATACGGTAATTTCTTTATATAATTACGTATGTAGCGAGGGAGTGAGGGTGGATGTAAGTGGAGTACATCTCAGTTGGTCCACGGCGGCCGTGGCGAGTGGTCATGAGGTAACCCATGCTCCTCCCGTCACTCGTCTCTCTCTCAGAGCCAATATTGCGCCAAAATTGCACTCGGACTTAAGTCGGACCCCGCCACATAGTCCAAATTATTCGATACGGACTTAAATCGGGCCCCTATAGACAAGGGTTAATGCTGCAAAAACCATTAACTCTAGATTAAAAGATGGAGATATGAGCTGAATTGACTAGGTCATTTGGCAACTTATTCCACAAGTCAACCATGGCCGGCACAAAACACTGTGAAAACTGTGTAGTAGAAAAATTAACACGGCTCATGGCAAGATCATTAAGGTTGCTTGTGAATCTAGTTGCACAAGCCCGGACATAGGGCCCTGGCAGAACCCCATGTAACACAGCAGTATTGCAAAAATGCCACCAACACTTATCCAATCTAACCTATGTACTGAAATATATACAGTATATGTATTTGTTTATGTTTATGAGGGAGACAAAAGGCAGAACAGCCTGTTACGAGTGCCTCCCCCAGAGTTAAAAAAGGTGTTATAGCCAATATCATGAAACGGTCGAGCCCAATGGGTAGATACACAGAGTTTAACCCGTGGAGCCCCGGCTAGTTTTGTAATGTTTGTTCACCAGAACCCGGCCGGTTTTCAAAAAATGGTTTTATTCCAGAAACAATAGCGAATGGGTTAGGAATGAAGGAAAAACCACGAAAAACCGCTCAAAAAGCTTAAAAAATGGTCCTACAGAGCCCCCGAAAACGGATTTTACAAGAGTAAAAAATTGAAGGCAATTACCCCAAAAAAACAGGTTATTGCGCGCTCACGCGCACGCACGTGGACTTTGAGAGTTTTCAACCATCGGCACGGTTGCGTGGGATTCATACACAGTTCCCATACAAATCTGAGCCCTCTTGAGTGGCTACACCTGAGGTTACGGTCGGCGCAATTAGGGTGATGCGTCAGGCGCGTCTCTGGGGCTGTGTGTTACATACATCGCCGACGCGTCAGACGCGTAGCTGGGGCTGTACGGGTTAAAGGCATTTAAGTCATAGGATGAGGGAAAGATAGGTTCAGGGAGAGTGTTCTAGAGCTCACCTATTGAATTGTAAAAACGACTGGGAATATCGGTTAGCTCTTGAGTTGGAGAGTTGCACAGAGTACAGTATATGCTCATGAACGGAAGCTCATATTAAACAACAATGATTAACCCTTAATTAGCGGCTCACCACATAAGTCGTATTTAATAAAGCTGGACTATTTGGCGGCGCTCGACATAGGTCGAGTGGCAATTTCAGCACGTAATGTTGCTGAGAGAGAGAGACAAGTGGTGGCAGGAGAGTAGCGAGCGTATGACTGCTCCAGACCACCGCGGCGAACATACTGACACGAATCCCAGCTCCCTCCTCCCTCTCTCACTCGCTATATAAGGAATTGTATCGGGAAAGTGGCTAATTACATGCTTTTTGCACTCGCGTTGCACGATTATTGCAAGAAAACTAGCCATCATAAAAGGATCGTTATGGTGTCATTCGAAAGCTCTGTTTATGCCCTTACAGGGATAGGTACTTGTTTTACGTTCTGGGTCTTATTTAGGCATGAAAATGATCACGTAAACAGCCCTATTTTGGCTAAAAACACCCCGCTGGGCGGTACATATAAATAAACCGCATAGGCCGCTCGTAAGGTGTTAAAGGAAGTTGATGGATAATTAATAAACGTTAATGCCCCCATAGATGCTCCGGCCGCCGGATCCGTTCGCCGGAATCGTAAGCGAATTGTAGCGCGTGTGGGGTTCTCGTACGACCAAAAGTGGGCGGAGTCAGTTGGCCTCTCCGGCCCGCTCACAACCTGCCAACTCCTGGTTCCTGGCTTCCGTTTCAGATCAGGCGGCCGAAGGCCTAGACCTCTATGGCGTTATCGTACAATGTACTTCAGTTCCATACCAACATCCGTTGAGTGAGCATGACGGCCACGTCCACCGATAAGGAGTTATATATATATATATATATATATATATATATATATATATTTTTTTTTTTTTTTTTTTTTTTTTTTTTTTTTTTAAGAGACAATGAACGGAGGAAGGAAAAACATAGATAAAACAAAAGAGGTCCATGTACCTAAAGGCATTCTCCATTCATAAAATGTTTGTAACAACTGGATTTAAACTGTTGTAGATTGTAAGTTTGTGGAAAGCAACTCAAGGGAAGTGAACTCGAAAGAGTAGTAGTTCTGGGGATAAATTAATTTTGATATGTAGAAGTTCTGCATTGTGGAGGAGAAAGTGTAAATTCATGGGCGTTCTCAGCTGCCCTAGTTCTACGGGGAAAGATGTGGAGAGGCGGCACAATTGAAGCAAGTTCCTCAGAACAATTGCTGTGAAAATATCTGTAGAATAATGCAAGGGATGCAATGTTTCTTCGTATGGAAAATGTAGGAAGGTCCTGTGTGATTGCAGGGTTATTGATTAATCTAATAGCTTTATTTTGAATTTTGTCCAACTGCCTCAATGCAACCACTCCACTTCCACTCCACAGAGGTGAACAGTAATCCATCTGAGAACGCACATGACTTTATATATTACGGCCAACTGCTCGTCAGTGAAGAATTCTCGAACTCTGTACAGGAGTCCCAGTTTTTAGAGGCATTCTTAGCAATGATTCTAACATAATGTGTCAGGCTCAGGTTAGTAGTTAATGTTACACCGAGAATGTCAATACTAGGGGAAGTGGGAATATTTACATCATTACAAAATATATGGGAGTCAGTGAGATTCTGTCGGTTAGAAAATTTAATGTACTTGCTTTTCTGTGCATTAAAGGAAACTAGATTATTTTGTCCCCATTCATTAATTCTAGAAAGGTCCTGGTTCAGAGAAATTGCAGTGTTTATTTTTGAATTTATAAGATCGGGTTGGGTGAAAGAATTGGTAAATGTGAAGTAACTGTGGAGTGCTGAGTCATCTGCGTAGGAATATATTGGATTATGAGTGGTAGATATGAGATCATTGATATGAATGAGGAACAGAGTTGGGGCCAAAACTGATCCCTGGGGAACACCAGCATTTATTGAGTGAAATTGAGAATAAAGGCCATCTACCATTACACATATTTTTCTGTTATGAAGATAAGAAAAAATTAGTGGAACTAATGATGCAAGGCCGTAGTGTGACATCTTCGACAATAAGGATTGATGCCAGACTCTATCAAATGCCTTTGATATATCCAGTGCTATTGTATGTGTTTCACCATGTTGGTCTGTAGCTTGGTTGATTTGATGTGTAAGAAGGCAAATAATGTCTGCAGTTGATCGACATCGTCTAAAACCATATTGCCTATCACTGATTAATTTATTATTCTCAAGATGCTTAATAATATGATTATTTAATATAATTTTAAAGACTTTACCAAGAGTGTATATAAACTTTAATGTCAGTTTCGATAATAGACCTTTATATTTGTAAATCCAATCAAGTTAGGTTTATGCATTTCTCCAGACCATTTACATTTATCGAGACAACTTTCACTAATGAAAATTTTCTCTCTCTCTCTCTCTTGCTAACTAGTTAGCTCTACGAAGTCTATAAGGATGATATATGATTGTATTGGCCTAGATACAAAAATGTCTTTCCCTAGTGTTGTTATGTAATCCAGAATTAAAATTTATTATGTAAGAAATTTCCCCTGTACATTTCTTTGTTTAGGGGGAAGGTGTTATGTAATCCAGAATTAAAATTGATTATGTAAGCTAGATTAGTTCTAGATTTGTTGGGCTCCAGTCTGTTCCTCCCGGCATTGCGTCATTTCATTCATGTGTATAGTAGAAAATTCCAGATTCACTGGTGACACTGTATAATTATATACCCCCTGAGTCCTTGCAGTTTCGACTCTCGACCAGCTAACCTTATCATCTCGTCTGCCCCTCTCTCTCCTGTCTGTACATAGTTACTTTATAGTGTAGTGAACAATTATCATATCTCCTGGCTACCATCAAAAGATAAAGCAGTCTGCATCATTACCTGTGTTCCCGGGAGTTGAGTATATAAGTGTGTCACATATTATAGCCTACTTATTATTCTTAGTGATATTTTGTGTACTAGTTATAAGTTAATAATTAATTATCATTGAGTTACATATTGTATTATCAGAAGGAATATCTTCCCAAGTGCCATTTTATAGTTCATTCCTCATTTAAATAATTGTATTAGTTACTTATCATGCTTTTATTAACATGTTGTGCATTTCTATAAGGTATTAAACATATACTAACCATTTCCAGTGATCTTGAGAAATTTTTTATTCTTGTGTGATTTAAATATTTAAAAATATTGCATTGATTCAGTAGAGGTATATATTTATTTATTTTTCACTTGCATATTTTTGATGAATTATTTTTTTTTTTGTCAAGGGACTGGGGTTCTTGCAAAGAGGCTTCGGTCCTGACGTTACTGTTGACTTAGTGTGCTGGCTTAATAATCCAATAGGGGTGATAGCCTCTGAAGTCCTATTTTAACTAACTAAATTTTTGTTGTTAAGCCAAATATTAGTGCATTATATATTCTTAACTCGTCCTGAAGAGCTTTTGATTTATTTTGATATCACAATTCTTAATTTAATTAAACTAATAATTTTACTGCTTAGTTTCCTTGAACCTGGATTTTTCGAGGTGGAAGTTGAATTAGTTTTAAATTTAAATTTAGCCTATTGTTTGTGTCATTTCACCTCGTCCACAACATAGTATATATTTATTATATAATACGGTGTCCATCTCATTATTTCATGAGCATAGCAATTGCTATGGGCTTCATCAAGATAGGATACCATTCTAAACTGCAAATCACACTTGTTATAATGAAAGCTACAGCGACTGCTCCAAGAGCTAAATCTAAATCCTCGTCACTGAGTGGAGAGGCCCTGTCCATACAATACAGCACCTCGGCAGAACTGAAATAGATTGGAATGTGTGTGGGCGACGCTGAAATCAGAGTTAGAACGGAACTTGATCTGTTGGCCGGAGCATCTATTAAGCTGTAGAAGGTATCCCCTTGTGAATCACGACGCATTTTTGAGAGTTTATTCCGCTTATAGTCTGATGAGTAACATGGAAGTCAAAAGATTTATGGAGTCTTTTCCTTGTATTACCCACAGATCTTTCACAAGCTGCATAAAATTGAATTATGATAACAAGAACAAACGGTCAAAATGCATTGTTATCTTCAAAGAGTCAAGTTAGTCGATAATGGAATTTCGTTACATTTATACATATTTCAAAGTTATCATGAAGCCGATAACGTCACATTAGCCATTACATGACTTCCATCTAGCATTTGAACATACTGTAATTATGGGGTGAATAAAATGCCCTTGGAAATAATTCTGATGCTTTTAATAAGTAAATAAGATAATTGTATAATATCTGTGTTTAGATTTTTTCCTCATAGGAGCTACTTCATTCTGCCACGAACTCTGTATTTCAAAGTACAGTAAACCCCCGTTATCTCGGACTCTTTTTACTCGGAAACCCGTACTTCTCGGCCTCTCGGATAGTTCATCGTAGATCTCGGCAAATTCCGAGATCTATGGGGTAAAACTCCGAGGGCCCACATGGTCTGTCGGACAGGTCACCTCTCAACTCTTATCATATCGGATAAATTCTGAGATGTCCGTGGCGTCATGCACAAGCCGCGGACACCTCACGCGGCGAGTTTCCATAGCAACCACTCCCCCCGCATGCACCCCCCACCCCGTATCCTCCGTCCCATCCCCCTTTGTTTTCCTGACTTACCCTCCCCTCCCGCCTTATATCAGACTCAGTCCGCCATTTGTTCTCGTGCACATCACATCCCTTATTCCGCCATTATGCTTCCCAAGGCTAAATTGAAGGGGAGTGAGGTGGAGAAGGACAGTGAGGTGGAGAAGGAGAGTGAGGTGGAGAAGGGGAGTGAGGGGGAGAAATGGCAGTGAAGTGTGGGGATGGAGGAGAAGGGGGTGGGAGGAAAGACAATCATCAAAGAAAAACAATCATCAAGAACTACAGCAAGACTATATACAAACTTACAGTACACATCATAGGGAAAGGAGTGAAGAAGTTACCTGTTTACAGTGTTACTTATGGGAGGGTGAGTGTTCCTGATCAGTACATTACAGTATAGTAGACTTTACTATAATGTACTGTTCACTACAAATATTGTACTTTACTGTTATATTCCCTTTATACTACTGTATATATTTACATAAACCTATACTGTATAATGTATCTGCTGTATACTGGAATTCATATTGAGTCTACGTTGTTAGTGATAGGGTAGTCTCCAATTTCTCTGGTGGTGCGGACTCCCCCTTCCAATTCGGACATTTTCCCTCTCTTAAGGGGACTACACACCCTCCGATACAGAAAACAAATAATAAAAAAACAAATATAATATCTTTCATCTCGATACTTTTAGGGTATAATCAAATTATCAATGCCGACTTTGTGGGAGCATGAGAATGTGGTACGTCATGATGTCATGATGTCACCACTCCCTGCAGTCTTATTATTTGTCCTAGAGACACCTACTGTTACATGTAAATACTCGAATACCATACGAAGAGCGTGTAATTTCGTTTTTCCAAAAATGTCCAATATGTCATGAGATATCGAGGTCATAAAATGTACGTCGTGCGCGATGTCGCGACGAACGTGATTTTGTTTAATAAAATTCCCCTGATACTCAAGTTTTTCACTTTATCGAAGAAAAAAAAAATTACACGATGAAGGCACAACCAATATATGTGTTAACATAAGCATTTACAAGCAGCTCAAATACAATACAATGACAAAGGCGGCTTTCTAGGGCCTTTCCTAGCTGATGCTGAGAGAATTGTGTTCTAGTCATGTGGTGATGGGCTGGTGTATCAGAGTGAGAACTGAGCGATCTCTGCCATACCCATAGCTTAGTCTGACTGTTCCTTTTACTTATATATTTTCAAGATCTCAAGTGACGGCGTCTCTTCCGTGGATTGACCTCCCAATCTACCAAGATTGGAAGCCAAAGCGTCACATTTTTCCTTTGCCCCTCAACTTTCTCTTCATAATTGCTGAGGAGCACAGGGCCCTGGGTGGGTCTTTGGTTTCCCGGGCGTTTCCGCACCCTCCTCAGCTCCCCGCCATGGAGTGGCTTCGGTCACCCAGGCTTTATTGTGGTCGGCAGGGAGGGTTCTGTGGGGGCGCTCGGTTATGGCCTTGGCCATGCTCGAGGCCTTGGGGCTGTTCGGCCAGGCAGCTTGCGGAACAACAACAACAACAACAACATACAATACAATGAAGTAGTTACACTTGGAAGTTGCCAATATTTGAGTGTGGGAAATCGCAGACGAAAGTAAATATATAACATCTCAATTATTTGGTGGTGTGTCATGAAAAAATGGCTAAGTTACTCATAAAAACCAAGTTTTCTGATATAGGTATTAGAAGAAAACGTAAACTAGCCAGTAATTTAGGGTAAACTAGGATTTTTCTATACGTCTATCTATCTATCTATCTATTGCCTGACGCCGCGATCCCCGAAGGGGTGGCCACGAACGAACCGCCCCCATGCACCTCTGTCCCCAGTCAGTCGACGCCCCTCCCCCCCACCAGCACCGCCTTCGTTCATGTAGTTCCTCACTCCATCCTTCCACCTCATATTCGGTCTACCTCTCCCCCTCTGTCCCTCCACCTCGCTCTCGTACACCCTCTTAGTCATTCTCTCGCTTTCCATACGTTCCATATGGCCGAACCATCTCAAGTTGTTCCTTTTCACACTTTCCAGCACATCTACCTCCACACCACACCTCCTTCTTACTTCCTCATTAGTCTGTCTATCCCTCCATGTAACTCCGCACGCACTCCTTAAGTAATTCATTTCCACTGCTCTCACTCTTGGTCTGAGTCTCTCAACCAACGTCCATGCTTCGCTTCCGTAAGTCAGTGTCGGGATTACCACACTGTCATGCAAGGACTTCTTCACTTCCATACTGACCACCCTATTTCTTGTTACTGCTTTTAGCGTTCCTACAACCCTCTTCCCCTGTTGTACCCTCTCCCGCACCTCTTCATCCATAGTCCCATCTTTACTCAACACACTGCCCAGATACTTAAAAGAGTTGACGATCTCCATAGCCTGACCGTTCAGCTTCACCTCACACTCTGTGACTTCACCCCTTTCGAAGACCATAACCTTGCTCTTCCCCGTATTTACCTTCAAATTCCGTTTTTCGCACACTGTTCCAAACTCATTTACCAGACCCTGCAACTCCCATTCATTATCACTCATCAGAACTGTATCATCCGCAAACAGCAGTATAGGTAGCTTCCACTCAATTCCCTCCCTTTTCAGCGATACACCAACATCCACTGCTCTTGATAGTATTTCTTTCATGACTCCATCCATATATACAGTAAACAACCACGGGGACATCACACACCCCTGTTTCAAACCAACATTCAGGTCAAAGAACTCGCTCTGCTCACTCTCCACACGTACTGCCGCCTTTGCACCCTCATACATGCTCTTCACTGCTTTCAGCAACTTGCCCTCTACTCCGTATATTCTAAGTACTTTCCACAAACCTTCTCTATCCACTCTGTCATAGGCCTTCTCCAAGTCCATAAAGGCAACATACACCTTTTGTTTCTTCTCCAGATACTTCTCCACAACACAATTCAGGGTAAAAATCTGATCTACACATCCTCTTCCCTTCCTAAAACCTCCCTGCTCGTCGCCTATCCATTTCTCTATACGTAACCTCTTATAATACGTATCATAGGTGTATGTCAGTGTTTTGGGGGGAAGGGGGGGGGGGGGGGTTAGTGATGTCATATAGGTGTTTATGCCCTCTTATGTTATTCTCCATTGTTGAAAGAAACATTTTGGACCCCCCCCCTTCCCCCCCCCAAAAAAAAAATCATGAAATGTTTGTTGTGTGTGTCTTGGGGGGGGGGGTGATGTCATATGGTTGTTTATGCCCTCCTATGCTATTCTCCTATGTTGAAAGAAGCATTTTAGACCAACAAAATATATCTGAGTGTAAAATGGAGGGAGAGTAAGAAACTGTTCTGGAAAGAAGTCAAGAAAGTTAGGGAAGGTAGCAAGGGAAACAGTAAGGGTGTGAAAGATAAGAATGGGAGAATGCTAGCCGAGAAGCAAGAGAGAGTCGAAAGATGGAGGGAGTACTTCAGTGAGTTGCTAAATGAAAGGAATGAAGAGCCAGCAAACATAGCTGGATATGGTATGGGAGGGAGAAGAAGAAGTAGTGGAGAGGAGGTGGGGATCAGGAGGTCAGAAGTGTGGGAAGCCATGAAAAGAGTGAAGTTGGGGAAAAGCACCAGGAACAGATGGAGTGCGTGGGGAAATGTTGAGGTATGGTGGTGAGATAGTGATAGAATGGGTATGGAAAATGTGCAAACTAGCATGGGAGAAGGGGAGTGCACCCGATGACTGGAAGACTGGCATAATAGTCCCCCTATATAAGGGCAAAGGGGAAAGAGGAGTGTGTGGTAACCACCGAGGAATATGTCTTCTAAGCGTAGTAGGGAAGGTATACAGTAGGGTAGTGATTGAGAGAGTGAGAGTGAGAACGGAGAAAATGGATAGGCGACGAGCAGGGAGGTTTTAGGAAGGGAAGAGGATGTGTAGATCAGATTTTTACCCTGAATTGTGTTGTGGAGAAGTATCTGGAGAAGAAACAAAAGGTGTATGTTGCCTTTATGGACTTGGAGAAGGCCTATGACAGAGTTGATAGAGAAGGTTTGTGGAAAGTACTTAGAATATACGGAGTAGAGGGCAAGTTGCTGAAAGCAGTGAAGAGCATGTATGAGGGTGCAAAGGCGGCAGTACGTGTGGAGAGTGAGCAGAGTGAGTTCTTTGACCTGAATGTTGGTTTGAAACAGGGGTGTGTGATGTCCCCGTGGTTGTTTACTGTATATATGGATGGAGTTATGAAAGAAATACTATCAAGAGCAGTGGATGTTGGTGTATCGCTGAAAAGGGAGGGAATTGAGTGGAAGCTACCTATACTGCTGTTTGCGGATGATACAGTTCTGATGAGTGATAATGAATGGGAGTTGCAGGGTCTGGTAAATGAGTTTGGAACAGTGTGCGAAAAACGGAATTTGAAGGTAAATACGGGGAAAAGCAAGGTTATGGTCTTCGAAAGGGGTGAAGTCACAGAGTGTGAGGTGAAGCTGAACGGTCAGGCTATGGAGATCGTCAACTCTTTTAAGTATCTGGGCAGTGTGTTGAGTAAAGATGGGACTATGGATGAAGAGGTGCGGGAGAGGGTACAACAGGGGAAGAGGGTTGTAGGAACGCTAAAAGCAGTAACAAGAAATAGGGTGGTCAGTATGGAAGTGAAGAAGTCCTTGCATGACAGTGTGGTAATCCCGACACTGACTTACGGAAGCGAAGCATGGACGTTGGTTGAGAGACTCAGACCAAGAGTGAGAGCAGTGGAAATGAATTACTTAAGGAGTGCGTGCGGAGTTACATGGAGGGATAGACAGACTAATGAGGAAGTAAGAAGGAGGTGTGGTGTGGAGGTAGATGTGCTGGAAAGTGTGAAAAGGAACAACTTGAGATGGTTCGGCCATATGGAACGTATGGAAAGCGAGAGAATGACTAAGAGTGTGTATGAGAGCGAGGTGGAGGGTCAGAGGGGGAGAGGTAGACCGAATATGAGGTGGAAGGATGGAGTGAGGAAGTACATGAACGAAGGTGGTGCTGGTTGGGGGGAGGGGCGTCGACTGACTGGGGACAGAGGTGCATGGGGCCGGTTCGTTCATGGCCACCCCTTCGGGGATCACGGCGTCAGGCAATAGATAGATAGATAGAAAATATATCATGAAATTTTGGGCTGGGGGGGTGTGTAAGTCCCCTTAAGTCGGACACTTAGTCGAACTCCGACTTCTCGTAAAATAAAAATCGGACAATTCGGAAGTGGTCTCCCCCCAATTAGTCCGAGATAACGAGGGTTTACTGTAAATAGTATCGCAAAAATAGTGGATTATTGAATCATGAGGATCTAAATCTGAGCTAAGTAAAAAGTTTAAAGTAACAAGTTTAATGTATAAATATTATTTGGTGAAGCGATATATAATTATATGCAATCTTTATACTACTATTCAACAACTTATAATATCATTCCACTCTCTCTCTCTCTCAGCGTCCTATCTGAATTGACGTGGTTCTCTATATCTACCAACATATATTTGTGTCGAGTTTTGTTATTATGTTAATGATTTCCAAGATAGTTCATATTTATTATAAGCTCTTATGTATAGTGAAAGTCTGTCAGACACAATTTTACTATTCCTAGAGCTGGAAACTTAGGATCATACATTTTACCCAGAGATATGGTGGTATGCCTGAACAGAGTGAGATGTGCATTTTGCTGATCTAGGAAGGCAAAAGAATCATGTTAATCTCTACCTACTTTTGGTTTCAGAGGCCGTGTAACATCGTTTTTCGGGAATAACTTATTAACAATCAGTTGGATCAGTATGATATTTTGCCAGAGCTTGTTTCACACCGTCTCCTAATTTTCGTCAATATTATGCATTACCAAAAGTGGAGAATTAAGCCACTTGTCACTGTGTCATGAGGTTAAAGTCACACCTGAATGATTAGGAAACGGAGAAGGCTACCGTGGTGTACCTGTGAAAATCACCAAACCATTATTGTTCTTCCATCAAACACTCGTTATCAGCCACCACCCAACCCTACTATCGCCTTTACAGTCGGTTTTCTGTCACTATCAAATAGAAATATACAAAAATAATGTGTTATGTAAAAAAATAATGCCCTGAAGTACTTCACAACTTTTTCGAAAGTAGTCACGAAGGTAGGTGTTGATTTTTATTCTGCCTTCTCTTGTGACGCTTCTGCATAGTAACCACGTGCGGGCATGCGCGCGCGTCGGCTGCCCAGCCGTTTAGAAACCGGCTGGTGGTAGCCGGCCGGCAGGCTTTCCCTTAGTATATATCCTACGACAATGTAACTAATGTCTGGGATATTCTTATGTTGTTTCACAGCTTGAAGCTGCCCTTATTCTTAACCAACGCATCTTAGTATATTTTATTCTCGATAGTTGATTGTTTCATTATAATATATAAGATGTAAGTCTAGTGAGAGCGGGAAGAGACGAGCGGGAGAGAGAGACCGGCTTGGGACGTTGCTTCGCGCAGAGAGACCAGCTTGGGACGAGCCTGAAGCGCTGCCACATGCATTTGATTGCAACGTTAGGCTTAGTTTCGACTCACGCACGGGGTAGAGGAGTTTGACCAGGCAACTGTGTTGAGTGTTGCCAAGCCTGGGATGTATTCTGCATGCCTAGGGGGGGGGGGGGGGCGTCCAGACAGATTCAAGACTTAGAGCTCACCTCATTGTCGTACCCTTCGGACCCCCTTGATATCTATCCCTCTCAACCCCACTTAGAAACGTTCTCTCTTACTTTGTATACCTTCTTTCCACTACTTCACCAATCTATTTAATTATCCCATCCCCTTGATAGACCTTATATCTATTATTGTATTAACGACGAGCTCTCAGATAACTAGATAGGATTATGGGCCTTATGCAGGGATGTAATTGTTAATGAGACCTAGGAAGCTTTTTTGTTGTCTCATATTTGGTGGTTTCATGCTTGCTAGTGTGTTCTTGTGTCAGGTTAGCAAGGGCTAGATAGGAGGGGAGGCTTTTTGCGATCCTTTAAGTAAAGTCTGCTGGTGCGAGTCCCGTGGACCCGCACGACTTTACTAGGATACCCGTGGGAGTCTGGGGGCATTTTCTTGTCTGTGTCCCTGTGTGTCTAGCGTTGTGTTGTGTGAGGGCTATTGCCTAGTCCACTCAGCACTGCGCTAGCACGTCTTGCTTTTGTTTTAGGGTCGCCAGGAGAGAGTCAGATACTTGCGATCTGAGTCTCTCAAGAGAGCACCATTTCAATTAGAGTAATTTGGCGCACAGACCTGGGAACGTCCCTAGGCTAGAGCAGGTGGCTCAGCCCGGGTATCCGAAGCCTATATCCTTCCGGCTAGGCCTCTGTCACCTGGCAGATTAACAGCTAGGGGTTTATTATCTCTGTATGCTTGTTATTGTGCCACAGTTTTCCGTTTTTGTGAGCATTGTGAGTCAGGGTGTGGCTTAGAGACTCTGTCCGAGCAGGCTTGCCTGACTAAGAGTGAGAAGCACACCTGTATGTGGTTATGTTGCGAGTTGCTGCCTTTATTTAATTATACCTATGCCATTATACACTGTGTCCTATCACTAGTATTTATTCCTGCTTATGAGTTAAGAGTTCTTTAAATCCGTAACGTACTTTCTTTGCTAAGCATCAGATCCTACAGTAGCCGCATGCAGTTTATAAACCCGCATCTTGTCTACCTGTACGATGTTTTGAGGACTGTTTGCTTTCACCTTCTTTCACGCAGGGGTGATTAGTTGTATTAATTAACGTAACGTTAAATGTACTTTCTTCTAGTTTGTTATTAAATTGTTTCTGCAATTTAATTCCGTTATCTATCTTTTCCTTGAAGTTTTAAGTCAACTTAATTGCGTGATCTTTTATATAGCCTGCTTGACTATCAGCAGTCTATAGTGCATGCACCCTGTAACCGAGTCATAGGATACCTCATTGTCCAGGCAGGACTCTTGACGGTTTAGGGTGGTTTGTTGCCTGGGTTTAGAGATAAGGGTTGGATCTAGCGTTTTCCGTTGTTGCTTGTTGCCGCATACCTAGTCCAATAGAAAGAGCCCAGTGTTTATATATCCCAGGACGTAACAAATGGCGACCTTGCATAGGATTTACTGAACAGAGGAATATAGTGGTCATTTGTTTTGAGATTCCTTATGATTAGAGGAATACAGTGGACATAGAGTTTTTTTTTTGGAGCAACCAATATAACACATTAAAGACTTTAAATAACATTAGTATATACATACTTGCATAGGAGATAAGGCACATTCTATAACCGTGATAATTACTGCAGTACACAAACATGTCTAATACATCAGAACACAGTGATGGGTCAGGTCACGATACGGGCTCGAAGGGAGAAAGACCTGTGGAGTGGCTAGTCGATAGCGAGGAGGGTGCTAGAAGATTTTTAGAGGTGCCCCTTACCGCTGCCAGGGTGTTGAAGCTGAATAAGTATGGCTTAAAGTGTGTGGCAGGTCTTCAGGGTCACCAGGGTTTAAGTGGCATGAGGAAAGATCAGCTGAGGACTTTGATATTGGGTTTAGAAGGGAGAGACCTGGGTGGAGAGGCGACTGGGGGCCCCGGTCACCAGCCCCCCATCCACTCTACCCCCATATCAAACGTCAGGGTGCCTGAATTTAGTACATACCCCCAAGTTGATGGTCAATGGCAGCGTGGAATTCAATCACAGGGACCCTCTCCATTAAATGCACCTTCCCCTCCTCAAGGGTTGACTCCAGATTTGTTGTTTCGGCTTGAGATGGCCAAGGTTGAGGCCGCCGAAAGACAGGTTAGTGTGCAGGCTGAGGTTGCTAGAGCTCAGGTTGAGGCTGCCGAGAGACAGGCTAGTGTGCAGGCTGAGGCTGCAGAGAGAACAGCTATACGAGAGGCTGAACTGCAGGCAGAGTCTACTAGGTATTGGGCTGACAGGGAGCTGGAGAGATCTCGAGTGGAGGTAACAGGGCGAAATATTGGGGGAGGTAACAGACATCGGGACCAATCATTGTCGCACCTGCTTAAACTAGTTCCTGTGTTCGATGAATTATGTGTGGATGAGTTTTTTATGCGATTTGAGAAGAAGTGTCAGGAACACCAGTGGCCTCCGGAAAAGTGGGCAGCATTAGTTTCATCAAGACTCCTAGGAAAGGGGCTAAAAGCATATGATGCACTACCTTTAGAGTCCTGTGTAGTTTATGATGAGCTAAAGAAGGCTGTGCTACGGGCCTATGAGTTACAACCAGAAACTTACCGCTTGAAGTTTCGGGGTGTTACTAAGGGCAAGGATAGTACCTTCCTAGAACACGCCCGGGACTTGTCTGATGCACTACGACATTGGCTGCGTTCTGAGAGGGCAGCTACCTTTGAGGAGTTGAGTGAGCTGGTTCTCTTGGAGCAGTTCTTTAAGTGCACAGGTGGGGACTTAACATTAAATATAAAGGAAAAAAATCCTAGAACTCTCCAGGAGGCAGCAGAAATGGCTGACCTCCGACTGTCATTAATTCGAGGGTGCGTAGCAGCAGCTAGGAGTGAGTCGGGTGCAAAGGATCGTACCCCTCCCCCTCCCAAGAATTTTGATACACATAAATACACAAAACCATCTAGCACTGACAATAAAACTGAACATAAACCAAATACCATCCCGTATAAGAAGTCTAATGGTACCTCCCACTCCCAAGGGAAACCAAAGAGTAAAGAGTGCTTCGCATGTCACAAGGAGGGTCACTTTGCAAATGCTTGTCCGAACAAGCCACCAAACAAGGTTGTGTCATTGGCCCGCAGCATAGGGGTGTCGCCTATATCTTCTGAGTTTGCCAAGGGTAGTTCGTCAGAGGGTGGGACACAGCCTGTGTTCAAGAGTCCGGAAGGCTCGAACCCTGTCCGCGACGTCATTGGGGGTCATAGAGGGCATGGTTTTGTGAGGTGGGCTGGCGAAAGGCGAGGAGTTATGCTATTGCGTGATACGGGGGCTTCTCAGACCTTGTTAAAGAACTTTCTGGTAGACCGATTAACGCTGCTCGGGTGGTGGTAGTTCAGGGGAACAATGCTACGAAGTCCTACCCGCTGGTGCGGATGGAGCTGGAGGTGGGTGGTGTGGCGAAGGAGCTGGATGTAGGAATTGTAGAGAACTTGCCTGTTGGGGGAGTCGACCTCCTCCTCGGCAACAACTTTGCGGTGCCTGCTTCTAAGGTTTCACCCTTGGTCGTTGCCGAGAAGGCGGCCGACGTTAGTAGGGAGGAACAGGAGTGGGTTGAGAAGTGTAGCGTACAAACCATGGCGTGTGTTGTGACGCGTTCTCAGACATCCGGAGCCTTGCAGCCACCACCTCAGTCTATCAAACCGCGGAGGAAAGGTCACAAGAAAACGGGAAGTGTTGGTCAATTGGAGAGTTTTGAGCCGGCAGTGTTTCTTGGTGACTCATTATTGGCACCTATGTTAGAGTCTGGAGAGGCCCCGGGGCCTATTACCGCTAGTGCAGGTGCAGGGCAGGAAGAGACTCTGCGACAGCATCGTTATGTGCAGCGTGAGGAAAGGATGGCTCAGCGGGACATTGGAGGTGGAAATAAATTATTTAAGATGAACCTGGATAATCTCGCACCTGCTGATATATGTTCCTTGCAGCTGTAAGATCCTGAAGTCAGGGCGTGTGGTAATGGTGCTGTCGAACTGGAGAGCAATGGGGATGCGCAGCCTGGTGATTTTTTCTTGTCCGAGGGGATCTTGTATCGGAGACATCAGGATCCCAAGAAAAAGTGGGATGGCGGGTCAGGATTAGTGGACCAGTTAGTAGTACCGAGGGTGTGCCGTGAGAGCTTATTGAGATTAGCTCATGATGTGCCTTTGGCAGGGCACCTGGGGGCATGTAAGACGGAGGCAGCTCTGAGCAAGATTTTCTGGTGGCCTGGGTTAAAGGCGAGTGTCGTGTCATGGGTGTCACAGTGTCACACTTGTCAAGTTGTTGGGAAACCCAATCAGGTCATCCCGAGAGCCCCGTTACAACCCATCCCTGTCATTGGGCCGCCCTTCAGCAAAGTAGTTATCGATATGGTTGGCCCATTGCCCCCCACTAGTGCCGGCAATAAATTTTTACTAACTGTAATGGATGTGGCAACACGGTATCCAGATGCTTACCCCATGTGCAACGGGATGACTAAGACTGTTGTCAAAAACCTACTTGTCTATTTCTCTTGTTATGGCTACCCTCAGGAGATCCAGTCTGATCAGGGATCCAATTTTACTTCTGCTCTGTTTAAGCAGACCATGCAGCAACATGGGATAGTGTCTGTGGTGTCATCTGCCTACCATCCCGAGAGTCAGGGAGTTTTGGAAAGGTGGCACTCGACTCTCAAGAGTATGTTGCGGTGTTATTGCAGGGAAAATGAGAAGGACTGGGATCTAGGTCTCCCATACGTTTTATTTGCTGCGAGAGAAGGACCTGGGGAGAGCTTGGGATTTAGCCCGAACGAGTTGGTTTTTGGACACAGGGTCAGGGGGCCCCTCCACATAGTCAAGGAGATCTGGGAGGGAGTCACAAAGCCATGTTCGCTTCTAAAGTATGTTGTTGAAAGCCGTGAGAGAATGCTAAAGAGTCTGGAGGTAGCAGGTCGGAACCTTAAGAGTTCACAAGCTCAGATGAAGGACAGATACGACCAGAAGGTGAAGCTGAGGGAGTTTGAAGTAGATCAGGAGGTACTGATACTACTGCCTCTGGTGGGACACCCCTTGTCTGCCAAGTATTCTGGTCCGTATCGGGTTGTACGGAAGGTTTCTGATCTCGACTATTTAGTAGCTACTCCTGATCGTAAGAAAAAGAACCAACTTTGCCATGTAAATCTGATGAAAGAGTATGTGAGGCGCCCCTCCGAGCCTCTCACTGTCCCGGTGTTGATCTGCAGCGATCGTGGTGGAGAAGGAGATAGGGACAGTCAAGCTGCGGGGGAGGATAATTGGGATTGTCATGTTTCCGCGGATCAGTGGGCGGGTAATTCTAGACAAGTGGCTCACGAGTTGATATTGCACCTACCTGAGCAACAACGTGTAGCTGTGCAGCACTTGTTTAATTCAAACCCAGCTGTTTTCGCGGAGCATCCTGGCCTCACTACTCAAGCGGTGCACGATGTCGATGTTGGGGACCACCCGCCCTTAAATCAGTGCCATAACGTGTTCCCCCTATTAAATTACCAGCACTTAGGGAAGAGCTGGATTATATGCTGAAACGTGGGCTGATTTCTGAGGGTGTAGTAAGGTGGACTTCCCCAGTCACACTGCAGCCCAAACCAGATGGCAAGGTGCGGTTTTGTATAGATTTCCGCAGGTTGAATGGCTTAACCCCCACAAATGCCTACCCTCTCCCTCGCGTGGACGACAGTGTGGATAAGATAGGAAAAGCCAAGTTCCTCACTAAGATAGACCTTGTTAAGGGATATTGGCAAGTGCCCTTGTCTGAGCGAGCGCGTGAGGTGTGTGGGTTTGTGGTGGACGGTGCCAGATATCGTTGCCATGTTATGCCATTCGGGCTGAAAAATGCCCCTGCAACGTTTCAGAAATTAATGAACGACATTGTAGCCGACATTCCCAACTGTACGGTGTACCTAGATGATGTCATAATATACGACGATGATTTTAACAGTCACTGTGCTCACATCGGACAGCTTTTTAATAAACTGAATGAAGCAGGTTTGGTGGTAAACCTGGGTAAGTACGATTTTGTCAAAGCCACAGTTTTATACCTGGGGTTCGAGGTGGGGATGGGTCAGGTGTGCCCTCCACAGACAAAGATCACAGCCATCGATCAGCTATTATCGTCGCTTCATCAAAGGCTATTTGAGTGTACTTGCACCTTTAACTGACTTATTATCTAAGGACAAGAAGTTCCGGTGGTCTCCTGAGTGTGCAGAGGCGTTTTTCTTGGTGAAACACCTGTTATGTACCCACCCCATACTCAGGGCCCCGGACTTCAGCAGACCTTTTCAGCTGGCGACTGATGCCAGTGGCGTAGGGGCTGGGGCTGGCTTGTTACAGACAGATGATGAAGGTATCGAACAACCAGTGAGTTTTTACAGTAAAAAATTCAATAGTGCACAAAGGAATTACTCTGTAATTGAACAAGAACTCCTGGCGATAGTGCTGGCGCTCAGGCACTTCGATGTATATGTTCCTGCTTTCGGACCAGTCGTAGTGGTTTATACCGATCATCACCCTCTGAAATTCTTGAATCAGTTTCATAACCGGAATATGAGGCTGACCAGGTGGTCACTCATGCTTCAGGAGTATAATCTGGACATACGCCATATTGCCGGTTCTGATAACGTGATAGCGGATTGTCTATCAAGGGTGGATGATGTTGGTTAGACTGTCACAGGATTGAGGGTTGAGTGTGGTGGAAAATAGGCTGTCACTGTAGTTCAGCCGAAAAAAACAAATTAAGAAAGCAAAAACCTTATAAAAACTCTTTATTTTTTATAACGTGTAGAATTTTGTAGAAGATGTTGTAGCAGTATCTAAGTTGAATGTTTTCGCTTATTGTCGCTGAGTTAGTTGAACTTGCTCGGTGGAGCGCAACAGTCTTTATTATTTTTATATATAGTGCCTTGTGTCGCAACAGTGTGTGGTACTATGAGAAGCTTTCTGTTAGATATGAAGAACTTAGTCAAGGGTCTTATATCTTAGGGGAGGTGTGACGCTTCTGCATAGTAACCACGTGCGGGCATGCGCGCGCGTCGGCTGCCCAGCCGTTTAGAAACCGGCTGGTGGTAGCCGGCCGGCAGGCTTTCCCATAGTATATATCCTACGACAGTGTAACTAATGTCTGGGATATTCTTATGTTGTTTCACAGCTTGAAGCTGCCCTTATTCTTAACCAACGCATCTTAGTATATTTTATTCTCGATAGATGATTGTTTCATTATAATATATAAGATGTAAGTCTAGTGAGAGCGGGAAGAGAAGAGCGGGAGAGAGAGACCGGCTTGGGACGTTGCTTCACGCGGAGAGACCAGCTTGGGACGAGCCTGAAGCGCTGCCACATGCATTTGATTGCAACATTAGGCTTAGTTTCGACTCACGCACGGGGTAGAGGATTTTGACCAGGCAACTGTGTTGAGTGTTGCTAAGCCTGGGATGTATTCTGCATGCCTAGGTGGGGGGGGGGGGGGGGTCCAGACAGATTCAAGATTTAGAGCTCACCTCATTGTCGTACCCTTCGGACCCCCTTGATATCTATCCCTCTCAACCCCACTTAGAAACGTTCTCTCTTACTTTGTATACCTTCTTTCCACTACTTCACCAATCTATTTAATTATCCCATCCCCTTGATAGACCTTATATATATTATTGTATTAACGACGAGCTCTCAGATAACTAGATAGGATTTTGGGCCTTATGCAGGGATGTAATTTTTAATGAGACCTAGGAAGCTTTTTTGTTGTCTCATATTTGGTGGTTTCATGCTTGCTAGTGTGTTCTTGTGTCAGGTTAGCAGGGGCTAGACCGGAGGGGATGCTTTTTGCGATCCTTTAAGTAAAGTCTGCTGGTGCGAGTCCCGTGGACCCGCACGACTTTACTAGGATACCCGTGGGAGTCTGGGGGCATTTTCTTGTCTGTGTCCCTGTGTGTCTAGCGTTGTGTTGTGTGAGGGCCATTGCCTAGTCCACTCAGCACTGCGCTAGCACGTCTTGCTTTTGTTTTAGGGTCGCCAGGAGAGAGTCAGATACTTGCGATCCGAGTCTCTCAAGAGAGCACCCTTTCAATTAGAGTAAGTTGGCGCACAGACCTGGGAACGTCCCTAGGCTAGAGCAGGTGGCTCAGCCCGGGTATCCGAAGCCTATATCCTTCCGGCTAGACCTCTGCCACCTGGCAGATTAACAGCTAGGGGTTTATTATCTCTGTATGCTTGTTATTGTGCCACAGTTTACCGTTTTTGTGAGCATTGTGAGTTAGGGTGTGGCTTAGAGACTATGTCCGAGCAGGCTTGCCTGACTAAGAGTGAGAAGCACACCTGTATGTGGTTATGTTGCGAGTTGCTGCCTTTATTTAATTATACCTATGCCATTATACACTGTATGTCCTATCACTAGTATTTATTCCTGCTTATGAGTTAAGAGTTCTCTAAATCCGTAACGTACTTTCTTTGCTAAGCATCAGATCCTACAGTAGCCGCATGCAATTTAGAAACCCGCATCTTGTCTACCTGTACGATGTTTTGAGGACTGTTTGCTTTCACCTTCTTTCACGCAGGGGTGATTAGTTGTATTAATTAACATAACGTTAAATGTACTTTCTTCTAGTTTGTTATTAAATTGTTTCTGCAATTTAATTCCGTTATCTATCATTTCCTTGAAGCTTTAAGTCAACTTAATTGTGTGATCTTTTATATAGCCTGCTTGACTATCAGCAGTCTATAGTGCATGCACCCTGTAACCGAGTCATAGGATACCTCGTTGTCCAGGCAGGACTCTTGACGGTTTAGGGTGGTTTGTTGCCTGGGTTTATAGATAAGGGTTGGATCTAGCGTTTTCTGTTGTTGCTTGTGGCCGCATACCTAGTCCAATAGAAAGAGCCCAGTGTTTATATATCCCAGGACGTAACACTCTGTCATCAAGAAAGTCGCATAGGATTTTTCTATGATGATAGGTAATTCCAAAGATGGGCCCAAACTGTCCTTTTTCTACAATAAACAATTTTGTCCATTATGTGGGCTTATTTTTCCAAGTCTTTAGCAATTCTTTTCCCCTATTTCATTCTCTGCCATAGGCTACATAAAAGAAGTTATATTTATGATCTAGACTTTACCTTTTTGCCATTGACAAAGAAAACATACGTGACAAAGAAACAAGCGTGCCAAAGAAAACAAGCATGCCAAAGAAAACAAGTGACAAAGAAAACAAGTGTGCCAAAGAAAACAAGTGTGACTAAGAAAGCAAGCGTGACAGAGAAAACAAGTGTTCCAAAGAAAACAAGTATGACAAAGAAAACAAGCGTGACAAAGAAAACAAGTGTGACAGTTAAAACAAGTGTAACAAAGAAAACAAACGTGATAAATAAAACAAGCGTATCAAAGAAAACAAGAGTGACATAGCATAATAAGTGTGACAAAGAAAATAAGCGTGACCAAGAAAACGAATTTGACAAAGAAACCCAGTGTGACAAAGAAAACAATGTGACAAAGAAAACAAGTGTGATAAAAAAAACATGCGTGATAAAGAAAACAAGCGTGACCTATACAATCTAAACTCTACCTTCTTCCCATTGACGAAGAAGACGAGCGTGGTAGTTATTATGTTATGTTCTGCCATGACGGTGTACAGGGGATGAGGGATTGCTTGGGTTGGATGGGAGGCTGACCGTCAACTTACCTGGAGCTCGTCCAAGGTGTCATGAACATCCCAGCCACCTCGGTAGCCTTCTATAAGCATCCGGTCTGTGGCAACTCTCAGACAAGGTACTGGAGGTCTCAAAACGGGGCAGCTATATTTTAACTAAAGCAACCTTCATTTAAGGGGAGTTTTTTTTTTCTGGACCTCATTCTCTCTCATGCTTAGCCCCATTAGTTTTGAGATCTTAAGACGTTCGCCTTAGTAGTTGGCGATTTTAAGACTTTTTTTGTTTTGCCATATATTTTCCTGTCATTTAGGAGGAACTGGCCTTCGAAAAATATACAAATTAATCTCAAAGGGGGGTGGGGTCTTGTATATATATTTTTAAGCTTGATATATATATATATATATATATATATATATATATATATATATATATATATATATATATTATATATATATATATATATATACATAGGTTGTAGTTGATTAAAGCGTCGGCTATCGTCCTGATGGTCGACGGTTCGATCCCCACTGAGAGATTAGAAACATATATATATATATATATATATATAGGCCGGTTCTTTCTAAAATTAGAGGCTCGCTATTCTTCGCCAGGAAAAAATCGACACCTAAAGGGCAGGAAAGGTCTTAATATTGACACACAAGAAAATAGGCGAAAGGTCTCAATAACGCCAAACTAACGAAACGAACTTATAAAAACCTCAATACTTACATGCTAAGCATGAGGGAGATGGGGGTCCAGAAAAAGCGAGTAGTACCCCCTTAACATACAAGAACAAAGTAGGTGGGTGTCTGAATGTTATCCGCTTATGTAGTTTCTGGAATATAGTTTTGTTTGTTTGTGTCACCTGCCATAATCAACCTTCAGCATATACTATACCCTGTTCCAAACAAGTGGGCCTCAACTCCGGAAACTTGACTTCTATAACTCGCAAACGACTAGAGTAATCCAGCTAGTATTTCTTCCATTTGGGAAGGGTCAGCCAGGAAATAGGTGTGGAAATTTACAGCACATTTGCTCTAGTCCTTTTGAGTTATTAGAGGTTATGGTTAATTATTTCAAGCCCATCTATTTGGAGTAGGGTATAGTGCAAAAATACTCTCAAAATGTCGCTGCGGCTCAAAAGTTGCTGAAGAAAATTTTCATATAAATACGCTCTATCTTTGTGTGTGGCATTACGCGCCATCTGTGGGAAGCAATGGGAAGTGGAGGTCGTGTGCAAACTAAGATTGTGTAAACTATACAGTATTCTTAACTTCTTCTGTACTGGCAACGTCTTTTTTTATTGTATTCTAGCTATATATAGAGGATTTAGTGCAGTTTAACTCTTTGAGTACCAGCGACGTGTGTTATATTTTATTCTAGCTATGTTTAGAGGATTTTGTATAGCTTAAGAAAGATCTGTGGTAGTTAAATGGGTTGGTTGAGATAGTTGGAAGCCTTATTATTGCTAGAGGTCCTTCCTAAGCTTAATAACGTCGTCTAAATCTTACCAGAATATAATTAAAAGGATGACACTGGTACTGAACGGGTTAAGAACGAGCTGTGGTATTAAAAAGGGTTAAATGAGATAGCTCAAAGCCTGTTAATTGCTAGAGTTCCTTTTGAAACTGAATAAAATCGTCTAATAGCCACAATGAAGTTAAAATGGCGGTGCTGGTACAGAAGGGGTTAAATAACTTTGTGCTGAACACGACCAATTAGTTCACTTATTGTATGTATGTGTGTATATACTCTGGCATCTTCCCAATTTTTTTTTTTTTTTTTTTTTTTACGGGGGTGGCCGACTCGAGACAGAGCCCGAACAGGGACATCATAACATATCAGAAAAACAAAACAAAATCTTACACTCATCTAGGTCGCCCAGGAGAAATACCCAGAGACCCAGGCCCATTTGGGGTCCCCAGCAAAAGCTCCCCAGATCCCACCCAGATCCCTCGGAGTGGCGCCGATTTCCTTAAGCGGCAGTCACACTATGAAGACTTATGCTGGGGTCACACATTCACGTATATCGCTCCCGTATGCTCCCGTCAGGCGTGATCGCCAATTTTGTGTAATGACGGGCGTAGTCCGGCCGTGTACGCCCGTATAGAGGAAGACTATTGCACTTCCCGACATACGTACCGTAACGGGGCCAGTGATACTTCAGACGTAATGTAGTCGTATGGAGCTACGTGCGTGCTTGCGACTTGCGTAAGCATGTCCCCGTTAGTCCACCTGGGCTGCCCGATTTGCGGGAACACAGGCCACGCCCATGGCCACGCCCCCACAAGACCTATGTAGCTGAGGCCGTACGTCTTGTGAGTTTGTAGGCATTACGTGGACCGTGTCCGGACAATCGTAGGCACACCCCGTCTGTCCAAACACAGACAAAGACAGTCTTTGTCAACCACGTATGTCTTGGTTGGAATCTGGGAACTAGAAAAGGGCATGGCTGGCCACAACGTTCCCATTCCCACTCCTGACTCGGCACCATGAAGAACATCACGGAATACATCCTGGAGGAGTTCAAGATGGTGAACTCCCTAATCAAACCGGAGAACAGGCATAACACCCGGCTCATGCAATGGATCATTTCCTACATAGAAATGTTAGAACTGGTTGCAATAGCAAACCACATCCATGAAGAAGAAGAAGAGAAGAAGAATGAAAGGAGCAAGAGGACAGTGTGGGTGTGGCCATATCTACAACGAAGGCCTGAACATGGCCATTATGAGAAGCTGATGCAAGAGTTGGCCACCGAATGTCCACAACTATTCAAAAACTTCACCCGGGTAGACAAACAACTATTTGATGAGATAGTGGAACATGTCACACCCCTCATTCAGAGGAAACCTACATTCTGGCGGAACCCCATTCCTCCTGGTCTGCGGGTGGCCATCACCCTACGTTTTCTCGCTACGGGTGATTCATATAAGAGCCTGCAATACAACTTTCGTGTTGCCCACAACACCATCAGCCAAATTGTTCCCGACACCTCCCAGGCCATCATTTCTGTCTACGGAGATCAGGAGATCAAGACGCCACAATCGCCTGCTGCATGGAAGGAGGTTGCCAGCGGCTATGAGGAACGCTGGAATCTGCCGCATTGTGTAGGAGCCATTGATGGCAAACACATACAGATCCGAAACCCAAACTTTGGTGGCACATATTACTTCAACTACAAGAAGTTTTTTTCCATTGTCCTGATGGCAATTGTTGACTCCAACTACAAGTTCATATACGTCGACGTTGGTGCCATATGGTCAGAGTCTGATGGTGGTGGCTTTGCGCACACCAGTCTGTCTAACTTGCTTGAGAAACAGGACGCAAATCTGCCAACCGCCGAGGTCATCTCTACCGATCCCACTGGACCACCCACGGAATACTTCTTAGTAGGTGATGATGCATTCCCTCTACGCGCCTACATGATGAAGCCCTACCCCCTACGATCCCTCACGAAGCAGGAACGAATATACAACTACAGAATCAGCAGGGCCCGCCGGACGGTAGAGAACGCCTTTGGCATTCTTGCCAACCGCTTCCGGGTTTTCCACACTGCAATATCTCTAAAACCTGAACGTGTAGAGGTTGTTGTGTTGGCCTCATGCATTCTGCACAACATCCTACGAGGCCGATGCCCACCCCAATCAGAGGTAGATCAAGAGGACCCACACACCCACCAACTCATGCCTGCCGCCTGGAGGACTGACCCACCTGTAGGAAACAACATCCCACCCATGACCCGCAACACTGCAACCCTGCTTGCCAAGGCTCAACGCAACTACCTCAAGACCTACTTCAATTCCCCTCAAGGATCTGTGGCTTGGCAGGATGACCGGATTTAGGTGAGTTACATTTACTTTTAAATACATCGAGGCTTTGCTAGTTTGCTTTGTATTGTAATTGTATCTTTGAAAGTGCATTTTCTCTAATGTTTAGGTTCTTCCTGTGTAGTTTAAATTATATGTGTACTTAAATTGTACTATGCTTATTTAATTTTACATCTTTGACTTTCTAATTGCATTCAATTTTGCTATGTTTTCCATGTTACCTTTGTTTTGTACTTTATGTCTAACAGTTATATTTAATGTAAGTTGTCCATCAATGATTTTCATAATTAGTATTAACCATATTATCATTATTGCGTTTAAATGAATTATTTATTTTGTATGCTCATTACTTTCATTATAGAATTTTTTTTCATCTTATTAATCAACAATTATGATAAAATATTGGAAATAGAAACACACACGTCATTATACAAATACATATATTTTTAACAAATACACATTAAGATTTATATATATATATACAGAGGGTATTATAAATGCTTGGGGATCTCCTGTGTCTCATTCAGGGGATCTATGGCAGACACAGGCGTACCTACAATGACAGGTGTTGGGGATTTTTGAGCTGTCAACATTTCTAGGAATGTGTTGCCAAACTGCCCCAGGTCGAAAGACGGTTGGCTGGGTGTGGAGGCAGTAGGCGGGACGAATTGGCGAGGGGGTGTCGTTACAGGTGGCTGCACCAACAACGACTTCAAGGCTGCAACCTGGTATGCAGGTAGCACGATGCGCCCAAGACCAGGCTGAGGCTGGGTCGACAGGGTGGGAGGAGGCAGGGTGGTTGCTGGAGTACCCTGGTACATCACTGTCGGATGCTGCTGTGCCACGGGTTGGGGTAGGGGCGCCGGAAAGCCAAAGCTCCTGTGGGCGTGGAGCAAGAGGTCCGGACCAGGCCGGGGCACTCCCTCCGCATGGGCAACCTTGAACCGGTCGATGGCTGCCAACAGTTCCAACTTGAGTGTGGTGTTATAAGCTGGAGGCAGCCCCACACAGTCTTTCACCATTCCCTCCAGGGAGTGGCGCCAATATTTATGGTCCTGGTCCTCGACCACATCGAACGCCTGACCCAGGTTCTGTCGCAGCTTCTCAGAATTCGCGAGGACCTTGAACAAGAAACAAGAGAACATTAAACACACGAAACATAATATTTTCATATTTGACAACAAATTTATTTTAACCAATGAAATGTTGTGGTATTCTGGGAACAAAATATGTTCAAAGTTATTGTCGATAATATGGTGTGAAATCATGACATCTTTAGTATTATTATTAATTTATGTTATTGTAATAATTTTGGAAACAGAAACACTTTATCTAATAATAGCATGGAATTGCAATGGGGTGCCACCAATGAACAATGTAACTAATATTTTCTCTACTCACTTGCTCCAGGGTCCTGTGTGTTGACGTTGAAGGGACAGCACCAGGAGGCTTCCCTTCTTCACCTTCCGTGCAGGCTGGGCGATGGCTGGGGGTGTGTCCTCCTCTTCCTGACTGCCGGCAGAGGGGTCATCCACCTCGTAGACTGGGACAGGAGGTGTTGGGGTGCGGTCAGGGACAGGAACAGCAGCAGGCGCCGGTGCTGCAGCCTGGGCAGCAGTATGTTGTGACATGAATGTAGAATTAGTAACATGTACTTATTTATGTAAATAACATTTAAAATAAAATTCAACATAACCATTCATCCTTGTAACCTTTAAAATAACATGAATAAACTGGTTTGAGTTATTATGAGTTTCATTAACAAATATTTGAAGTTTAACACGATAAATTGAACACAATAATAGCATCATTATAAGCAAAATAATTACGAAAATAACCTAAAACTGACACTGTCACTGTGGAAGGGTTTGAAAACATAAAAAATATCAACGTACCTGAGGCATACCAAGTGACTGGGGCTTCTTTTGACGGACGATGTGTGGCTTCATGAAGTGGAACATGCTGAGGATCCACTTCTCCCTCTCAGTCAGTCGTTTGGCCCCATCACCACTCTTCAACTTGCTGAGCCGGCCGAACCTGGAGCGGAGAGATCCCCACCAGGTCTTCAAATCGAAGGCGGTCATTGGTGGGTCCATGGTCGCAGCCTTCTCCGCCCATACAGACTCTATATGTTCCTTGTTCTTGTGCCTGGGGTCCCCCTTGTCAAAAATGAAAGGCGCATCCAGCTCAATCCAATCAGCCAGCATCCTCTCCGTCTCCTCCGTCAGTATCATGTTCGTCTTCTTCCTGCGCCGTTTCTTTGGTGGAGCCTGGCTGTTGGTAGGTGAAGGTTCTACTTCTTCCTCCTCTTCTTCCTCATCAGTCTCATCATCCACTTCAACCTCGAGCTCTCCACTATCGGGGCCGAGGTCGAGAACAATTTCATCTTCAGGCGTCGAGGGGCCAGGCTGAGAGGGGTCAGAGTTGGAGAGGCCAGGCTGAGAGGGGTCAGAGTTGGAGGGGCCGGGCTGAGAGGGGTCACCAGGTGATGTGTCAGACGTCCAGGTGGCAGGGGAAGCCTTCCTGGCCTTCTTCACGCCTTTCTTCTGCATGGTACAGGGCAGGGCAGGGCAGGGCAGGGTGCAGAGGGTGACAAGCAGGGCAGGGCAGGGTGCAAAGGGTGGCAAGCAGGGCAGGGCAGGGTGCAGAGGGTGGCAAGCAGGTGGCAGGGTTGGTTTGTTGTTTGCTGCTCCGGTGTGGTGAGAGGTATGACGGGAGTGTCCCCCGCTGCTTCTTATATACCCCCCGTACAACGTTGCCGCGTCTTCCCGCCAACACGCAGTGCGGCGGTGTTGCCAGATGCGGCCGGACTTACTTTCACTTTCCCGTTTTACGTGAACATTGTACGATTGGCGGGAGAAACTTACGTTTTACCTGTCTAGCTGCTACATTTTATGGGGCTGCACCCGTAAGACGTAGCAGCTAGCCAGGTAAAACGTATGGTTCCCGACTTTTGACATACGTGAGCGCGAGCCCCGTATCTGATTCGAAATCCAAAACATACCGGGCGACCTTGGCCGCACCATCCACCTCCAAGACCAGCGTGGCTACGCCCGCCATGCGTACCAACCCCCACGACTAGACCCAATTTCATTTACGTTTTGCGTACTAAGCCCTTACGTTTTACGTATTCGATTGCCAACTACCAATAAACCTTCGTACGGGAGCATACGGGAGCATATACGTGAATGTGTGACCCCAGCATTAAGGGAATTACCGCGGCGACTTAGAGGTCTTCATCTAAGTCACCGCGCGTCGTGGGTGGTCCCCGCGCATCCCCACGGTACAGTACGGTACGATGGGTGGCCAGGATGGTCGTGGCTGGTTTCGATTTGCTATGAACATGCAAGAAGCATGGAAAATTGGTCGCCGAGCTAGCCGCGGTCGTGAGGCAAGCGCCGTCACGCGCCCACCGGTATGCGCGTGAGGGGGACTGGTATGCGCGTGAGGGGGACCGGTAGCCGACCGGTCAGCGCCGTGTGGCGCCATGCGTCGCCTGGGTACAAGGGACATGGTGTTTGAAGTGACGGCAGGTGATGGTGGAATGCTGATTTTTTTTTTTCTTTTTTTTTTTTTTTTTTAGGATAGAGGGTGAAAGAAGAGATCCCAGATTGGGAAGGAAGAGAAAGTAGGAAAGATGAAAGACAGTAGAAGAGAAAAGTTAGTGGGCCGGCCACCTTGCTGTTTTTATTTATTAAAGTTAGTTTTTTATGGCAAGTTATATAGGTGCTGAGGGCTAGGAATTGATTACAGTATGATTTCTAAGTGATTGATAGTAGTTGCTTAAATATTATTCGTTATTTGTAGATCTATCTACTATGTTATAATGAGGAGGAGGGAGGTTGTTTATTTCGCAGTATTTCTTAAAGTCATATTTATCTTTCAACTCTCTCCAACGCCAGTTATCATGTTCTTGCTTTTCTCTGGCTATCTCATAGAGGCCTATGCAGAAAAATCCGGTTTTGGCTGTTTCATGTTCTCTGATCATTTTGGCTACAGGTCTGCTGTAGTCTAATTGAATGCTGAGGGTGATGGGTCTCTACCTGTTTATATACCTGGTGGCTCGGACCGGCCAGCGTCGTTTGGGAGTAGGGGACCTGCGTAACACGAAGGCCGTCAAGTTGCCTTCCTTTTGCCGTCCTGTTGCCTCGTTGCGCCGCATGACGCCGGCGGTCTGCTATGCTAGGTCTCCGTGTAGCCCCATCCAGTAGTCGTCATACGGCTACTGGACGCCGATGCCGTCCAGCCTGCCGTAGGCAGACATTTACTCTTGGTCAAGTTACGGATGATCGGCAAAGACAATCGGCACTCCTTGAGTCGCCGCGGTAATTACTTTAAGTCTTCATAGTGTGATCGCACCTTTAGGCATACCCGCAGCGAAGCTTTACCACCACAAGCCCACCCACCATGTTTCCAGGCGCACCCTTCATTACCACCGGCTCCCTGGGCCAGGCGCCTGATGGACTACTATCTAGTACAACTGGAGCATGACCCTCTCTCCCAAACGACCGCGTTTACATTCATCTATTCACAAGCATTCTCCATTCATTCCTGCTTATTACATGAGCTAATATCAACAAACATTAAGGGGGTCACCAGCTTTTTTTTTATCTCTCTCTCCTTTTCTCTCTTTCCCTGGCTTGTATCCATTCGGCCCCATTCAGCCATCTGTTTTAAGACGTTTATCCCCATCCAGATGTCGATTTCTTCCTGGCGAGCGATAGCGAGCCAGCATTGTATGGAGAAATCCGGCTTCGCCGGAGAAATTTTTCTGTCGAAAAATTTACAAATTTAGCTTGCTGTCAAAACAAAAATATATATATGCTGGCTCGCTACGGCTCGCCAAGAAAATATTGACACCTGGATGGGGATAATGTCTTAAAACAGTAGGTTGAATGGGGCCGAATGGATACAACCCCAAGAGAGAGGGAGAGAAAGAGAAAACAAGAAAGGTGGGCTCCCTTAACAATTGGAAATAACTGGATAAGTTGTAAATCTATCAGATGCTTTAAAGGGAGATGAGCCGTTTTTCTGGTCCCCCCTTCTCCCTCATGTTTAGTCCCATTAGTTTTCAGATTTTAAGACACTTGGCCTATTAGTTTGACGATTTAAAGACCTTTCGCCCCATTTATTTGTCAATATTAAAACTTTTTGCGTCATTTAGGTGTCGATATTTTCCTGGCGAGCGAAAGCGAACCTGTAATTTAAGAGGAACCAGCCTTTCGGTGGGACATTTTTCTATCGAAAAAAGTACAAATTTAATTTGAAGAAGGGTCTGGGGGGGGGGGGGGGAAGGTAAATTATTTAAGCTTGATGAAGTTCTAGGGAGGTATCTAACACAATAATAACACGATCCATAAATATGCAAATAAATACGCCCATCCCCCTTTAATATGTTGTTGTTGGTATCACTGAAGAGCCAAATATAGTTCTTCATAGAGAGAGAGAGAGAGAGAGACTGAGAGAGAGAGAGAGAGATTAAGTATGAGAGATAGAGAGAGAGAGACTGTGAGTGAGAGTAAGAGTACAAAGGAGTACAAAAGAATACAAAGGAAATCTAGCAACAACAGGCCTAGTGACCCTTCTAGGCTGCTTGTCCTCCAAAACACTGAGGATCAAGTGTCCAAACAGTGGTTTAGAGTGGTTAAGGGAACATTGAAAAGGGAACTACTACCCCGGAACTAATGTCCGTGGCAGGATTAGGAAGTTAGTAGGGGACAGATGGGCTAGTAACTGAGGGGAGGATAAAATAAAGTTATTCATTTACAAACGCAGTCAGTCGCGGGTTTGATGCGAGATAGAGAGAGAGAGACTGTGAGTGAGAGTAAGAGTACAAAGGAGTACAAAGGAAATCTAGCAACAACAGGCCTAGTGACCCTTCTAGGCTGCTTGTCCTCCAAAACACTGAGGATCAAGTGTCCAAACAGTGGTTTAGAGTGGGTAAGGGAACATTGGAAAGAGAACTACTACCCCGGAACTAATGTCCGTGGCAGGATTAGGAAGTTAGTAGGGGACAGATGGGCTAGTAACTGAGGGGAGGATAAAATAAAGTTATTCATTTACAAACGCAGTCAGTCGCGGGTTTGATGCGAGATATTTGTCTAGGCGAAGTTTAAATGAATCAACGGTGCTGCAGTCTATAACATCTAGGGGAAGCCCATTCCATAAGTTGACAACTCGATTGAAGAAGACATTTTTAGCTTCGTGTGAGTGAGTGAGAGTGTACATAATCAAAGGTGTATTAACGGGGCGAGCTCGTTGTCCAAGAGCAGGGCGATTTGGTTTGGGGGCGAATTCTCCAGTAACCTCCTTGAACAGTGGCTAACTGTTGTATGTGTGTGGGGGGGGGGGGGGGGGGGGGGGGGGGGGGGAAGGTAAACAGTGACGTGGATACTGGTTGTTCTACTTACCGCCTACCCTACAGGTTAACAATATTGTTAACCACTTCTGTACCGGCGACGTCTTTTTAACTTTATTCTAGCTATATTTAGACAATTGTGTGCAGTTTAATAAGAATGTATGATAGTAAAAAGGGTTAAGTAAGATCATTCGACGCCCGTTAATTGCTGGAGGCCCCTTTTAAGCTGAATAGAAGTGTCTAATAGTTGTCAGAAAATGATATAAAGGATATCACCTGTACTGAATGGGTTAGTAACACCTTACACTGAGGGACAGACAATATGAGGCAGATTGACCAACATAAAGAATCGTGTATAGAGACAGAGGGGGGGGGGGGGTTGACAGACAAACCCAAACGCCTATACCAGTTTGATATACCAGTTTGAATATTATTTTATATTCGCCAAATGTCAGCCATGTTTGTATGTTTCTCGTTTAACATGTATTTGTTGATTTCATGGTTGGTGGAAACAAAATAATAATTATATATTATATACTTCTGAATATAACTACATTCCATTCATTATAATAATATACGACTAAGCAACAACAGCGCCAATATATATATTAAATAATAAAATTGAATACACTTTATATTTCACTTTAGATTAATAATTCGTAGCAGTTATATACAAAGGGGGGTCACCTGCTTTTTTTCTTTCTCTCATTTTCTCTCTTTCTCTGGCTTGTATCCATTCGGCCCCATTCAGCCAACTGTTTTAAGACGTTTATCCCCATCAAGGTGTCGATTTCTTCCTGGCGAGCGATAGCAAGCCAGCATTGTATGGAAAATCAT
Source organism: Paralithodes platypus (assembly GCA_032716605.1). Lineage (NCBI taxonomy): Eukaryota > Metazoa > Arthropoda > Malacostraca > Decapoda > Lithodidae > Paralithodes > Paralithodes platypus. The sequence goes on along the minus strand of CM064512.1, from coordinate 45,713,247 downwards.
ACTTCGCCGAAAACAAATTCTATTGAAAAATGTACACATTTTAGCTTGCTGTCAAAACAAAAATATGTATATGCTGGCTCGCTGCCGCTCGCCAGGAATATATTGACACCTAGATGGGGGTAAACGTCTTAAAACAGTAGGCTGAATGGAGCTGAATGGATACAAGCCAAAGAGAGAGGGAGAGGGAGAGAAATAAAATAAAAGCGAGGTGGGCTCCCTTAAACACACAATAGATAAGGTAACTTGATCAATGTATGCTAAGGAGTGGGTGCCTTGTGTTATCATGGGCATCACACCTTTGATTATGTACACTCTCACTCACTCACACGAAGCTAAAAATGTCTTCTTCAATCGAGTTGTCAACTTATGGAATGGGCTTCCCCTAGATGTTAGACTGCAGCACCGTTGATTCATTTAAACTTCGCCTAGACAAATATCTCGCATCAAACCCGCGACTGACTGCGTTTGTAAATGAATAACTTTATTGTATCCTCCCCTCAGTTACTAGCCCATCTGTCCCCTACTAACTTCCTAATCCTGCCACGGACATTAGTTCCGGGGTAGTAGTTCTCTTTCCAATGTGAGTTTTGGACGGGACGCAGTATGGATGGCCACGCCACCTGACGGGGTATAGCGGCGCCCATGCAGGACTGAAGGTGAGACCTAGGTATCCGCTGGAGTGCCGATCTGCGGCGTAGCGCGGTGACAACGACCCGACGAACGGCGTCGATAGGAGGTAGGGCGGCGTCAATATGCATTACTTTGCCGATGGACGGCGACCCCTTCAGTAATGACGGCGACCCCAGCCCGCATGACCCAGAACGACGGCGAGCGAACTCAAGGTGGGGTATATAAAAGCTACACCAAAGGGTGTGGCTCATCAGTAAACCTTCAGCCACCGTCACGGTTGCACGCAACCATGTCCACCACAGTCCCTAGGAACCAGACACGGCATCTACGCTTACTCCAGGTTCAGTTAAATCTGGAAAATGACCACCTACTGACAAATATAGCAATCTGCAAGCTTCTGTTGAGGAAAAGAAGGAGGGAGAATAGAACCCCTCGCGTGTGGGTCCGGAACTGGCTTCTCCGTAGGAAAACCTTTGGTATTTATGAGCAGCTACTGAAGGAACTCGCCAAGGAGGATGGGCCAGCCTACAGAAACTACCTGCGGATGGATGTTGCAGTCTTCCGGGAGGTACTAGGACGTGTGGTGCACCGCATTGAAAAGAACGATACCTTTTACTGGAAGGCACTCGAACCTGGCCTCCGACTAGCCATAACACTGCGGTTCCTGGCAACCGGTGACAGCTATATGAGCCTCATGTACAGCTTCAGAGTGGCACACAACACCATATCAAACGTTGTGTATGAGACATGTGAGGCACTCATAGCTGAGTATATATAATTGTGGGGAGATTGTAGGCACCAATCGATCAGGGCTAGACCCAGGTGAGGTTATAGGCATGTGATAAAGAGTCGCTGGAACTCCTGTTTCATTTGCTTGGCCTCTCTTACTGATTTTCTTTGTGCCTCATTTACACTGAGAGCAATCCAGCTAGCTCTCACAAACACCTCCTCCTATCCACTTCACTACACTAAACATGCACACCACACTTCATTCCTCCACACCAAAATTAAAAAAACACAAAATGATGAATTTTAGCCCAGCCTCGGAGTCCCCAGGGGGGGGACCATAAATGCCCCCTCACCCGACCGACCATCCCCTGACGACCCCACACAATTACCTGGACCTCGGCCTGTTACTCTTTCTATTAATTTCTGCAACATTCGCGGACTTTCCTCTAACTTTCACTCTGTTGAACACCATCTCTCCTCCTACAAACCTGATCTTCTCTTCCTCACCGAAACCCAGGTGTCTGTAGCAACATCCAGCAACCCCTTCTCTGTATCCTCCTACTTTCTCTATCCTAGTTTCAAAGCCAAAGGCGGATGTTGTGCATATGTGCACAACAAACTCACTTGCTCTCGTGTTCCCGATTTCGACTCCTCTGAATTCTCAACTTTATGGCTCAAACTTTCCTGTCATTCTCTTACTAAATATTTCTGTGCTGTCTATCTTTCCCCTAACTCTACCAACTTTCCTAAATTCTTTGACTATCTAAACTCTACAGTGGAACACATTCTATCCATTTCTCCTTTCTCAGAAATCTCCATCTTAGGAGATTTCAACGTTCACCACCGCCAATGGCTCTCCTCTCACACTACTGATCCACCTGGTGAACAAGCCTACGTCTTTTCTATCCTAAATGACCTAGAGCAGTTAGTTCAGCAACCCACCCGTATCCCGGATCGCATCGGAGATCGGCCCAACATTCTTGACCTGTTTCTAACTTCTAACCCTTCTTCTTATACTGTCGATCTTTTCTCTCCTTTGGGCTCCTCCGACCATAAACTTATCTCTGTCACCTGTCCTATCTCTCCAGTACAGCCACCCGATCCTCCTAGCCGGCGGCGCTTGTGGCACTTTGGCGCTGCCGACTGGGAGGCTCTTCGGCAGTACTTCTTTGATTTCCCATGGAATGATTTCTGCTTCCATGGCCGGGGACCCTCGGAGAGTGCTGAACGCATTACCGAGGTAATCCTATCGGGCATGGAAGCATACATTCCATTCTCTTTCTCTCAGACTAATGCTAAAAAATCTTGGTTTACTCACGCCTGTTCTACTGCTGTCCGCAATAAGGAGGAAGCATTCAAACGGTACCGACGCCTTAAAACTCAAGACTCTCATTCTTCATATGTTTCTGCCCGGAATCAAGCCAAATCTGTTCTTCGACTTGCCAAACACTCTTTCATCAATAATAAATGCACTGAACTATCCAATTCTAGCTCTTCCCAAGCTTTCTGGCATCTAGCCAAAAACCTCTCCAACAATTTCTCTTCCTCGTCTTTCCCTCCCCTTTCCCACTCTGATGGCACAACCATCACTTCTTCCTCTGACAAAGCTAAACTCTTCGCTCAAACTTTTGCTAGAAACTCCACCTTGGATGATTCCGGTGCTATTCCTCCCTCTCCGCCCTCCTCTCTCTTACTTATGCCTAATATCCTAATCTCTTCTAAAGATGTACTTTCTACCCTCTCTGGGCTTAACACTAATAAGGCGTACGGTCCGGACGGTGTTCCTCCTGTTGTTCTCAAAAACTGTGCTTCCGTGCTGACTCCCTGCCTTGGCAAACTCTTTCGTCTCTGTCTATCCTCTAACGTTTTCCCTTCATGCTGGAAGTTTGCTCACATTCAACCTGTCCCAAAGAAGGGTGACCGCTCTCAACCCTCCAACTATCGTCCAATTGCTCTTATCTCCTGTCTTTCTAAAGTTTTTGAAACTATTCTTGCTTCCAAATTTCTTAAGCATTTCTCTTCTCATAATCTGCTCTCAGATCGCCAGTATGGCTTCCTTAAGGGTCGCTCTACTGGTGATCTTCTTTCATATCTTACTAACTCTTGGTCATCCTCCTTTCGGGACTTCGGTGAGACTTTTTCTATTGCACTAGACATATCGAAAGCCTTCGATAGAGTCTGGCATAAATCTTTAATTTCTAAACTACCCTCCTTCGGTTTCTATCCCTCCATCTGTGCCTTTGTCTCTAATTTCCTTTCCGGCCGTTCCATAGCTGCGGTTGTGGACGGCCATTGTTCACTTCCTCACCCTATAAACTCCGGTGTTCCTCAGGGCTCTGTCCTATCTCCTATTCTCTTTCTAATTTTTATAAATGATCTCCTTAACTGTACCTTAATTCCCATCCATTCATACGCAGACGACTCAACCTTACACTACTCCATTAGTTTTTCAGAACGCCCCAGCCAGCAATCCCTCAACGACAAACGTAATGAAGCCATAGAACTCTTAAATTCTGATCTAAATACTATTTCCAATTGGGGCAGAGAAAACCTTGTTAACTTTAATGCTTCCAAAACCCAATTTCTCCATCTATCTACCCGTCAGGATCTCCCAGCGGACTATCCCTTATTCTTCAACAATACAAAAATCAACCCTTCATCTTCTCTCAATATTCTTGGTGTCTCTTTTTCTTCTGCTCTCATTTGGAAGGACCATATTACCAGTCTTGCTAAGGCAGCCTCCCAGAAGCTGGGTGTGCTCAACCGCCTTAGGGGGTTCTTTTCCCCTGCACAGCTTCTTGCTCTGTACAGGGGCATAGTGCGCCCTTGTATTGAGTATTGTTCACATGTGTGGGGAGGTTCCTCTCACACCGCTCTCCTAGACAAAGTTGAAAGGAAGGCCTTTCGTATCATTAACTCCCGTCCACTCACCAACTCTCTGCAATCTCTCTCTCTCCGCCGCAATGTTGCATCTCTCTCGCTATTCTATCGCTACTATAATAATCAGTGTTCCTCAGAGCTATCCCAGTGCATACCACCTCCTTTACGTAGGGCACGTGGTACCCGTCTTGCAACTCAATCCCACCCCTACTCTGTGCAACTCTCCAACCCAAGAGTGAAACGTTACTCTCAAACTTTCTTCTACTCAACATCTGAGCTCTGGAACTCTCTCCCAGAATCAGTCTTTCCCTCTTCCTATGACTTAAATTGCTTCAAACTCCGTGTGTCCAGGCATTTTGGCTCGAACGTCCCTTGATTTTGGCCCTGTCACTCTTTCAACTATGGGGGAGGCACTCGCTATAGGCAGTTATGCCTTTTGCCTCCCTCAATCACATAGAAAAAAAAAAAAAAAAAAAATATGGACGAGATGATGCCCTGCCCCAAGACACCGGAGGAATGGAAGGCAGTGGCAAACAAGTTCTCCCAACGATGGAACTTCCACCACACCATTGGTGCACTTGATGGCAAGCACATTGCAATGCGGTGTCCCGCCAACGGTGGTTCCATGTGGTACAACTATAAGGGGTTCCACTCCGTTGTGTTGCTGGCACTCGTCGACGCTGACTACCGTTTCTTGTACATCGATGTTGGGGCATCAGGGGGTGGCTCAGATGCAGGGATATTTGGCAGGACACCGCTTCGTGCTGCCCTTGAACAGAAAACTCTTGGCCTAGCAGACCCTGAACCCATCCCCGGCACTGGCGTGCCACTGCCCTACTTCATCGTCGGGGACGATGCATTCCCCCTTCGGAGCTGGATGATGAAGCCCTATCCACAAAGGAACCTCTCCCGGGACAACCGCCTCTTCAACTACCGTCTATCAAGGGCTCGTCGGATTGTGGACAACGCCTTTGGGATCCTAGCAACCAGGTAAGAGTGGTTCATATTTATGTATATATTTATTGATTTATTTATTTAAATGAGTTAAGCTTAATTTGTTAAACAAATATTAATTGTGTATTAATATATCGTTTGATTAATTTGTTATTTATGTATGTATTCATTTCGTTAGTTAATTATTTTATTATTGAATTTCTGTTATTAGTGATTATCTTTGGTATATATAATGTAATTCATTTCTTTATGTATTTATATTTATTGCTGTATTGATTTATATCAATGTACAGTATATCAATGACTTCCACATTATTTATTATTTATTTATTTATTTATGTGCTGATTTGTTATCTCTTTATTTCAGTTATTTTTTATTCATTTATTTCATTAATCATTTTATTTATGTATTTCATTTACTTATTTGGTATTTGTTTGTTTTATTAATATAACTCATTATATTTTTATATGTATTTATAATATATTTATTATTTATTTCTGTAATTCATTATATAATTTGTATCTCTTTATTTCAGTTAATGTTGTTATTTTATTATTATTATTAATTTAATTATGTATTGAATGTAGTTATTATTCTGTTTGTTTCTGTAATTAATCTACCTAATCTTATATTTTGATTGTTATTGATACTATATTTATTTTTTAAGTTTTTATTTATGTCGTTTATTTATATTTTGACAGATTCAGGTGTCTATTGACCACCATGGCCATACAACCAAAGAGGGTGGAGAGTGTTGTGTTGGCCTGCTGTTGCCTGCACAACCTTCTTCGCCAACGTACACCTGCAATTTCCTCCAGCCTCATTGATACTGAGGACCCAGTGACACACCTGGTCACAGGTGGTTCGTGGAGGGACGGTGAGCAGATGGGAGATACCCAGTGTCTCGCTGGAAACCAAACCACAAGGCTCGCCTAGGAACAGAGGGACTTCCTCAGGGGGTACTATACTTCACCAGCTGGTATGGTATCATGGCAAAACGACATGGTATAGAAGGTAAGATATATACACAGTTCTACAAAACATATTTTATTAATCACAAGTTACATGTTAGTTAGGTTGAGGATGCTCTCCAGGAATTGGCTGGTGCCAGGTGAGGTGCCTGAGAATGGTAGCGGTGCTGAGGGGCTGGGGAGGTTGAGGAAGTGGCCACCTGGTGGAGCATGCCCGGGTGTGCCTGGGATGGGTTGGTTGCAGCCCAAGCTGGGGCCAGGTGTGGTCCACATGGACTCTTGCTGGTGGCCGTAGTTAGTCCTACCCACCTGATACCCCTGGTCATGCTGGCTGGAGTGGGCTTTCTGGGGGTGCACTCCCGGGCCGGGCGGGGTACCAGTTGCTGTGGTTGGGGGGGAAGAAGGCACAACAAAGCCTGCTCCTCCTGGCGCTGGATCTTACGGGTCTCAGCTTTGAAGTGCCGTGTGACCTTGATGAGGGCGTTATCCAACTCTTCATGGAGGGAGGGGTGCACATCAAATCCAAGACTGGTGAGATAATCAAACAATGATTGGACTTGGGCCTCACGCTTTGTCTGAGTACGCAGCCGGGTCTTGATCAAGGCCTGCAGTTCCTCATTGCCTCTGGACCTGTCCTGAAGCTGAAAAGTGGTTACGAATAATTAGTATGTTACATGACATGTTGTATATTATTTATGTTGTTTGACAGGCACTCGGTAATGTATTGTATGATTTATATACCCCCGATGCTGCATCACGAATACAGTTATGTAATAATATTGAATTATTTTCTACAATCTTAAATATGTAAAAAATAACTAACAACATTACCTAATAAACATGTTATTAACAACACATAATGACAACAAATGACATTAAAAAGATTATAAACCACACACTACAAACATTTGGATTGGGCATGACTATATAATAATAATATTAATAATAAATAATATGAATGATTCGTTACCTTTCGCAGTAGTGAGTCAACCTCGTCGACTTCAGGACTCGTGCGACGTTTGCGTTTGGCGGCTGCTCCTTGCTTGGGGGAACTTTGGCACTTCTGCCGACCACTACCACCTCATCCTCCTCTTCCTCCTCCTGTTCCTCCTCCACGCTGGCAACGCTGGGAGGACGAGGGGCGATACCACACTGAAATAGTCAATTATTAGTATTGATATGTAATATTATAAATATATATATATATATATATTTATATATATATATATATATATATATATATATATATTATATGGGTTGTTTCATTCATCCACTGGCTGAATAATGTATCCATAAATAAATGATTTACGTTATATATATTTATATATATATATATATATATGTATAACATATTCAATAACTAAATAAACGAATAAAATAATGAAATGAAGAATGGAATCATTCAAAAAATACATACATACATAATACATAATGTATAAATAATGACTAAATAGCTTATATAACTCAATAAAGCAATATTAATCTTAATACATGAATACATTAATTACAATATATATATAAAATATATTTAATTAATAACTAAATCAATATAATAATAATATAACGAAAGGAATAACAAACGGCAGATACCACAACCAGGTCAGGTCAGAAACCTGTGGTATGCACAACGAGTCTGCACAAACATAATTTGTCCAAACGTGGCTGGTCAGTGTCAAACACTTTTAAATAATCGAGACATGCAAAACAGTAATTAAACAAACATTTACCTGGGTATTCTGACGACCACTCTGGCGCACGATGTGGTCCTTGAGAAAGGCAAACGTGGCGATAATCCACTTATCCCGCTCCGTGTGTCGGGGTGGGGCCTGTCCACTCTTGGTCTCTGTACTGCGGCCATAACGAGTCCGCATTCCCTCTACGAAGCCCTTCACTTGCATCCCTGTGAGGTGGAGAGATATATACATTAATAATATATACACATATATATACCATGATAGGGCACCGTACATCACACATTAACGACATTATGTAGTGATATTTTATGTCTCGGTGAACACACTATTCATTGCACCACGAACATTTGTACCAAATAACAACAATATTATAATATTATGCTTATTATGATTATTGTTCTAATACTATAATAATGATATAATAATAATATCATAATAAAAATTATCATATTTCAACTTAACACACATATCCACGTGGCATATGGTGTAAGAGATAAATGATGATTCGTTCACTTTCACTTTCAGCATCATTGGCGTTAAATTTATGTGCACATGTTCTCCAACTGCCATGCACTCACGTGCATTTCATTTATTTGCTTGTAATACTCGAATCATCATCGCTTTCTTCAACCATTATTAATTAACACATTATGGGCAGTAAACTCACCTGTAACAGGGGGTTCCATGGACTTGCCCATGGTCTCGAAGAGTGCAGCTTTGAGGGCGGTGTCCTTGAAATCCTTACGCCCCTTGGCGTATAAAACGGGGTGACGCTCGTACCAGTCAGCCAAGTCAAGCTCCTGCTCGTCACTATACACCACTTTAATGATGTGTCGACGGCAGCCGGGCTTCGAGGATTCCTGTTCCACGTCAATCTCATCGTCAGCGGCATCATTGGACGGTGACTAGGTGGCAGGCAGGGCAGGGGCGGCCGGTTGTGGCTCCTCGTGTTCACCACGTACACCAGGTTCAACCGCCGTTTCTTCCTCATTTGTGTTTCCCTGGTTGCTCTCATCCTCGCTGCTGGATGACCTCGATTGGTGCATGGGCTTGTTGATCGTCTTCTTAGTTCTCGGACGTGGCATGGTGGCGAAGAACGAGTTGGTTGTCGGAGCGATGTAAATCAGGAGACTGGGTTGGCGCGCGCCGTCGTGTTGGTGGTGAGTGGGAAACCTAGGGCGGTGCATGGCGGCGTGTTGTTTTTATAGGGTTTGGCGGCCACGTCACACGGTCTGCGGTGGTGCCACGTGCGACGTTGCCACATCGCCGCGCTACAGGAGGGGGTCCCCGCATGGTTGCGCATACCGGGGACCCCGGTATGTTTTTACGCCGCTTGGAGGCGATGGCCGCCAACCATCGTCGCCGTTTTTACGGCGACCCCCCTCCGGATTACAAAATCCAGGACCGTTAGGGTATCGTTTGGTCGCCGCAAGCCGCCGGTGATCCCCGCAGGTTGTTATGGTGACGCTGTCTGACGCAGACCTCATTTCTGGTGCCGTGTGCCACCGTGTGACGCCGCACTGACGCCTACCTTTTCCCGTCAAGCGCCGTCAAGCGCCGTCAAGCGCCGTGACACGCCATCAGCCTCCCGTCCCCTTCACGTCCCCATTTTTTTACCTCACTCCACGCCAACTTGATTTTGAAAGTTCTGCATGTTGAACTTTTGAGGGGGTATGTGAAGATCCATCCCGACCTCTTTGTTATGTTGGCGACAGCCCATGATGCGCGGCGACGTAGACCAAGACTGTCCACGACCCTTAGGTCGCGGACAGTCTTGGCCTCAAATCAGCTAGGTGTGACGCATGCTTTAGGGACAACTCCTGTGCTAACAAGTAAAGAGATAAAAACTTACTAAATGTTGTTTTCATGTTTGTGTTTATATTGTACATGTATAATATGAGTAGGGTAAAAGACTGTTTTACCATCTTTGCCCTTTTGAGACGTGTAATTATGTATTCCCATGTATTTATGCTTTCTCAATAAAAAATCAAATCAAATCAAATCCCTCCCCCTACCCCTGATGTCTTAAAAACTGATGCAAAGAAGAAATTGAGGACATTATTAATTTGTTAGGGTTAGGTTATGTTAGGTTAGGTTAGGTTAGGGTAAGGTTAGGTTAGGTTAGGTTAAGTTAGGTTAGGTTAGGTTAGCGAGATGAATAGAGGGGGAATTCTTCAGTACCCCTTTAGGGGGGACGGGGGACATTAACGGGGCGAACTCGCGGCGGGGCGACTTCTCAAAGCAGGGCGAACTCGTTTCGGGGCGAATTCTCCAGTATTCGTTCAAGGATACCACCCGTCATTATTGTGTCCATTTAAGGGGAGACTGTCCGTTTGTTTGGTCCATTAATTCATTTATTCATATATTTGTTTAGTTTCCTCCCTAAACCTCCATCAAGCATAGAAAAATACCCCCCTTCACGATAAATTTGTAAATTTTTCGGTAGAAAAATGTCCCGGCCGAAGGCCGATTCCTCTTAAAATTGCAGGCTCGCTTTCGCTCGCCAGGAAATAATCAACACCTAAATGGCATGAAAGGTCTTAAAATTGACAACGAAATAGGGCGAAAGGTGTTAAAATCGCCAAACTAATGGGCCGAACGTCATATAATCTCAAAACTAGAGAGAAGGGGGTCCAGAGAAACAGTGTGCCTCCCCTTAAGTAAATCTTCGGATATTTGGATATACAGTATTTCATTATCTTAATCCCCGTGCTGTACCGGCGACGTCTTTCTAATTTCATACTAGCTACAAATAGACTATTTTATTAAGATTAGGAACGATATATGGTAGCTGAAAGAATTCACTGAGATAGCGTGTAGCCTTTTGATTGATAGACTTCTTTCCTAAGCTGAATAGAATAGCTTAACCCTTAAAAAGCGGCCAACCACTTAAGTCGAGTTAAATAAAGCTGGACTATGTGGCGGCGCTCGACATAACTCGTGTGGCAATTTCAGCACGTAATGTGGCTGAGAGAGAGAGACAAGTGGTGGCAGGAGACTAGCGAGCGTATGACTGCTCCAGACCACTGCGGCGAACCTACTGACACAAATCTCAGCTCCCTCCTCCCTCTCTCACTCGCTACATACTCAATTATGTACCGAAAGTACCGAATTACCTGCTTTTTGCACTCGCGTTGCACGGTTATTGCAAGAAAACTATCCATCATACAAGGATCGTTATGGTGTCATTCGAAAGCTCTGTTTATGCCCTTTCAGGGATAGATACTTGTTTTATGTTCTGGGTCTTATTTAGGCATGAAAATGATCACGTAAACAGCCCTATTTTGGCTAAAAACACCCCGCTGGGCGGTACACATAAATAAACCGCATAGGCCGCTCGTAAGGTGTTAATAGTTGTCAGATTAGAATGAAAAGAAAGTCACCGATACAGAATGCGTTAAATAGCAATATAAGCAAGTCTATTATGAACATGTTTCGCTTGTTTTGTTTAATATATCTTCTGATACTGATATACCCAAAATCAGATCTACCAATCACAATCCCTGTAAAGCATGCCTCCTTACTACATTATGTATTGTCAGACAAAATTGCGAGTCCCAGAGCGAGTATGGGCCAGTTGGATCCTTAACTGATTGTACTTTAACTTGCAACACATAACAGCCATAAGCTGCACCCAAAGCGACAAGATGTACACATTCCAGCCACGAGCCTGTGACATTTAACCCTCCAGCCCCGGCTATGTATTATATATATATTCCTCGAAACCCGGGTGTTTTGGCTGAAAAACGTCTAGGCTAGGCTACCGTATATTCGTTAATCAGACTGCTTCCCGCATTCCCGCACATCCCCAAGCGTAGCTGTGTTATTTACCTGTAGAATAGCATTAAGTAGAGCTCTCTAAGTCAACTGGTTGAGCTGTGATGATGATTTCATTGGAGATAACTTTATGGCCAAAACAGCCACTTTACACCACTTTTCGATACTTAACAACAACATACAGGCACACACGAACAAGCGACGCTCTCCTTCTTGTGGCCGGAGATGCGGGGCGTCGGTCCAGCCGGCTGTTGTTTACATGCGTCGGACCGACGCCTCGCACACGAAGCTCACAGGCTTTCAACCACTGGGCGTTCAAGAGGCCTTCCGGGTACCTGTTATATGCTTTTTTATGGGCGTTCAAGAGGTCTTCCGTGGTGAGAGGTTAAATGAGCAGGGGAAGTATTATGCCGGATTCTACTAATGACAAGCATCAATAGTCTACAAGTTGCCACATCACCTACTGTCCAGCCTATTTCCCCACAACACCCAAACTAAAACAGTCCCCCCTTTCATGCAGTCGTGCTCTACGAACCAGCAGCAAATCGAACAGAAAGCAAAGACAATACCTGGATTGGCCATTTTCCCTACCTGTGCTCCCACCTCCACTGCCAGTAGTTATCCATCTACCTGTAACTCCAGACAAGAAGAGCCTAAGTCCATCGAGGTCTTAGGTGACCAGGTAGCCCCTTTTCCTTGGAAGCCCACCCTCAGCAAGAGACATCAAAGAGGGTACAGGACCGGATGGAGAGATTGCTTGGCAGCTTAACCACTCCTATTATAGGCTCTCCTACCAAATTACACTTGCTGCATTCTCCGAGCAAGGGCCTGGTACATCCTCCTATTGAAGAACCACTATGCCTTTCAATTGTTTTAGGATTGCTGCGTCCTCCGAGCCTTCCGAAAGAGTTGTGTCCTCTGAACTCTATAGAGAGTTGCATTCTCCGAACTCTTACATACCAGAGAAGGCGACCAAACAAAACTCCAGCCAAATCTCAGAGGTGCTCAGACGTGACAACTGACAGAGCTCAGAGAAGTCCCCCAGACGAGACTACAGCAAGACCCCAGAGAGAAAGTAGACAAATAATACAACAAAAGTCCTGGTCCTACCTTGCTCGAGACCCGAGTGTGACGCATGTCCAGTGTGAGCATGCTGTACAGAACGCCTAGTCATGCCCCACTCTCGCTAGGATCGTCAGGGCAGGAACTTTGGCTGTAGTCTATGTAGAATTTTCCTAACTTAGTTCATGTGAGCCGTTGTACTATAAGTATTATGAATATGTATTTTGTTTTCATCTGAGTCAACGAGTTCTATTTTATATCATTAGTTAAGAGTATTGTGTGTAAAACTTATTTGTAATGATGGGAAGAGAAACAGCCACAGTTGGGGGTCAGTGGGTGCGCCAGGCGGGATGTGGGCCTAACTCACTAGCAGTCCCCCCTCCCCTCAGTGCTAGGGGAGCCTTTGTCTATCCCAGAGGAGAGAGAGAAATTATGTAATGGTTGTCAGTGGGCGGTCCTTAGTAGTTCACGTTGGGCTCACTAGAGGGCCGGGTATAAAAAGGGAAGTCTAGCCATTTTTTCATCAGAACTCATTAGGCAGAGCGACTTCTCATTTCCCTTGCTAACTATATATATTCTTCTGACTGATGGGAACTTTCTCTACTACCTTACATTCTTATCTCCTCTTTTCCCTGCCTGTTTAACTTCCATGGTCCCGTTGGTGCAGAGCTAGTCAGCCAACGTATTATCGCTTGAGTTCTCACGAGATACTTGCCTATTAGATAGCCTATTTTGGAAGGGTTAACTTAGAATAGGATTGATTTATGTTTGTTGCACTTGTATATGCATTTCCCTGTGTGTTATTATTATTATTCCTGTTTTCGGCTAGTCTAGGTAATGCTAGACTGGGGTAAGGCTTTTCTGTGTTACGAGTTGTTGTTTGATGCAGTGGTTAAGCGATAAACCTGCATACTCGTTTCGGTTCAGTGAAGCCTAGGTTGTCTTCGCGGCTGACTGTGTTGAGTTAATAATTTACAGTGCGTGAGGGCAAGAGCCTAACCCCCCTGTATTTTATTAACAGTTTGTTTTTACTTTGTCAAGGAGCCGGGAGAAAACCAGATACAAGGGATCTGGATTTCTCAAAGTGCACTTGTTAGTTTTAACGTAATACTTTAAACAGTTGTGAGGACTTCGCTAGGCTACGAGCCGTTTTTGCTCAGTCACTGCTACCTTTTGCCCACAGTACCCCAGCTAGACTTTACTCGATTAGTAGATACAGAATAGTATTGAAGCTTTCCTTATGTATGATATTATTTATGCACTATTGATTTCATGTGTTGCAAGCTGGGCTACTTTAGTGATTAGTGGCCCACGAGCACAATCCGAGTAGGCTATTGCCGTTGCATTTGCGGAGTACTTCCTTTTAATGTTTGCCATTTACTATTGCATATTCTTTTAATTATTCTTATGCCAATTTAAACCTTTAATAGTATTTAATTGCCAGTGTTTTGCTTATTGAATTACTGTTCAAAATCCGATACGTACTTCTTACGAGCATCCGAGAAGCATCTAACTTTTTCAGAAGATTCCTTGCTCGATGCTTAAGGACTATTAATTAACGTAACGTAATAGTGCCGATCCGAAGTAGAGGGTGGAGGACTTCTTAAGTTCTTAGTCAAGGGTGGATTACTTCGGCTTCGGCCAACACTATTCTTTGGTGTTGTTGTTTCTTACTTCTTTGTTTGATTGTTGACCAGACTAGATAATTCCTGTCTCTTTATTAGTCTGTTGTTGAACACTAGTACCGAGTTCTTGTATACCCCGTTATAGCAGATTGAACTCTGGAGGGTATTGGTGTTTTTTGTTCGGCTGGCAGTACTCAGGGGTTGGGATCGTGTGTTTCCGTTGTGGCAGCGAGCCGTATTCGAGTCCTGATTGAGAGCCCTTGTGTACCCGAGTGCCAGTTCGTAACAAATGGCGACCTTGCTTAGGATTTTGTGAACAGTATAAATTTTTGCAGAGTTGTACAACATTTGTTTGTTTGTATTTTAGCGTGCATATTGAAGAATATTTTTTTTGTATGGCAATTAGTGAAGCATTTAAGAGACTCCAGTTAATTTAGTAATTAGTGCTTGCATAGGAAGTTTAACACTTTTGTCTCGAGAATTTTTTTGTGGACTTCAGTATGTCGTGCATTAGCACTGACGATGAGCGAGAGATGTCATTTGAATGTGTGCCGTTAGTAACCAGTGAGGAGGATGCTAGAGTTTTTGTGAGTAAGCGGTACCACGTGACGGAGGAGAGGCTGACTGGGGTGGATGTTTGTGGCTTGCACCTGATAGCCAAGGTTTTTGGGCATTTCCAATGTAGTAGGGATGTCCAAGGGGGAGCTGATTTCCTGGGTGTTGCGTGGGCGACATGGGGTTTCGGAGGAGAGGGCGTTTGGGGGGGTTCCTCCCCAGATCCCCTCTCACTCGACTCCCACAGTGCCGTCCACTCAGTTACCGGAGGTTAGCACTCTCCCACAGAGGGATGAGAATTGGCAGATTGGAGTGCCCTCGGGTGGTGCACATGGTGGTTCCCCAGTTTTTGCCCCCCCTCCTTCAGTAGTGGCAGCTCCCTCTTCCTGCCTGTCTCCAGATATGGTATTTAGACTTGAGCTTGCTAAGATTGAGGCTAGGAAGCAGGAGATTGAGGCTAGGAAGCAGGAGAATGAGACTAGGAGGCATGAGATTGAGGTTAGGAGGCAAGAGGATGAGACCAGGAGGCAAGAGGATGAGACCAGGAGACATGAGGCTGAGCTTAGGTACGACTCAGAGAAATATTGTGCTAAATTAGATTTAGATAAGACTCGTGCAGAGTCGACAGGGACTCGGATGGGCCGTGAGGGCCAAGTAAGAGAACAGTCCTTGGCCCAATTAGTCAAATTGGTGCCGGTATTTAGTGAAACTGAAGTCACAGAATTTTTTAATCGTTTTGAGAAGAAGTGTAGGGAGCATAATTGGCCTGAAGAGAAGTGGGCAGCTCTAGTCTCCTCAAGACTTACGGGTAAGGGTCTGAAGGCTTATGATGCACTGCCTTTAGAGTCTTGCATTGACTACCCAGAATTGAAGAGAGCTGTCCTACGGGCATACGAGTTGCAACCGGAAACATATCGATTGAAGTTTCGGGGTGTTACAAAGACTAGGGAGGCGACCTTTCTTGAACATGCCCGGGACTTAAAAGATGCACTTAAAAACTGGACACGTTCTGAGAAAGCTGAGACGGCAGAACAGTTGACTGAGCTGTTTCTGCTCGAGCAGTTTTATAAGTGTACTGGTGCAGAAATGACTTTAACTATTAAAGAAAAGAACCCAAAAACTCTACAGGAGGCAGCTGAGATGGCTGACCTCCGGCTATCACTAATTCGTGGGTGCGGGTCTGCCCAGTGTAGTGAGGCAGGTAACAAGGGGCGTGACGCCCCACCCCCCCGAGTTAGTGATATACCTTTTGCAAACAAGTACAAGAGCCATGATACCAAGACTGACCACAAGACTAGCACCGTCCCATTTAAGAAGGGGCCGGGCCCTTCCCAGTACCAAGGGAAACCCAAAGGGGAGATGGAGTGTTATCATTGTCATAAAAAGGGGCACTTTGCAAGAGTCTGTCCTAGCAAACCACCTACAGCAGCTGTGTCTTTGGCCTGCAACATTGGTGTGTCTCCGAAGTCATCTGAGTTTGCCCGGAGCAGTTCGTCAGAGGCTGAGGCACAGCCAATGCAGAAGCACCTGGGAGGCTCGAACGCTGCTCAGGATGTTTTTTGCGACCATAGAGGGCGGGGTTGCGTGATGTGGGCGAGGCGCAAGCATGGAGTAGAGGTCTTGCGTGATACAGGTGCTTCCCAGACTCTGATGAAAAACTTGACTGGCTACCCTATAAACGCGGCTCGGGTGGTAGTGGTGCAGGGTATTAATGCAACTCGGTCATACCCGCTGGTGCGGTTGGAGTTGGAGGTGGATGGTGTGGCACATGAATTGGATGTCGGGATTGTGGAGAAACTGCCAGTGGAGGGCGTCGACCTTCTTCTCGGCAACGACTTTGCAATGCCCGCTTCTGAGGTTCTACCCTTAGTCATTGCCGAGAGGCCGGCCGACGTGAGTAGGGAAGAGCAAGAGTGGGTCGAGCGGTGCCAGACACAACCCATGGCGTGTGTTGTCACCCGAGCTCGGGCAGCTAAAGTGTTACAGCCTAGTCCTCCGTCTTCAGACCAGCGGAGGAACGATCAACAGGAGGAGGCTAAAGCTGGAGTTGGTTTTAAGAGTATTGACTCGGCGGCTCTCCTGGGTGATTCAGTATTAGCACCATTACTTAATTCTGGAGTAGCCCCTGGGCCTGTCATCGAGAGTGACGAGGCTGGGCATGACGAGTCTCCACGACAGCAACGTTATGTACATCGAGAGAGACAGAGGGAGCAGCCCAGTATCGGGGAAGGTCATGCATTGCTCCGGGAGCAGTTAGATCGCTTGGCACCCTCAGATATACGTCGGTTGCAACTAGAGGACCCTGAGCTCCAAACGTTTGCTAATGGAGCTGTAGAGCTCGACGAGGACGGCGATGCACAGCCAGGAGATTTTTTTTATTTAGAAGGCATCCTCTATAGGCGTTTTCAAGACCCTAAACGTAGTTGGCCAAAGGGGTCCGGAGTAGTGGACCAGTTGGAGGTACCTGGTGAGAGCCTGGGATTTAGTCCAAACGAGCTGATTTTTGGACACCGTGTCAGGGGCCCCCTTAACATGCTGAAAGAAATATGGGAGGGGACTGTGCAGCCTTATCCATTATTAAAGTATGTGCTTGAAAGCCGTGAGCGCATGCTTAAGAGTCTGGAGATGGCAGGTAGAAATTTGACAGAATCACAAGCTTTGATGAAGGACAGGTATGATCGCAAAGTGAGGCTCCGGAAGTTCACTGTAGGACAAGAGGTATTAATTTTGTTGCCTTTGGTTGGTAACCCCCTCTCTGCGAAGTACACTGGACCTTATAAAATTGTAGAAAAAATGTCAGACTTAGATTACCTTGTTGCCACTCCAGACAGGAGGAAAAAGAACCAGTTATGTCACGTGAACCTTATTAAAGAGTATGTGAGGCGCCCCTCTGAGCCTCTCACTGTCCCTGTGTTGGCTTGTTGCGGCCGTGGTGGAGAAGGAGAGGGGGACAGTCAAGCTTCAGAGGAGGATAGCTGGGATCAACATGTTTCAGCGGATCAGTGGGCGGGGAACTCGAGCCTTAGGGCTGACGAGGCTATAGCTCATTTGCCTGAGCCGCAGTTTGATGCTATCCGTCAGTTGTTCGGTTCATACCCCACTGTATTTACTGAACACCCAGGCCTCACTACTCAGGCTATGCATGATGTTGACGTGGGGGACCATCTACCCTTTAAGTCAATCCCGTACCGTGTGCCCCACATAAAACTACCAGCTCTGAGGGATGAGTTGGAGTATATGCTCGGTAGAGTGTTGATAGAGAAAGGCACAGTTAAGTGGACTTCCCCCGTAACACTGCAGCCTAAGCCAGATGGCAAGGTACGCTTTTGTATTGATTTCCGTAGGTTAAACGGTTTGACTCCGACTAACCCATATCCTCTTCCTCGGGTTGATGATAGTGTTGACAAAATTGGTAATGCTCGTTTTTTGTCTAAAGTAGATTTAGTAAAAGGTTACTGGCAAGTACCTTTGTCCGAGCGTGCTAAAGAGGTATGTGGTTTTGTTGTGGACGGGAGTACCTACCGGTGCAATGTTATGCCTTACGGACTTAAGAATGCACCAGCAACGTTTCAGAACCTGATGAATGAAATTGTAAAGGACATTCCAAATTGCACCGTATATTTGGACGATGTAATCATTTATGATGACGACTTTGAGAGCCATTGTGAGCACCTTGAGACCTTGTTCCGGAAACTTAGTGAAGCAGGTCTGGTAGTAAATTTGGCAAAGTGTGACTTCGTAAAAGCCACTGTGCAGTACCTTGGGTTTGTAATGGGAAGGGGACAGGTGTGCCCTCCTCAGAACAAGGTACAGGCTATCAATAAATTTCCGCACCCAACAACCAAGAAGCAGATTATGAGATTCTTGGGTATGATAGGCTACTACAGACGCTTCATAAAAGGTTACTCAACGGTGTTGGCACCTCTCACAGATTTGTTATCTAAAGACAAAAAGTTTTTGTGGGCACCTGAGTGTGAAAAGGCTTTCACTTTGGTGAAACATTTGCTATGTACTCACCCGATACTCAGGGCCCCAGACTTTAACAGGCCTTTTCAGCTGGCAACAGATGCTAGTGGTGTAGGGGCTGGTGCCGTCTTGCTACAGACAGACAATGAAGGTGTGGAACACCCAGTAAGTTTTTTTTCTAAGAAGTTCAATGCTGCACAAAAGAACTATTCTACAATAGAAAAGGAATTACTGGCGATTGTGCTGTCGCTCAGGCACTTCGAGGTGTATGTTCCAGCCTATGGCCCAGTCGTGGTTATCTACACTGATCATCACCCTTTGAGATTCCTGAATCAATTTCACAATCGCAATATGAGACTGACCAGGTGGTCTTTGATGTTGCAGGAGTATAACCTGGACATCCGTCATATTGCTGGATGTGACAATGTGATCGCGGATTGTTTATCAAGGGTGGATGATTAGTCGTAGGCTATCACAGGTGTGTGGGTTTGAGTGGAGGAAAATAGGCTGCCCTTATAGTGCAGCCGGGAAAAAACATATTAAAATATAAAAATCATATAAAAACTCTTTCTTTTGATATAGGTAATCGTATAAGTTTGTCATAGCCTATAGAGTTTGAGTAGTCCACGAACTATCAAACGGCTGAGCTGCTGTAAGCTCGCTCTGGGAGCATGATATTGTGTCTTTTGCTATTGTTGGGAGGAGTTATAAAATGTGATTTTTTTTTTATAATAAGATGTGTTTTGGTGATAAACTCAGCTTTGTTTTAGTGCCATGCAGTCGCTGGGTGTGAGGGGCTTGATGGGGTTCTGTGTTTGTCAGATTTTAGCTCAGGGTTGAGCAAGTAAAATCTTGTGGGAGGTGTGACGCATGTCCAGTGTGAGCATGCTGTACAGAACGCCTAGTCATGCCCCACTCTCGCTAGGATCGTCAGGGCAGGAACTTTGGCTGTAGTCTATGTAGAGTTTCCTAACTTAGTTCATGTGAGCCGTTGTACTATAAGTATTATGAATATGTATTTTGTTTTCATCTGAGTCAACGAGTTCTATTTTATATCATTAGTTATAAGTATTGTGTGTAAAACTTATTTGTAATGATGGGAAGAGAAACAGCCACAGTTGGGGGTCAGTGGGTGCGCCAGGCGGGAGGTGGGCCTAACTCACTAGCACTCCCCCTCCCCCCTCCCCTCAGTGCTAGGGGAGCCTATGTCTATCCCAGAGGAGAGAGAGAAATTACGTAATGGTTGTCAGTGGGCGGTCCTTAGTAGTTCACGTTGGGCTCACTAGAGGGCCGGGTATAAAAAGGGAAGTCTAGCCATTTTTTCATCAGAACTCATTAGGCAGAGCGACTTCTCATTTCCCTTGCTAACTATATATATTCTTCTGACTGATGGGAACTTTCTCTACTACCTTACATTCTTATCTCCTCTTTTCCCTGCCTGTTTAACTTCCATGGTCCCGTTGGTGCAGAGCTAGTCAGCCAACGTATTATCGCTTGAGTTCTCACGAGATACTTGCCTATTAGATAGCCTATTTTGGAAGGGTTAACTTAGAATAGGATTGATTTATGTTTGTTGCACTTGTATATGCATTTCCCTGTGTGTTATTATTATTATTCCTGTTTTCGGCTAGTCTAGGTAATGCTAGACTGGGGTAAGGCTTTTCTGTGTTACGAGTTGTTGTTTGATGCAGTGGTTAAGCGATAAACCTGCATACTCGTTTCGGTTCAGTGAAGCCTAGGTTGTCTTCGCGGCTGACTGTGTTGAGTTAATAATTTACAGTGCGTGAGGGCAAGAGCCTAACCACCCTGTATTTTATTAACAGTTTGTTTTTACTTTGTCAAGGAGCCGGGAGAAAACCAGATACAAGGGATCTGGATTTCTCAAAGTGCACTTGTTAGTTTTAACGTAATACTTTAAACAGTTGTGAGGACTTCGCTAGGCTACGAGCCGTTTTTGCTCAGTCACTGCTACCTTTTGCCCACAGTACCCCAGCTAGACTTTACTCGATTAGTAGATACAGAATAGTATTGAAGCTTTCCTTATGTATGATATTATTTATGCACTATTGATTTCATGTGTTGCAAGCTTGGCTACTTTAGTGATTAGTGGCCCACGAGCACAATCCGAGTAGGCTATTGCCGTTGCATTTGCGGAGTACTTCTTTTTAATGTTTGCCATTTACTATTGCATATTCTTTTAATTATTCTTATGCCAATTTAAACCTTTAATAGTATTTAATTGCCAGTGTTTTGCTTATTGAATTACTGTTCAAAATCCGATACATACTTCTTACGAGCATCCGAGAAGCATCTAACTTTTTTCAGAAGATTCCTTGCTCGATGCTTAAGGACTATTAATTAACGTAACGTAATAGTGCCGATCCGAAGTAGAGGGTGGAGGACTTCTTAAGTTCTTAGTCAAGGGTGGATTACTTCGCTTCGGCCAACACTATTCTTTGGTGTTGTTGTTTCTTACTTCTTTGTTTGATTGTTGACTAGACTAGATAATTCCTGTCTCTTTATTAGTCTGTTGTTGAACACTAGTACCGAGTTCTTGTATACCCCGTTATAGCAGATTGAACTCTGGAGGGTATTGGTGTTTTTTGTTCGGCTGGCAGTACTCAGGGGTTGGGATCGTGTGTTTCCGTTGTGGCAGCGAGCCGTATTCGAGTCCTGATTGAGAGCCCTTGTGTACCCGAGTGCCAGTTCATAACACGAGGCAAATATATGCTTTCCAAGTTAGGAGCAAAGGTATAGTTTTATAAGTGCTGTTATTCTCCTTGAAGATCTCTATTATAAACTCACACAATACACAATCTTTTCTCTTTGCCATAATTGTACAGGACATATTTACATATTAACCCATACAGTACCAGTGACATCCATTTCATTATATTCTGGCAACTATTACATGATTTTTATTAGCTTAGGAAGGATAATTAAAGGTTACAGACTATCTCAATTAATCCCTTAAACTACCACAGATCCTTCCTGAGCTGAATAAAATCAGCTTGCCATAATATGACAAAAGGACGTCACCGGTACTGGATGAGTTAATGTTTAATAGGCGACTCCGTTTATGTTACTGAATATATAAGTATCTATTCTATCTTACCGTAAACAATATACGTAACACCAATCATTTACACAGCATTCTAATAATCCCCACTATCTCGCTTCCCCTTTCCATTTCACGTGTGATCTCTCTTCCAGGTTCCATTAATCTGTATTTGTTCATACCGTTATGCTTAACCCTTATTTAACAATACTCACCTATTTAACTTAGTTTGAATAGTGTTGTTAAGATTGGTGTTATAACCTCATTAACTATTGTTCTTATTACTTATATGCAGTATTAACCTCAGGTGCCTATTGCTTGTAAACTATGAGTAAAACCTTATAATCCATGACTGTGTACTGTTCTAGTCTTAGTTTCCCAGTTAATATAAGATACAGACTAAACACACACACAACAAAGCCACTCCAACAGCTTCCTCTCTGTCCAACACTCACTCTGCCCTCTCAACACTCCTAGGAAAGTAGTTACGTGGTGCCAATAAAGCAACTCCAACAGCTTCATCTCTTCAACACCCTTTTTCCACTCTCAACATTCTTCGCAAAGTAGATATACAAGGTGCCAATAAAGCCACTCCAACAGCTTCCTCTCTCTCCAACACTCCTTCTACCCCCTCAACAATCTTCCGAAAGTAGCTAGGAGGTGCCGTTTTAAAGGCTTATCCCTCAATACCTTCACCTGACCTACATTGCACCCCTAGGAGGTTATTCAACATACTTTAAGGGGAGATTGGTAATTTCGCAGGTCCCCCTTCTTTTTCATGTTTAGCCCCAATAGTGTTAAGATTTTAAGACGTTCGGCCCATTGGTTTGGCGATTTTAAGACCTTTCGCTCCATTTCTTTGTCAATGTTAAGACTTTTCGTGCTATTTAGGTGTCGATTTTTTCCTGGCGAGCGATAGTGAGCCTTTAATTAAAGTGGAACCGGCTTTCGGCCGGACCATTTTTCTGTTGAAAAATGTACAAATTTATCTTGAAGGAGGGTCTGGTAGAGTTTTAAGCTTGACTGATGTCTAGGGAGGACACAAAAACAATGATAAAAAGATCCATAAATGATCCAATAAATACGCCCATCCCCCCTTAACCCTACTGTACCATAGACACTGACAATAAATACACCCATCCCCCCTTAACCCTACTGTACCATAGACACTGACAATAAATACACCCATCCCCCCTTAACCCTACTGTACCATAGACACTGACAATAAATACACCCATCCCCCCTTAACCCCTACTGTACCATAGACACTGACAATAAATACACCCATCCCCCCTTAACCCTCACTGTACCATAGACACTGACAATAAATACACCCATCCCCCCTTAACCCCTACTGTACCATAGACACTGACAATAAATACACCCATCCCCCCTTAACCCCTACTGTACCATAGACACTGACAATAAATACACCCATCCCCCCTTAACCCCTACTGTACCATAGACACTGACAATAAATACACCCATCCCCCCTTAACCCCTACTGTACCATAGACACTGACAATAAATACACCCATCCCCCCTTAACCCCTACTGTACCATAGACACTGACAATAAATACACCCATCCCCCCTTAACCCCTACTGTACCATAGACACTGACAATAAATACACCCATCCCCCCTTAACCCCTACTGTACCATAGACACTGACAATAAATACACCCATCCCCCCTTAACCCCTACTGTACCATAGACACTGACAATAAATACACCCATCCCCCCTTAACCCCTACTGTACCATAGACACTGACAATAAATACACCCATCCCCCCTTAACCCCTACTGTACCATAGACACTGACAATAAATACACCCATCCCCCCTTAACCCCTACTGTACCATAGACACTGACAATAAATACACCCATCCCCCCTTAACCCCTACTGTACCATAGACACTGACAATAAATACACCCATCCCCCCTTAACCCCTACTGTACCATAGACACTGACAATAAATACACCCATCCCCCCTTAACCCCTACTGTACCATAGGGTACTAGCATAAATGTACCTATACCGTCCCAAGCAATGTGACCAAAATGGCTTCAGAGGCAAGATATAACCACCTCCCACTTCAAAAGATGGAGGAATACTGCCTCTCCCAGCATGTGGGGGCTTGGATATAAGCTGAGAAGTGTTTCCAAGGTCTTAGAGCAGTGCTCAAACGTCGTGGTACCAGGTACTGTCCGATACTAGTAGTTAGAAGGATCGTATATTACTGACGGCTGGCAGCCGTCGCTGGGACTGGGGAGTGATTTATCTACTGACGGCTCTCTGCCGTCACTGGTACTGAACGGGTTAAGTAGCCTGAAATAATTGGCCTCTTATTATCTACAATGCTTACACCACAACCGTTACGGACATTTGCTTTAAGGGGGTAGGCTTTACATCTCGGCCTATTTATTTATGTATTTATATATTTTTAGTTTCCTGCCTAGACCTCTATCAAGCATAACAAAACCAACCCCCAGAACCCCCTTTGAGATAAATTTGAAATTTTGTTGGTAAAAAGATATCCCCGGCTCCTCCTATAATTACAGGCTCGCTATCGTTCGCCAGGAAAAAATAAATCCCTAAATGGCACGAAACGTCCTAATATTGACAAAGAAATGGGGTTTAAGGTGTTTAAATCACCAAACTAATGGAACGATCGTCTCAAAATCTGAAAACTAGTAGGGGTAAACATGAGGGAGAAAGGGGGACAGTAAAACAAACTAACCCCCCCCCTTAACCCTATGAGTACCAGCGACGTGTGTGTTATTTTATTCTGGCTATATTTAGACGATATTATGTAGTTTGGGAAGGATCTGTGGTAGTTAAAAGGGTTGGTTGAGATCATTTGAAACCTAATTCTTGCTAGAGGTCCTTCCTAAGCTGAATAAAATTATCTAATAGGTGACAGAATATAATGAAAAGGACGTCCCTGGTACTGAATGGGTTAAACTAACTTTTCTTATCGTTATTACTATAGTCTGTTCGCTATAAGTAGGCGAGAAATCATAAACTCTAACCTCTGTAACTCAAAAACAACTAGAGTAATCGAGCTCATATTTCTACTATTTGGGAAGAGTCAGTCAAGGAATAGATGTGGAAATTTACAGCCAATTTGATCTAGCCCTTTTTGAGTTAAAGAGGATAGAGTCTATGATGTTTTGCCTACTTACAGCGAATAGACAATAGTACCCAAATTTGCTGGTACCATGATGCGTACAGTCATCCAAATAAGTAATGTCTCGGCACCGAGTGTATATTTGGATCAATAATTGGTATGAGCAATATTTAAACTTGATGTATTCATTTCGAGTGAGATATACAGAGATGCTCCTACTCTTACCCACCCTATTCAATATCTGGCAGACATTAAAACAACCCAAAGCGAGCCAAACGTCATGACAGCGGAGACACGACTTATTTGGGCAACCGTACAGTTTTGTCCCAGCTGTCCTTACGTTTGGCTTGCTCTGTGCTGTATTAACCCTCTCCGACATATGACGCAATTTTGAGCCTATTAGGGATACTTTAAAGCCTTTGTTACCATCAGGGGTATTTATAAACCTTCAGTTTAGTTACTTCAACCTCTGCAGTTGTCTTTGAGTTAGCTGTGTGCAGAAAACTAATTTTGGAGAGGTAATTATAAGAGTGAGATAAATCTATTTATTATTACTAATCTGGCAACCTCTGCGTCATAAAAGCGTGAAAGGGTTAATGTCTGCCAGATGTTGAATAGGGTGGGTAAGCGTAGGAACATGGTTGTATATGTCACTCGATATGAAGAAATTAAGCTTATTATATTGCTGATACCAATTATGGATCAAAACATACTTGGTGCCGAGACATCACTTATTAGCGCGACTGTAGCCTACACTGTTATATGTTAAACATACTTGGTGCCGAGACATCACTTATTAGCGCGACTGTAGCCTACACTGTTATATGTTAAACATACTTGGTGCCGATACATCACTTATTAGCGCGACTGTAGCCTACACTGTTATATGTTAAACATACTTGGTGCAGAGACATCACTTATTAGTACGACTGTAGCCTACACTGTTATATGTTAAACATACTTGGTGCAGAGACATCACTTATTAGCGCGACTGTAGCCTACACTGTTATATGTTAAACATACTTGGTGCTGAGACAACACTTATTAGCGCGACTGTAGCCTACACTGTTATATGTTAAACATACTTGGTGCCGATACATCACTTATTAGCGCGACTGTAGCCTACAATGTTATATGTTAAACATACTTGGTGCCGAGACAAATTTATCTTGAAGGAGGGTCTAGGGGGGATTTTTCTAAGCTTGATGGAGGTCTAGGGAGGAAACTAAAAATATACATGAATAAATGAATTAATAGACCAAACAAACGGCCACTCTCGCCTTAACCCATCGGATCCGGGGGGCCTCATATGACCTCGATCGCTGTGTCCGGGGCCATTTTCGTACAGTCAAGCTTCATAATTCAGTAGCTACTGATTGAGGCCATCTAGAGCATTCAATATTTTTGCAAATTGTAGAACGTTTTGTTGTCTGTAGAATGCCGTTGAGATGACATCGCTACGCCGTGTGGTTGCCGAGTTATGATGATTTTAGCGTCGATTTTTAGGCGCGCATTTTGCCTCGTATGAGGCCTCCCAGATTCCTGCCAATATTTTTGTTTGCCTCATATGAGGCAAAATGTTTGCCTCATATGAGGCCTCCCGGATTCCGAGGGGTAAGCTGCTCAAAATCGTCTAAATATAACTAGAATATAACGCAAAAGAAATCTCGGTAAAGAAGGGGTTAAGCAGCCTGAAATAACTGGCAGCAGGTATAGTTCCGGCCAAAAGTCTCTCGACTCGTCTGGCAGGGTTTGGCAGCTCATATTGGGGGAACTGGGGTTGGAGTTGGGGGGGTTCTCTTCACCCTACTTGATTGATATGACAGAGAGATTCTGATTGGCTGACAGGATACCATAGCTAATACACTTTATTTTATGGATGTAAAAACGTAGGTGAAAGATATAATGATTTAGGTACTTATTTGTGTTTGCCACAAGCTAATATCATCCTTTCATGTAAAAGGCATTGATTTTAACCAACATCAATATAGTGAACGAGTAACGATCAAAGCGGTAATTTGTAATTCAAGATTAACCATTTTCGACCAGGAGAGATGGATGTATCATATTTAGCTCTCAACAAATGATTTTTTATCAATTTAGGAAATATATCTTGGGCTGTGTGAAACAGTTTTCTATATTTTATGATGAATAAATGCGTACTGGAGAACAGGTCTTAGTTGTTGAACGTAACATTTCTAAAATAAATTGATATGCAAGCTCTATACTATATGCTTCCTATTAATGCATTAATCCACATAAAGGTCTTCATTATAATTCAATAACCCTCTCTAATAAACCTTTAACTACCATTCACCCTTCCGAATCTGAATATAATCATCTCGGTAATAATAACGAGAAACCCAAAAGGAAATGCGTCATCATGTCTTAAAGGGGTATTTATTCTCAGACTCATCTACTGTAAATAAATAAATATTTATATATATATATATATATATATATATATATATATAAATATATAGGGGAGGTGTGGTGGAGTAGTCTTGCCACTGGCCTGGTAATCCAAAGGTCCCGGGTTCAAATCCCGATGTATCAATGGGAAGATATTATTGGGATGGAATTAGTGCTGTACCTAGCTAGTATCAGTGCATTACCACAAGCCCACCGAAACGTCAATAAAATACCCTCATTGTTCCCTGATTAAATAGCACTGTATGAATATTCCCATATTCAAAATATGCTATAAGGGTGCAATGCCTGGTGAGTTGTCTGCTCAACAGGTGGCGTTGTGTGTGTCTAAGTGTGAGAGTCCGAGTGTAGGGGTTGAGACAGTGAAGCACGGGAACGAGGTGGCTTCAGAGATGGGGTCGTTTCGGGCCATGAGTGAGCACCGTGCCTCATGTGAAGGCAAGATGGCAGGTGCTTGTTGTACTCTACGTGCTGCACATGTCTCACTCCCTAGACTGGAACAAGACCTCACGGGCTTCACTGTGCATTGTAAAGCGGTGAATGTTAAAGCTCTCAGCCTATGCCCGAGAGGAAGTAAGTTGGAATATAGAAAAAAAAAAAAAAAAAAAAAAATATATATATATATATATATATACCGGTATATATACAGTATATATATATATATATATATATATATATATATTATATATATATATATATATATATATATATATATATATATATATATATATATATTCTGACATACGGAGCCCTGTATGTTAATTTAAGAGTTAGAATTAGAGTTCAAGGAGCCAAACTACCCAAGTGGTGAAGCAGACTAGCGAGCGAACGAGCGAGTGGGCAAACCATCTCGCCCCATACCAGCTCGCCCCATACCTCGATGACCGATGCTATGACGTATGATCGACGCCAGGAGCTGTGAGTGGACGACACACCTGTTATGTGATTCGAGGAGCTATGATTGGAGCGCGCACCATCACTCGCCTCCTGATTCGTTCCTACACCATCATTGTTTGGTATATAAGACCCGAGTTGTGGGCATTCAAATCAGTCTCATTTGGAGTTGGGGAAGGTGAACTTGCAGCTGGAGGAAGACGGGGTGAAGTATTATAATGGGATTGTGACTGTCAGTCAGATTATATAAATGTGTGTTAAGTGTGTTCGGTGTAAACACTTACGTTATGTTGGTTAGTGAGATATGTGATTGGGAATTAACGTGAACACTACTATTATGTGTTTAACTATGTGATTGGGAATTAACGTGAACACTACTATTATGTGTTTAACTATTTGATTGGGAATTAACGTGAACACTATTATTATGTGTTTAACTATTTAATTGGGAATTAACGTTAACGCTATTATTATGTACTTAACTATTTTAGTTGACTAACTTGTGGACTAAAGCAACTCTTTAAGTAATTGGATTATGATGAAAGTAATACTATTGTTTTATATTAATACTTAAGAGTTCTTTCATTTTCTTTGAATTAAGCTTACATTGCTTAATGGTGCTTAGTACGGTGATGCTATTGTCTCGTATTAGTAATATCGCCTTAGACTAACATGGCTGTGTTAATATTACTTCTAGTGATTTCCTAAGCTGAAGAAAATTCTTTTGCTTCAAAATATTATATTTTGCTTTTCATATTATTTGAGTGAGACTTGAATCGAATCTATGAAACGATCCTGTAACTTTATTTACTCCTAATCAAACCTCAATGTTACGTGGTTAAGAAATAAATTTAACTAATTATTAAATATATATCTAACTTTTTATGTGACTTTGATATTACTCCTGATGATAATAATATAATACTATTAACGTAAGACAAGAACCAAGAATAATTACATTAAATATAAATAAAAGGACATAGAAGAAAACTATCTATTCATTTCAAAAAGGGTAAGAGACAGAAATATTCTTACTTTAATATTTATCTTTCAAGACTTTTTATAAAATTAAGTCCTTCTTTAGCTATACTTATTCGGTTCATAACCATAGCCTACTAAGCTTCGGTTAAATAATAATTCTTTATAAATACTAAATGACTTTAATTAGTTTCAGTATTTTTCATAATTAAAGAGTATCAGTCGATAAAGGATACTAAGTCCTAAGATCCAAAAGGAAAGGAAGCAACAACAGGAAATTATTTTATTAGATTTTACGTTTGTTTTGCCTTCAGCTGACTGATACCTTAATATATATCTCTGTGCTATCTAGATTCATCAAGTTAACCACTTGAGGATCAAGATACGTAACAGAAGAGTGGCGACCTTGCCAGGATTCGTTTCATACAGTTTCACTCAGTTTCATTAACGTTTAACTACTTAAAAATCAAATATTAATCATGCCTCAACTAATTAATGAAGAAGATGCTCGAGTTTTCATAGAATCAGAACCCACAGCCCCTGATATTGACTGTCTGTCAAAATCCGAACTGAAAGTGCTTGCCTCATATCTCCAATTAACTGTCTCAAACATGTCTAAAGTAGAATTGGCTCAGACCATAAAAACCCACCTGTTCCCTGTAGAAGGCGGGGAGGGTGACTGAGCAGTTGGTGGGATCCCGAGAAAACCTAGCCAACTTGATGAACAATTGCCACCTGGTTTTACCGTTGATCAAGTACTGGAACTAGCTAGAATAAAGACCGAACAAGCCAGACTAAATGCCGAACAAGCCAGAGCAACGACCGAACAATATCAATATCAATATCAAATAGCTCAACTAAATGTCGATACACATGCTCCCGTAATTGCTCCCCCTCTGGGATTGACTATGACTAGTGTCATTCCACCTTTCACTGAGGATAATGTGCAGGATTTCTTTGTTTTGTTTGAGGAAGTTGCTGGAGGTATGAAGTGGACAAGAGATCAATGGCCTTTTATGTTACAAACTGTTTTGACAGGGCAGGCTCGAGCCACGTATTTGTCAGAAGTAGCAGAAGTTAGGCAGGATTATGACAATCTCAAAGAAGCTATCCTAAAAACCTATCAATTGCAGCCTGAGGCTTACAGGCAATCTTTCCGTAAAAACCAGAAGAAAGTAGAAGAAACCCATAAGGTATTTGCCAGGACCATGACTAAAACTTTCAATCATTGGGTCAAGAGTAAGAAAGTCACAAGCTACAACGATCTGAAGGAGTTGGTCCTGTTAGAAAATTTCCTATGGAAAATTGATTCTTCTGTATCCTATCATTTAAAGGGGAAAAAGGTAGATTGTCTTGCCGACGCCGCTGACATGGCTGACACATACGTGCTCAACAACAAATTTCGTGGAAAGAAGCCCTACGATAATTCTAGTTCTAATTTTAAGTATCCCAATCACAAATCTGACAGACCCAGTCACAAGCCTATAACGTCTTCCCCAGTTAGCCAAAATAGAAATGTTCCCCAACTAAAAATGCGACTCAGGGCAATGGTAACAGAGGTGGGCCCCAAACTAATAGTAATGCTCAAAGAGGGAACGTTCCCGTATCCCCTAAAGTATGTACTTTTTGTGGCATGAGAGGCCACCTAGCTTATCAGTGCTGGGCCAAGGAAAAAACGGAGAGATCGGGGCAGACAGTTGCCGCCGTATCTCAAATTCCCATGTGTGCCTTTAATGCAGGACTCCCGACAGAAGGAGTACCTAGCACCAAAAGTTCCTTTAATGCAGGACTCTCGACAGAAGGAGTACCTAGCAGCTAACGTAAGTCATCTAGACAAGGGTGTAGTAGCATGTGTGGTGCAACCCACAAGGGTTAAACCAATAATAATTTCACCATCAGTGCAGGACAGTTACCGTCCCTTTATTTCATCTGGCAACGTGAGATTAAATGGTTGCATGCATGAGGTAAAAATTCTGAGAGACACAGGTTCTACTAGCACCCTCATGGTGAATCCTTACACTGAGTGCCCACCTGGCGAACCAGTTGTAATGAGAGGTGCTGGAGGCCAGTTTTATGCATACTTGGTAAAAGGCGAAATTGAATGTGAGTTACTACAGGGTGAGGCCACCATAGCTTTGTGTAGGTCCCAAGATATGCCTGTGCCTGGGGTAACACTCATTTTGGGGAATGATGTAGCAGGTGAGAAGGTCCGACCAGACTCCATTTTGTCACTTTCCCCTGTTAACGAGCCACTAACCGGTGAGCTCGACAAGGAGTTGCCAACTGTTTTCCCTGTGTGTGCTGACAAACTTTCAATGTCTCAAGTAGCAGTTCCCTCAGACAGAAATGTACCGAATGTAAGAGTTGATGAAAGGGATGATGAGAGTGTGAATGATGCTCCAACTGTGCCTGATGATGTGACTGAGGTGGATTTATCTGACACCTTTATGGCTCATCTTGACCCTAACGATGACCATGAAACCCCTCCAAATTGTCCTAGCGGCCTGGTAGAGCTACAGAGAGATGATAGTGAATGCAAGGAGTTAGCTGCCAGGTCCGTGAGTGAAGAGGAATGTGAGAAGGAGGGTGGTGAATGTTTCTACCTCAAAGGAGGAGTATTGTGGCGAAGATGGAGACCGCCACACAGACCAATCGATGACGGGGCTTGGGACGTCCATCAAGTAGTAGTCCCCAAACCTTGTCGTAAAGATATCATGGAAATGGCACATTGTATACCATTGGCAGGACACCTAGGTGTGAGAAAAACTCTAGACAGAATCAGATCCCACTTTTACTGGCCAGGAATGCGTGCAGATGTAGTGGAGTGTTGTAGAGTGTGTCACACTTGCCAGATGACAGGAAAACCCAATCAGAAGGTGCCTGTACATCCTCTGGTGCCCTTGCCCGTTTTCGAGAATCCTTTTACTCGGGTGGTAGTGGACATTGTAGGCCCATTGCCTAAGACTTCCCAAGGTAACATTTATTTATTAACTATCATGGACATGGCAACTCGCTACCCAGAGGCTATACCCTTAAGGACTACCTCTGCTCCAACTGTAATCAAGGAACTGCTCAAATTTTTCACCAGAATGGGTTTCCCCCATGAGGTGCAAAGTGATCAAGGAACTAATTTTACCTCTAATATTTTCCAGCAGTCCCTGAAGGAGTTGGGTATCGAGCATGTAAAGTCTAGCACCTACCACCCAGAGAGTCGAGGGGTTCTCGAACGATATCATCAGACATTAAAGGGAATGTTACGTAAGTATTGTACAGAGACCGGAGTTGAGTGGGATAAGGGGGTACCTTTTCTTTTATTTGCTACTCGTGAGGTTCCAACTGAATCCCTGGGTTTTTCCCCTAATGAGCTAGTTTTCGGTCACCAGGTAAGAGGTCCTTTGCAACTATTGCAGGATAGCCTAGTTGGCCAGGAGGGGAACCAAAACCTCCAAGTATGTTTCAGATTTCAAAACCCGGCTGAGATCCTCATGTGAGTTTGCCGCTCAAAACTTGGCAGTGGCTAAAAGCTCCATGAAGAAATGGTATGACAGAAAAGCCCGTGAGAGGGAGTTTAAGTCCGGTGATGAGGTTTTGGTCCTGCTCCCCCTTTTTGGCCAACCTTTATCTGCCAATTTCAGGGGCCCATATAAGATCATTCGGAGGGTGAGCATTACCGTTTATCTAGTAACTACCCCAGACAGGAGAAAGCCCACGCAAGTATTCCATATAAATATGTTGAAGCCCTACCATAGGTCCCCTGATTCCTCTCTTCCAGATTCTCCCACTGTGGCAGTGAATGTCAGGACCTGTGAGCAGCCTGGTGCGGACAAAGTCTTCAGTTCTCTTACTGATCCGCAACAGACTGTTCCAGAGCCTGAAGGTATCCATGCAGACTTTGACTTGTCATGTAGCCTATCCAACTTTCAGTATAATTCAGTGGCTTTGAGGGAATTACCATCTAAACTATGTCATCTTCCCTCTGATCAAGCGAACCAACTAATCTCTTGTTTTATCTCTGTCTCCCAATGTGTTCCGTGATACTCCAGGGCTCACTTCTTTGGCCGTGCACGACATCGACGTAGGGGATGCAACTCCCATTAAACTATCCCCCTACCGTGTCTCGCCACAACGCAGGAGTATACTGCAGGTCGAGCTTGACTTTATGATTTCTAATGAACTGATCACTAGGGCTTTCAGCCAGTGGAGTAGTCCGGTCATACTTGTGCCGAAGCCAGACGGGAGCCATGGGTTTTGTAGGGACTATAGGCAAGTCAATGCTGTCACAAAGAACGATACCTACCCACTGCCACGGATCAAAGATTGCATTTACCAGTTTGGCCTCATGCAGCAGTAAGTATAATTTAATGAGAGGATTTTGGCAATTAGCTCTCCCTTGTAGCGAGGTAAATATCATGCTTTTGTAGTGCGCTTTTAAGCCTTCAGCTGTGAGATGCCTTGCAGTTCGAATAACGCTCAAGCTACGTTCCGGCTATGTTCTGATGTGGTACCTGGAGACGTTGCCTACTTTGGGTGATATCCTTATTATATCCTCATTATAATCTTGCTGTTGCCAATCTGGTGGTGAATCTATTTATGTATTATGTTTAATATTATGTACTATACTCCTTAAACTCTTTTCTAGGGGGGAGGTCTGACATACGGAGCCCTGTATGTTAATTTAAGAGTTAGAATTAGAGTTCAAGGAGCCAAACTACCCAAGTGGTGAAGCAGACTAGCGAGCGAACGAGCGAGTGGGCAAACCATCTCGCCCCATACCAGCTCGCCCCATACCTCGATGACCGATGCTATGACGTATGATCGACGCCAGGAGCTGTGAGTGGACCATGCACCTGTTATGTGATTCGAGGAGCTATGATTGGAGCGCGCACCATCGCCGCCTCCTGATTCGTTCCTACACCATCATTGTTTGGTATATAAGACCCGAGTTGTGGGCATTCAAATCAGTCTCATTTGGAGTTGGGGAAGGTTAACTTGCAGCTGGAGGAAGACGGGGTGAAGTATTATAATGGGATTGTGACTGTCAGATTATATAAATATGTGTTAAGTGTGTTCGGTGTAAACACTTATGTTATGTTGGTTAGTGAGATATGTGATTGGGAATTAACGTGAACACTACTATTATGTGTTTAACTATGTGATTGGGAATTAACGTGAACACTACTATTATGTGTTTAACTATTTGATTGGGAATTAACGTGAACACTATTATTATGTGTTTAACTATTTAATTGGGAATTAACGTTAACGCTATTATTATGTACTTAACTATTTTAGTTGACTAACTTGTGGACTAAAGCAACTCTTTAAGTAATTGGGTTCTGATGAAAGTAATACTATTGTTTTATATTAATACTTACGAGTTCTTTCATTATCTTTGAATTAAGCTTACATTGCTTAATGGTGCTTAGTACGGTGATGCTATTGTCTCGTATTAGTAATATCGCCTTAGACTAACATGGCTGTGTTAATATTACTTCTAGTGATTTCCTAAGCTGAAGAAAATTCTTTTGCTTCAAAATATTATATTTTGCTTTTCATATTATTTGAGTGAGACCTGAATCGAATCTATGAAACGATCCTGTAACTTTATTTACTCATAATCAAACTTCAATGTTACGTGGTTAAGAAATAAATTTAACTAATTATTAAATATATATCTAACTTTTTATGTGACTTTGATATTACTCCTGATGATAATAATAATATAATACTATTAACGTAAGACAAGAACCAAGAATAATTACATTAAATATAAATAAAAGGACATAGAAGAAAACTATCTATTCATTTCAAAAAGGGTAAGAGACAGAAATATTCTTACTTTAATATTTATCTTTCAAGACTTTTTATAAAATTAATAGTCCTTCTTTAGCTATACTTATTCGGTTCATAACCATAGCCTACTAAGCTTCGGTTAAATAATAATTCTTTATAAATACTACATGACTTTAATTAGTTTCAGTATTTTTCATAATTAAAGAGTATCAGTCAATAAAGGATACTAAGTCCTAAGATCCAAAAGGAAAGGAAGCAACAACAGTAAATTATTTTATTAGATTTTACGTTTGTTTTGCCTTCAGCTGACTGATACCTTAATATATATCTCTGTGCTATCTAGATTCATCAAGTTAACCACTTGAGGATCAAGATACGTAACAATATATACAGTATATATATATATATATATCTTGAGTATTATGACATATTTTGACAGTATATTTTGGCTATCATTAGACGATCTTATATAATGTGTGAAGGAGCTTGGTCCACCAAATGGGAAAAGCTAACTCTATTAAAATGAATATTATATTTTATAGGAGACGAATAAAATAAACACTGTTATATCCACATTGATCACATACAGTATACACGTGTGGTGAACTGGTAAAGAGGAAGAGTGGGTGGGTGATTTGCAATGCCATAATTATGGAGACTCAATTCTTGACAATTATTTATAATCTGTCTATCATTCTGATGAAACTTTACTTCATAATTATGAAGTGCATTATAAGAAAAAAACAAATGTCAGCTTAGGAAGGATCTGATTAAACTGAAATGGGTTCAATCAATTCAAGCAGATCGATATTTAAGTCGAATGAAGTAGACTGATAATAACATGAGAGAAGTACAAAAAAATAAAAAAATAAATAGTATATTAGTATATAAAGAGAGTTCTTACAAAATATAGTATTTAATTAGTATATAAAGAGTTCTTACAAGAAATGGCGTATTATTAGTATATAAAGAGCGTTCTTACAACATATTGTATATAATTAGTATATAAAGAGAGTTCTTACAACATATAGTATATAATTAGTATATAAAGAGAGTTCTTACAACATATTGTATATAATTAGTATATAAAGAGAGTTCTTACAACATATAGTATAATTAGTATAAGAGAGTTCTTACAACATATAGTATATAATTAGTATATAAAGAGAGTTCTTACAACATATAGTATATAATTAGTATATAAAGAGTTCTTACAACATACAGTATATAATTAGTATATAAAGAGAGTTCTTACAACATATAGTATATAATTAGTATATAAAGAGAGTTCTTACAACAAATAGTGTATTATTAGTATATTGTTACGAACAGGCACTCGGGTACACAAAGGCTCTCAATCAGGACTTGAATACGGCTCGCTGCCACAACGGAAACACACGATCCCAACCCCTGAGTACTGCCAGCCGAACAAAAAACATCAATACCCTCCAGAGTTCAATCTGCTATAACGGGGTATACAAGAACTCGGTACTAGTGTTCAACAACAGACTAATAAAGAGACAGGAATTATCTAGTCTGGTCAACAATCAAACAATGAAGTAAGAAACAACAACACCAAAGAATAGTGTTGGCCGAAGCCGAAGTAATCCACCCTTGACTATGAACTTAAGAAGTCCACCACCCTCTACTTCGGATCGGCACTATTACGTTACGTTAATTAATAGTCCTTAAGCATCGAGCAAGGAATCTTCTGAAAAAGTTAGATGCTTCTCGGATGCTCGTAAGAAGTACGTATCGGATTTTTGAACAGTAATTCAATAAGCAAAAACACTGGCAATTAAATACTATTAAAGGCTTAAATTGGCATAAGAATAATTAAAAGAATATGCAATAGTAAATGGCAAACTTTAAAAGGAAGTACTCCGCAAATGCAACGGCAATAGCCTACTCGGATTGTGCTCGTGGGCCACTAATCACTAAAGTAGCCAAGCTTGCAACACATGAAATCAATAGTGCATAAACAATATCATACATAAGGAAAGCTTCAATACTATTCTGTATCTACTAATCGAGTAAACTCTAGCTGGGGTACTGTGGGCAAAAGGTAGCAGTGACTGAGCAAAAACGGCTTGTAGCCTAGCGAAGTCCTCATGACTGTTTACAGTATTACGTTAAAACTAACAAGTGCACTTTGAGAAATCCAGATCCCTTGTATCTGGTTTTCTCCCGGCTCCTTGACAAAGTAAAAACAAACTGTTAATAAAATACAGGGTGGTTAGGCTCTTGCCCTCACGCACTGTAAATTATAAACTCAACACAGTCAGCCGCGAAGACAACCTAGGCTTCACTGAACCGAAACGAGTATGCAGGTTTATCGCTTAACCACTGCATCAAACAACAACTCGTAACACAGAAAAGCCTTACCCCAGTCTAGCATTACCTAGACTAGCCGAAAACAGGAATAATAATAATAAAACACAGGGAAATGCATATACAAGTGCAACAAACAAAAATCAATCCTATTCTAAGTTAACCCTTCCAAAATAGGCTATCTAATAGGCAAGTATCTCGTGAGAACTCGAGCGATAATACGTTGGCTGACTAGCTCTGCACCAACGGGACAATGGAAGTTAAACAGGGCAGGGAAAAGAGGAGATAAGAATGTAAGGTAGTAGAGAAAGTTCCCATCAGTCAGAAGAATATATATAGTTAGCAAGGGAAATGAGAAGTCGCTCTGCCTAATGAGTTCTGATGAAAAAATGGCTAGACTTCCCTTTTATACCCGGCCCTCTAGTGAGCCCAACGTGAACTACCAAGGACCGCCCAATGACAACCATTACGTAATTTCTCTCTCTCCTCTGGGATACACAAAGGCCCCCCCAGCACTGAGGGAGGGAGGAATGTGAGTGAGTCAGGCCCACCCCCCCCGCCCGGCACACCCACTGACCCCCAACTGTGGCTGCTTCTCTTCCCATCATTACAAATAAGTTTTACACACAATGCTTATAACTAATGATATAAAATAGAACTCGTTGACTCAGATGAAAACAAAATACATATTCAAAATACTTATAGTACAACGGCTCACATGAACTAAGTTAGGAAACTCTACATAGACTACAGCCAAAGTTCCTGCCCTGACGATCCTAGCGAGAGTGGGGCATGACTAGGCGTTCTGTACAGCATGCTCACACGTGGACATGCGTCACAATATAAAGAGAGTTCTTACAACATATAGTATATAATTAGTATATAAAGAGAGTTCTTACAACATATAGTATATAATTAGTATATAAAGAGAGTTCTTACAACATATAGTATATAATTAGTATATAAAGAGAGTTCTTACAACATATAGTATATAATAAGTATATAAAGAGAGTTCTTACAACATATAGTAATTAGTATATAAAGAGAGTTCTTACAACATATAGTATATAATTAGTATAAAGAGAGTTCTTACAACATATAGTATATAATTAGTATATAAAGAGAGTTCTTACAACATATAGTATATAATTAGTATATAAAGAGAGTTCTTACAACATATAGTATATAATAAGTATATAAAGAGAGTTCTTACAACATATAGTATATAATTAGTATATAAAGAGAGTTCTTACAACATATAGTATATAATTAGTATATAAAGAGAGTTCTTACAAGATATATATAATTAGTATATAAAGAGAGTTCTTACAACATATAGTATATAATTAGTATATAAAGAGAGTTCTTACAAGATATAGTATATAATTAGTATATAAAGAGAGTTCTTACAACATATAGTATATAATTAGTGTATAAAGAGAGTTCTTACAACATATAGTATATAATTAGTATATAAAGAGAGTTCTTACAACATTTATTATATAAATAGTATATAAAGATAGTTCTTACAACATATAGTATATAATTAGTATATACAGAGAGTTCTTACAACATATAGTATATAATTAGTGTGATGCCCTGACTTTATTTTGGATTAACCATTGCGTAAGTGAGTTCTACAAGACTGGGATAGCTCCTTTCACATATATACACACACAGGATCAATTGCACACGTCAAGTAGAATCACATGATGACGTTTGCAATACAGCTTTATTTATTGAACACACTCACTGTATAGAAAAAGAATCACTTTCACTTTATAGAACATGAATAAGAGTAATGAGTTCAGTTATAAGAGCTTGGGCTTTCAATTCTCCAAGCACAATCGTGGATCTGGATTAGAGTATGCACTGCCACTTCCGAGTCTCGGGCATTATTCTTCCGATACGGACATGATGAGAAGCGATAAGAAAGTCACTTGAAGGGGGCACCGATTTAATTTACACAATGTCTGATACCGAACGTTGCTTTAGGCTTAAGGTTCTAGTTATTCGATTAAGTGGGGACTAACGTTGAGGTTCGATTTTATACGATCTAGCAGAGTCAAGTAGACAATTATTATGTATCTCTTAAACTGTTAATGCACGAATGGTAATTCGTCACTGAGATTAAATTATACTTCACGACCTATCCCTTGTTAATGGGATCGCAGAATATCTATACCAACACTCAATTTAAGTATAACTCGTGTCGTGGCTGGGGGTAAATACTGTCGCGGTAATTATCTCGTAATATTTTACTGTAACGGATCTCTGGCAAAACAGGGGACTCTAGGATCAACTCGAAATCTCTTTATAGTTAGCAAATAACTCAAAGGTGAACACAGGCAACACAACGGTTTAGTAACACGGTATCTATACACTGATATTATAATAGGAAATCGTGCCCGATCAGGTTATCTTCTTCTCCTCTTGAATCTGGTGTCGTCGGGGGCTTCTCGGCTGCTCCAGGGGGTCCAGTTGTGTGAAGAAGTTACAGAGGGGTCGGTTGACCGGTGATGAAGTTGAGTTCAGGGTCTCTCCTATGGATCTTAAATGGTCTGCGTCTGGGCTGAGGCCAGGGTAGCGTCTCATCGGACTAATGTAAGCGTTGGGTCTGCACAAACCTTGCTTAACTATCTCTGATCCATGACGAGAGGTTCAATCAACCCAAGTGCATGTGTGGCGATATATATATATTTCTCTTAGGTCCCTATATTGACCTGTGATCTACCACGGTTAATACAGGCCCAGGAATATAATATATCAGCTCCTGGTGTTCAGCTTGCGGGGTGCTGGTCTGTTACTAACGGGAGTAAAACAGTCTTCCAACAGAGCGACGTCCCGCCCGGCAAAAAGATATGTTTTTAAAACTGCCCGCTCTCCTCCTCTCGTGGTTTATATATGGCAGGGTGACTCGATGTTGCCCGGGCCGGGGACTGATGGGTCCCTTCCAATTCAGGGCCAGGGTGGCTGTGCAGGGCTGTGGGGTCCACATCTGGCAATCTGGCCCTTCGTTCCCAATGTTCTGAATTAGATAACAGTGTTAGTTCACACACCGACATATAAAAATAGTTAATAGCAGGCGGTATGGCAAGCAAGGGACCCGTCGCCTTGTTGTTCACGGCGGCGAGGGGAGGAGCACCTCGGCCAGGAGGGTCAGTGGCTAATCATTTGACTTGATAAGTAGGTTACTGTTAAAAAGAAGGGGAACAAGGGGAAGAAAGGTAAGTGAACACTTCTCTTGTACCTATAGGTCTTGGTGAGATTGAATAACAAGTCCTGTAATACCTCACAGGTGTTGGCACGTGTATAAAGGTGGTGGTTAGGCGCGGTTGCCCTAGTGGTCCCGAATACCGGAGTCGAGGAGGGCGGTGCAGGTAGGAGTCCCTCCGGGCTGGACACGGCTCGATGGCCGAGTTAATTTGTTGTTGTCGGCCCACCGGGGTTAGGGTGAAAATACCCACGTAGACCACGTGTGGACAAGGGAGAGATATCTAGAGAGAGAAAATACAGCTTTATAGTGGTCAATAAAGTAGGCATGCGTAATCAGGCGGCAGTGCAATTACCATTATCATGGTGATAGACTGTGTTGGCGACGCACCTGGGGCGAGCCCGTGACGCAAGGCATTGGCGCTTCCGTGGGGTGATCAGGTCGTCGTCCACGCATGCACAGCTGTCGCCTGCCTGGTTGCAACGGAAACAAAAAGATAGGATCATGTGAACTGTACTCCGAGAAGGAAGTGTCTTGACGAGGCGTGTAGATGGCGTGTGGAGGGAGGCCAGAAAAGAAAAACAGGCTGGATTATGTAATGCAAGGTTTAGGGAAAAATAGATTGTGCGAGGTGACGATTTCCTTATTATTCTACGGTTAGTAGGTCAGTCATCATGCGGGGTTAATATGTTAATAAGTAACAAGTAAAAAAATGGTAAATGATACAATCAATATCTAAGTGGCACAGTCATAATCTATACCCCTCATAATACAGAGAGCTAAGAGGTGTCTGCCCCCTTACTTCTTCTACAGGGGCTGTCACGTATTCATTAATCATATTCATGGCATAACAATAAAATGGTAGTGACATAATCAATACAATAATTGGCATAGTGATATATATGTACCCCTCATAATACAGAGAGTAAAGAGGGGGCTTTCCTATTACTTTTCCTGCAGGGGGGTCCTAGTTTTAAAGATTAACATATTCATTAATAATATACATGGTCTGCAGTCATGTTGCCTGTGGCGGTTGCAGTTGGGTCCAGCTGGAGCTAAACGCACGTGAAATTAATACAACAGTAATTACGACAGCCACAGGGACATGCATACGACTTGGCCATCACTGCTTACATCATCAGAAAACAAGGGGGTGAATATCATCTACTATCGTAATAATGGTGGGGAGGAAAGAGATGTGGTTTGTATACTAAGAAGAATGGGAGTTGAAAAGTGTGGAGCATGTCGATTGGTGTGGAGGTCCAGTCTGGAGAGGTGGGAGGTGGTCGTCTGGGGTCGGCCATTTTGGGGGTGGGTTGTCCAGTGCCGGCTGCTGAGGCGATAAGCTTCTAATTGGGCTGGGGGGAGGAGTAGACGGGAAAGGCGGGGTGTTGTTGTCCCTCTCTCTCTCCGACGACCGTAATGGTGAATGTCTGTCTGTCTGTCCGTCTGTTGCTTGGGTAGGAGATATATTTTAGTTACTTAGAAAGTTAGAATAAGGGTTAATGGGGCATGGGGGTACACATACACATACTGACAATGTAGAGGGATACCAGGTGTCTTCCCGGTCTTCCTCTCTTGAGATG
The DNA here is from genome assembly GCA_032716605.1 of Paralithodes platypus. NCBI lineage: Eukaryota > Metazoa > Arthropoda > Malacostraca > Decapoda > Lithodidae > Paralithodes > Paralithodes platypus. Next base: position 45,670,987 of record CM064512.1, on the reverse strand, counting down.
ATCGTCTGCAGATTGATCAGAATTAAGCAGAGCATTTAGCATAGGTACATCAAGATAATAGCTAATATGGGGCGTACACTTATACCGTCGTAAGATAGAGATAATGGGTGTCTTCCCGCCTAATCTTCGTCTTAGAGGGCTGTCATAGTTAAACATATTATATATATATATATATATATATATATATATATATCATGAATATAATAATACATGGTTTGCAGTTATGGCCGCTGCAGGGTTAGTAGGTAAAGTTAGTATAAAATATAATGGTCATGGCATGTTCCATGTCTAATTGACAGAGTTATATCTGTACCCCGTGTGTCCTAGAGCTAAGAGGTGTCTTCCCTCTTACCTCTGTTTACTGGGGTTGCCACATTTAAAGATAAGCATTTCAATAATCCTATTTGTTCTGTAGGTTTGCAACGGCTATGGGGGTTTCTCATTACAAAACATCTTGGTGGGGGGTGGTTTTAAGAAAGGGGAGTCAGGAGTGTGTTCTGTATACTAGAAGGCTGGGAGTTACATGACGTGTTTGTGGAGTGGGTGAAGGGGTTGAGTCTAGAAGGGTTGAGGGCGCACCGTCCTCCGGGAGGTTGCAGGTTGTGGTTCGGGGTCGGCCATTTTGGGGTGAGTTGTCCGGGCTAGTTGTTGGTACCGTGACTGTCTGGTTTTGCAGGTGGGCGTGTCATTTTCTCGTCCTCCCTGTATTTCAATTATTATATAAAGAGAGTTCTTACAACATATAGTATATAATTAGTATATAAAGAGAGTTCTTACAACATACAGTATATAATAAGTATATAAAGAGAGTTCTTACAACATATAGTATATAATTAGTATATAAAGAGAGTTCTTACAACATATAGTATATAATTAGTATATAAAGAGAGTTCTTACATCATATAGTATATAATTAGTATATAAAGAGAGTTCTTACAACATATAGTATATAATTAGTATTTAAAGGGAGTTCTTACAACATATAGTATATAATTAGTATATAAAGAGAGTTCTTACAACATATAGTATATAATTAGTATATAAAGAGAGTTCTTACAACATATAGTATATAATAAGTATATAAAGAGAGTTCTTACAACATATAGTATATAATTAGTATATAAAGAGAGTTCTTACAACATATAGTATATAATAAGTATATAAAGAGAGTTCTTACAACATATAGTATATAATTAGTATATAAAGAGAGTTCTTACAACATATATTATATAATTAGTATATAAAGAGAGTTCTTACAACATATATTATATAATTAGTATATAAAGAGAGTTCTTACAACATATTATAGTATATAAATAGTATACAAAGAGAGTTCTTATAACATATACTATATAATTAGTATATATTTTTGTATTTTATTTTTTTTAAAGAGACAATGAACGGTGGAAGGAAAAACACAGATAAAACAAAAAGGTCCATGTGCCTAAAGGCATCCTCCATTTATAAAATGTTTGTAACAACTGGATTTAAACATTTGTAGATTGTAAGTTTGTGGAAAGCAATTCGAGGGAAGTGAATTCGAAAGAGTAGTAGCTCTGGGGATAAATTAATTCTGATAAGCAGAAGTTCTGCATTGTGGGGGAGAAAAGTGTAAATTCATGGGCGCTCTCAGCTGCCCTAGTTCTACGGGGAAAGATGTGGAAAGGCGGCACAATTGAAGCAAGTTCCTCGGAACAATTGCTGTGAAAATATCTGTAGAATAATGCAAGGGATGCAACGTTTCTTCGTATGGATAATGTAGGAAGGTCCTGTGTGATTGCAGGGTATTGATTAATCTAATAGCTTTATTTTGAATTTTGTCCAACTGCCTCAATGCAACCACTCCACGTCCACCCCACAGAGGTGAACAGTAATCCATCTGAGAACGAACATGACTTTTATATATTACGGCCAACTGCTCGTCAGTGAAGAATTCTCGAACTCCGTACAGGAGTCCCAGTTTTTTAGAGGCATTCTTAGCAATGCTTCTAACATAATGTGTTCAGCTCAAGTTAGTAGTTAATGTTACACCGAGAATGTCAATACTAGGGGAAGTGGGAATATTTACATCATTAAAAAATATATGGGAGTCAGTGAGATTCTGTCTGTTAGAAAATTTAATGTACTTGGTTTTCTGTGCATTAAAGGAAACTAATTTATTTTGTCCCCATTCATTAATTCTAGAAAGGTCCTGGTTCAGAGAAATTGCAGTGTTTATTTTTGAATTTATAAGATCGGGTTGGGTGAAAGAATTGGTAAATGTGAAGGAACTGTGGAGTGTTGAGTCATCTGCGTAGGTATGTATTGGATTATGAGTGGTAGATATGAGATCATTGATATGAATGAGGAACAGAGTTGGGGCCAAAACTGATCCCTGGGGAACACCAGCATTTACTGAGTGAAATTGAGAATAAAGGCCATCTACCATTACACGTATTTTTCTGTTATGAAGATAAGAAGAAATTAGTGGAACTAATGATGCAAGGCCGTAGTGTAACATCTTCGACAAGAAGGATTGATGCCAGACTCTATCAAATGCCTTTGATATATCCAGTGCTATTGTATGTGTTTCACCATGTTGGTCTGTAGCTTGGTTGATTTGATGCGTAAGAAGGCAAAGAATGTCTGCAGTTGATCGACATCTTCTAAAACCATATTGCCTATCACTGATTAATTTATTATTCTCAAGATGCTTAATTATGTGATTATTTAATATAATTTCAAAGACTTTACCAAAATAAAGAGAGTTCTTACAACATATAGTATATAATTAGTATATAAAGAGAGTTCTTACAACATATAGTGTATAATTAGTATATAAAGAGAGTTCTTACAACATATAGTATATAATTAGTATATAAAGTGTGACGCATGTCCACGTGTGAGCATGCTGTACAGAACGCCTAGTCATGCCCCACTCTCGCTAGGATCGTCTGGGCAGGAACTTTGGCTGTAGTCTATGTAGAGTTTCCTAACTTAGTTCGTCTGAGCCGTTGTACTATAAGTATTATGAATATGTATTTTGTTTTCATCTGAGTCAACGAGTTCTATTTTATATCATTAGTTATAAGTATTGTGTGTAAAACTTATTTGTAATGATGGGAAGAGAAACAGCCACAGTTAGGTGTCAGTGGGTACGCCAGGCAGGAGGTAGGCCTAACTCACTAGCACTCCTCCCTCCCTCAGTGCTAGGGGAGCCTTTGTGTATCCCAGAGGAAAGAGAGAAATTACGTAATGGTTGTCAGTGGGCGGTCCTTTGTAGTTCACGTTGGGCTCACTAGAGGGCCGGGTATAAAAGGGAAGTCTAGCCATTTTTTCATCAGAACTCATTAGGCAGAGCGACTTCTCATTTCCCTTGCTAACTATTTATATTCTTCTGACTGATGGGAACTTTCTCTACTACCTTACATTCTTATTTCCTCTTTTCCCTGCCCTATTTAACTTCCATGGTCCCGTTGGTGCAGAGCTAGTCAGCCAACGTATTATCGCTTGAGTTCTCACGAGATACTTGCCTATTAGATAGCCTATTTTGGAAGGGTTGACTTAGAATAGGATTGATTTATGTTTGTTACACTTGTATATGCATTTCCCTGTGTGTTATTATTATTATTCCTGTTTTCGGCTAGTCTAGGTAATGCTAGACTGGGGTAAGGCTTTTCTGTGTTACGAGTTGTTGTTTGATGCAGTGGTTAAGCGATAAACCTGCATACTCGTTTCGGTTCAGTGAAGCCTAGGTTGTCTTCGCGGCTGACTGTGTTGAGTTAATAATTTACAGTGCGTGAGGGCAAGAGCCTAACCACCCTGTATTTTATTAACAGTTTGTTTTTTACTTTGTCAAGGAGCCGGGAGAAAACCAGATACAAGGGATCTGTATTTCTCAAAGTGCACTTGTTAGTTTTAACGTAATACTTTAAACAGTAGTGAGGACTTCGCTAGGCTACGAGCCATTTTTGCTCAGTCACTGCTACCTTTTTACCTACAGTAACCCAGCTAGACTTTACTCGATTAGTAGATACAGAATAGTATTGAAGCTTTCCTTATGTATGATATTGTTTATGCACTATTGATTTCATGTGTTGCAAGCTTGGCTACTTTAGTGATTAGTGGCCCACGAGCACAATCCGAGTAGGCTATTGCCGTTGCATTTGCGAAGTACTTCCTTTTAATGTTTGCCATTTACTATTGCATATTCTTTTAATTATTCTTATGCCAATTTAAGCCTTTATTAGTATTTAATTGCCAGTGTTTTTGCTTATTGAATTACTGTTCAAAATCCGATACGTACTTCTTACGAGCATCCGAGAAGCATCTAACTTTTTTCAGAAGATTCCTTGCTCGATGCTTAACCCTTTACGAGCGGCCTATGCGGTTTATTTATATGCACCGCCCTGCGGGGTGTTTTTAGCTAAAATAGGGCTGTTTACGTGATCATTTTCATGCCTAAATAAGACCCAGAACGTAAAACAAGTATCTATCCCTGAAAGAGCATAAACAGAGCTTTCGAATGACACCATAATGATCCTTTTATGATGGCTAGTTTTCTTGCAATAACCGTGCAACGCGAGTGCAAAAAGCAGGTAATTAGCCACTTTCCCGATACAATTCCGTATATAGCGAGTGAGAGAGGTAGGAGGGAGGTGAGATTCGTGTCAGTAGGTTCGCCGCGGTGGTCTGGAGCAGTCATACACTCGCTACTCTCCTGCCACCACTTGTCTATCTCTCTCAGCAATATTACGTACTGAAATTGCCACTCGAGTTATGTCGAGCGCCGCCACATAGTCCAGCTTTATTTAACTCGACTTATGTGGTGAGCCGCTTTTTAAGGGTTAAGGACTATTAATTAACGTAACGTAATAGTGCCGATCCGAAGTAGAGGGTGGTGGACTTCTTAAGTTCATAGTCAAGGGTGGATTACTTCGGCTTCGGCCAACACTATTCTTTGGTGTTGTTGTTTCTTACTTCATTGTTTGATTGTAGACCAGACTAGATAATTCCTGTCTATTTATTAGTCTGTTGTTGAACACTAGTACCGAGTTCTTGTATACCCCGTTATAGCAGATTGAACTCTGGAGGGTATTGGTGTTTTTTGTTCGGCTGGCAGTACTCAGGGGTTGGGATCGTGTGTTTCCGTTGTGGCAGCGAGCCGTATTCGAGTCCTGATTGAGAGCCCTTGTGTACCCGAGTGCCAGTTCGTAACAAATGGCGACCTTGCTTAGGATTTTGTGAACAGTATACATTTTTGCAGAGTTGTACAACATTTGTTTGTTTGTATTTTAGCGTGCATATTGAAGAATATTTTTTTTGTATGGCAATTAGTAAAGCATTTAAGAGACTCCAGTTAATTTAGTAATTAGTGCTTGCATAGGAAGTTTAACACTTTTTATCTCGAGAATTTGTTTGTGGACTTCAGTATGTCGTGCATTAGCACTGACGATGAGCGAGAGATGTCATTTGAAGGTGTGCCGTTAGTAACCAGTGAGGAGGATGCTAGAGTTTTTGTGAGTAAGCGGTACCACGTGACGGAGGAGAGGCTGACTGGGGTGGATGTTTGTGGCTTGAACCTGATAGCCAAGGTTTTGGACATTTCCAACGTAGCAGGGATGTCCAAGGGGGAGCTGATTTCCTGGGTGTTGCGTGGGCGACATGGGGTTTTGGAGGAGAGGGCGTTTGGGGGGGTTCCTCCCCAGATCCGCTCTCACTCGACTCCCACAGTTCCGTCCACTCAGTTACCGGAGGTTAGCACTCTCCCACAGAGGGATGAGAATTGGCAGATTGGAGTGCCCTCAGGTGGTGCACGTGGTGGTTCCCCAGTTTTTGCCCCCCACTCCTTCAGTAGTGGCAGCTCCCTCTTCCTGCCTGTCTCCAGATATGGTATTTAGACTTGAGCTTGCTAAGATTGAGGCTAGGAAGCAGGAGATTGAGGCTAGGAAGCAGGAGAATGAGACTAGGAGGCATGAGATTGAGGTTAGGAGGCAGGAGGATGAGACCAGGAGGCAGGAGGATGAGACCAGGAGGCATGAGGCTGAGCTTAGGTACGACTCAGAGAAATATTGTGCTAAATTAGATTTAGATAAGACTCGTGCAGAGTCGACAGGGACTCGGATGGGCCGTGAGGGCCAAGTAAGAGAACAGTCCTTAGCCCACTTAGTCAAATTGGTGCCGGTATTTAGTGAAACTGAAGTCACAGAATGTTTTAATCGTTTTGAGAAGAAGTGTAGGGAGCTTAATTGGCCTGAAGAGAAGTGGGCAGCTCTGGTCTCCTCAAGACTTACGGGTAAGGGTCTGAAGGCTTATGATGCACTGCCTTTAGAGTCTTGCATTGACTACCCAGAATTCAGAGCTGGGCACTTTAGCCAACACTTCCGCAAATAGCCAATTCCGCCATGGCGGAAGTGTCATTTTGTTGGCGAATTAGCGTTGGCGCCAAAATGGCTGCCTATTTGCGGGTTTGAAGCTCTGGAAAGTACCTCCATGTTGCAAACCTCGAGTCCGCAAAATAAAAATTCCAGCCGCCAGCCAGCCCTGGGCCGCTCCTGCAGCTCCAGCCAAAAAAAAGTCATTTGACCAAGCCAACTACCTGTGTTCTGGAATCTAGGCCTATACATCGGCTCTTCACATTTGTTCACTTACTTAGTAGCAAGCGTCGAGCTAACACCTACAACACACAGCAGTCCAAGAGTTCCAATCTGCTAGCACTTCAACTTTGTTTATATTTTCGGCCTATTGAAGTGAACATGGAGTCTACCATCATGCCTACCGCAGCTGCCAACAGCATGGGGAGCAGTTCACCACCATCATCCGACAGTGATGCTGCAGAACATGCAGAAATCGAGGACCTAAGCCACCCCTGGCCCCACCTAGAAACCTTCTATGGGCCTGTAATTACCAAGAAGATGTCTCTGGAGAAGGGCTTTATAACTTTATAATCTAGCCTAATTTAAGATTATAAAGTTAGGCTATCGTTAATTTGATTGATAGACTGTTAATTTTTAACCTAAACTAATGTTATTAGGCTACCCTAATCCCATCAAAATGCCTCAAAGCATGTAGGCCTAGGCTAAGTCTAACTTCTATATAGGCTAGGGTATATAGCCTAGGCCTAGGTCTATAATCACTAATCCCATCAAAATGCCTCAAAGCATGTAGGCTAAATATTGCATGTTCTAACTTCTAAATATAGCCTAGGCCTATAGGCTAATTACTAATATAAGTAATTTTATTAGGCTAGGCCTAGGCTACCCTAATCCTATCAAAATGAGAGCATGTAGGCTAAATAATATTGCATTTTCTAGCTTCTATATATATAGGCTAGGTCTAACCTATAATCAGTCAATCACTAATTCCATCAAAATGCCTCAAAGCATTTAGGCTAAATATTGCATGTTCTAACTTCTATATATTTAGCCTAGGTCTAGGCTATAATCACTAATTCCATCAAAATGCCTCAAAGCATGTAGGCTAAATATTGCATGTTCTAACTTTAATATATAGCCTAGGCCTAGGTCTAGGCTATAATCAGTCACTAATTCCATCAAAATGCCTCAAAGCATGAAGGCCTAGGCTAAATATTGCATGTTCTAACTTCTATGTATAGGCCTAGGCCTATAATCACACTCATTTTATTAGTGTCAAGTAGAAAGTGTTAATTTTGAAAGTATCATATAGGCCTAGACTAAATTTAGCCTACAATAAAATGTTATTAAATTTTGATCTGAAGCTAGGCCTTTCTTCTGAGCATTAAAATTAATAGGCCTAGGCTACTTTCTATTAAATTACTTAATCTATCTAAAGTAGACCTATCTAGGCATTATAGCCTATTGCCATTCCCAAAGGGGGGACCACGAATAAATCGCCTCCTTGCACCTCTGTGATCCGGCGTACCTCCTCCTGAATGGTGCAGAATTGCGAATACTGATTATTACTGAAGCACTCTCCCCATAAACAAGTTGCCCCAACGTTTGACTGCCCATGTGGACAAACTAAGTGGCCTATGCTATATATATTAACCCTTTCACTGCGGGTGATGTTCTGGAATGTTTTGGCAATTTACAGCAATTTCCAAGCTTTAAAAGCCTGTATGTATATCCTTGAGGTCCATGGAAGTTGGGCAACATTATATTTAGGTAAATATATATATTTATTGACATTAGAGATTGAATTTATTGATTTACCCTTATTCTGTAGTTTAAATTTAAAATTAATCAAAAACGGTTTGCGTTTGCATATTTGCATTTGAGGACTAGAAATTTCACAAGGTTTGCACATTTGTGTTTGCTGAAGTTATGTTCTGGGTTTGCTGATTTGTGTTTGCTGACTTGACTTTTTGTTTGTGGTGCCCAGCTCTGCCAGAATTGAAGAGAGCTGTCCTACGGGCATACGAGTTGCAACCGGAAACATATCGATTGAAGTTTCGGGGTGTTACAAAGACTAGGGAGGCGACCTTTCTTGAACATGCCCGGGACTTAAAAGATGCACTTAAAAACTGGACACGTTCTGAGAAAGCTGAGACGGCAGAACAGTTGACTGAGCTGTTTCTGCTCAAGCAGTTTTATAAGTGTACTGGTGCAGAAATGACTTTAACTATTAAAGAAAAGAACCCAAGAACTCTTCAAGAGGCAGCTGAGATGGCTGACCTCAGGTTGTCGCTAATCAGGGATGAATCTGTAAAGCGTGTTGATGCAGTTCCCAAGGGGCGCGATACTCCAAACCCTCGAGCTCAGGACAATCACTATAGATATAAACCTCAGTTTAAAAGCCAAGATACCAGGACTGAACCAAAGACTACAGCAGTCCCATTACAGAAGGGTCAGAACTCCGCCCCTTATCAGAAGAGACCGATAGGGGAAGTGGAATGTTTTCATTGTAGAAAGAAGGGGTGATATTATAAGCTTGATGGAGGTCTAGCGAGGAAACTCAAAAATAAATACATTAATAAATACATAGACCAAAAAGTAAGCACTACCCCCTTAATCAGTTCAATAGGTAGAAAGGCGTCAGAATTTGAGGAGGGTGATTTCCTTGCTTTAACCACTTTAGTACGAGTGACGCCATTCCTTATATTCTGGCTGTTATTAGACGATTTTATGCAGCTTAAGGGGAGACTGACTGTTTGTTTGGTCTATTAATTCATTTATTCATATATATTTTCAATTTCCTCCCTAGACCTCCATCAAGCTTAGAAAAACACTCCCTAGACCCCCCCCCCCCCCTCAAGATAAATTTGTAAATTTTTCGGTAGAAAAATATCCCGGCCAAAGGCCGGTTCCTCTTAAAATTGCAGGTTCGCTATCGCTCGCCAGGAAATAATCGACACCTAAATGGCACGAAAGGTCTTAAAATTGACAACGAAATGGGGCAAAAGGTGTTAAAATCGCCAAACTAATGGGCCGAACGTCTTACAATTTCAAATCTGGTGGGGCTAAACATTAGGGAGAAGGGGGTCCAGAAAAACGGTCTGCCTCCCCATAATTCGTTGACTATCATTAATCTTTCCAAAACAGAGTAAAATCGTCTAATGATAGCTAGAATAAAAAAGCAAAATAATTTCACCCGTACTGAAAGGTTGGCTTAGGAAGGACCTGCACGGATCAGAAAGATATTGCAGGTGTTTTTTTGCCATTTTGTTAACTAATGTTTTTTCTTCAACTTGAGCAAACTGGGCCGTTTTTTTGGTCTCTTAACTTATTTATTCCTTTATTTCTTAGTTTCCTAGCTAGAGCTCCATCAAACTTAAAAAAACAGCTATTAGATCCCCCTTCTAGATAAATTTGTAAATTTTTCGGTAGAAAAATGTCCCAGCCGAAGGCCGGTTCTTCTAAATTACAGGCTCACTGTCGTTCGCGTGGAAAAAAATCGACACCAACTGTAAATAGCACGAAAGGTCTTAATATTGACAAAGAAATGGGGCGAACAATCTTAAAATCGACAAACTAAGGGGGCAAACATCATAAAATCTGAAAACTAATGGGACTAAGCATTAGGGAGAAGTGGGACCAGAAAAGCGACTCATCTAACCTTAAGTCCCGGTCACACCAGCGCTTATTCCGGCAATTTTCGATGAGCAAGTTTGTTCTCGTATTATTTTGAGGCTCCTTCGCATTGGAATAGGAAACTAGAGCGAAGGTAGATCATGTTAGGAAGCTTATTTCTGACGGAACTTCAATAGGAAACTAGAGCGAAGGTACATCATGTTAGGAAGCTTATTTCTGACGGAACTTCAATAGGAAACTAGAGCGAAGGTAGATCATGTTAGGAAGCTTATTTCTGACGGAACTTCAATAGGAAACTAGAGCGAAGGTAGATCATGTTAGGAAGCTTATTTCTGACGGAACTTCAATAGGAAACTAGAGCGAAGGTAGATCATGTTAGGAAGCTTATTTCTGACGGAACTTCAATAGGAAACTAGAGCGAAGGTAGATCATGTTAGGAAGCTTATTTCTGACGGAACTTCAATAGGAAACTAGAGCGAAGGTAGATCATGTTAGGAAGCTTATTTCTGACGGAACTTCAATAGGAAACTAGAGCGAAGGTAGATCATGTTAGGAAGCTTATTTCTGACGGAACTTCAATAGGAAACTAGAGCGAAGGTAGATCATGTTAGGAAGCTTATTTGTGACGGAACTTCAATAGGAAACTAGAGCGAAGGTAGATCATGTTAGGAAGCTTATTTCTGACGGAACTTCAATAGGAAACTAGAGCGAAGGTAGATCATGTTAGGAAGCTTATTTCTGACGGAACTTCAATAGGAAACTAGAGCGAAGGTAGATCATGTTAGGAAGCTTATTTCTGACGGAACTTCAATAGGAAACTAGAGCGAAGGTAGATTCATGTTAGGAAGCTTATTTCTGACGGAACTTCAATAGGAAACTAGAGCGAAGGTAGATCATGTTAGGAAGCTTATTTCTGACGGAACTTCAATAGGAAACTAGAGCGAAGGTAGATCATGTTAGGAAGCTTGTTTCTGACGGAACTTCAATAGGAAATAAAAGAGCGAAGGTAGATCATGTTAGGAAGCTTATTTCTGACGGAACTTCAATAGGAAACTAGAGCGAAGGTAGATCATGTTAGGAAGCTTATTTCTGACGGAACTTCAATAGGAAACTAGAGCGAAGGTAGATCATGTTAGGAAGCTTATTTCTGACAGAACTTCAATAGGAAACTAGAGCGAAGGTAGATCATGTTAGGAAGCTCATTTCTGACGGAACTTCAATAGGAAACTAGAGCGAAGGTAGATCATGTTAGGAAGCTTATTTCTGACAGAACTTCAATAGGAAACTAGAGCGAATGTAGATCATGTTAGGAAGCTTATTTCTGACGGAACTTCAATAGGAAACTAGAGCGAAGGTAGATCATGTTAGGAAACTTATTTCTGACGGAACTTCAATAGGAAACTAGAGCGAAGGTAGATCATGTTAGGAAGCTTATTTCTGACGGAACTTCAATTGGAAACTAGAGCGAAGGTAGATCATGTTAGGAAGCTTATTTCTGACGGAAATTCAATAGGAAACTAGAGCGAAGGTAGATCATGTTAGGAAGCTTATTTCTGATGGAACATCAATAGGAAACTAGAGCGAAGGTAGATCATGTTAGAAAGCTTATTTCTGATGGAACTTCAATAGGAAACTAGAGCGAAGGTAGATCATGTTAGGAAGCTTATTTCTGACGGAACTTCAATTTTGAAGCTTGTATGACTATGGATGTATGTATTGTGACGCTCACCGCTTCCCCCAGAACCGCATGGCTTACTCGCTAGGACTCGCCAGGGCAGATAATGTAGCTACAGTCTACCTATCATTGTGTACTTTCCTTCTCGAGAAAGCTTGTGTTGCAGACAGTTCAGAACTGTTCTTTGTTTTCGTCTGTCACAATCCTTTCTATTTTATTTAGTCAATTGAAAGTATTGTGTTAAGTAGTTGAATGATGGGAAGGCGAGCGGGAGAGAGAGAGAGAGAGACCAGGTGGTGTGACTTGGTGGTGAGTGTGGCGCGTGGCTGGCCCCCTTACATAGGCCTCGCGGGATTCGTTGCCTCCTGCCTAACACTGCCTACTAGGCGGCTGCTTACTGGGCGACTGTCACGCGCCCTCGTGCCATTCCTGCGAACTGGGACTCCAGCCATGCGGTCCCTGGAAATATCCTGGTCAGATCCCGTCCCAGACAGCATACTCTAAGCATCTCCCATGAACTGTTCCACACTCTTGTCTTAGAATCTTTCTCTCCTACTGCCTCTATCATTTCCACTACTTCCTCACCTTTTATTAATATCAATCCCCCTCTGGTTCCCTGCATCCACACCTTGAATTGGTGGCCAGACTGTATTATATGCTGGATCTCACATTTCTTATGTACTAGGCTAAGGTTGAAGATAGTCATTGTCTTTTTGGGAGATTGTATTGCTCGGACTGTCTCCATCAATCCCTAATGTTTCTACAGGGTTAAATAATGCTAGACTAGGGATCAGGGACCTTGCTGTTGGTGTTTTCACTGTGTGTAGGCTACTTTTGAGCTGCACGACACTACGGATTCTGTGGGTTACCTGGGTGGATCTTTTGTCTGTGTACCTTGGAGTTTAGACTGTGTAGTGCGTGAGGGCTGCTTGCCTAATCCACCCAACACTGTTCTAACTCTATTTGCTTTTACTTTTGAGGGTCGCCAGGAGGAAACTCGATACTTGTGATCGAGAATCCTCAATAGAGCACCCCTTCATATTAACGTAATCAGGCCGCACAGACCCAAGGTCCACACTAGGCTAGGAGCTGCCTTGCTCCACCAGAATTCTGTACCTTTGCGCATCCCAGCTAGACTTTATTAACCCGGGTAGACATTAGCTGGATTAGATCATATACTCTTTTATGCATACCCATTATTTCTACACAAGCATTTTGAGGTCTAGGTTGCTGTAGAGAGACACAACCAGCATAGACCAGTTTTGTTAATAGGAGTACTACTTTTTCGTGGCGAGCATTACTACTGTTGCACCGCTTATAATATTCTTGTGTCCAATAACATTATAGGTCCAGCCTTTTTGTGTATTTAGCCTACACGTGCATTGTCCTGCCTCCTGCTATTTTGTGGTTCCATTTCCGATACGTTCTTCTTAGTAGGATCCGACATTATTCAGAAGATTCCTTGTTCGGTGCTTGAGGACTTTACAACACTTTCTTTCATAAAGGAGTGACAGATATTATTGATTAAAGTAACGTTAAGTAAACCTTCTTCTTGTTTGCATTAGATCACTCTTGTGATTTAATTAAGTTAACTATCTTTTCCTTGTGTACCATAACTAAGCAACCATATGTTATAGGTAATAGGCTGTTTCAGAGAACATCAGCCTATAGTAGAAGCACATAGATACTGAGAGTTAAGATACCCCGCTATCGCAGATATAACTCTGGAGGGTATATGTGTTCTTTGTTCGACGGGATTATATATCAGAGGTTGGATCTAGCGTTTCCGTTGTTGCATTTATGCCAGTCTAGTCCAATGTATAAGAGCCACTGATTTATACGAGACCCGATCGTAACAGTATGTATGTATATAGGCACATACCCCATTGCTGTGGGTGGCCAACTCGAGCCCGAACAGAAACCTTTAATGTTCCAATTCTCTGTTTCGTTGAGTAGGAGAATTGTACAAAGGGAGGCGGATTCCTATCCTCCCGCCTTACTGGTAAATTATGATGGACAAATTGCTCATGTGACATCGACTTTAGGATCCGTCCTACTCTGAGGCCTTCTATGTATCTTTTTAGCACCATCATGTAAACAACATAATATTACTACTTTAACCCCAGACGCCCGGGTGCCTCCCCCCTCCTGCCAGTGTGGGTGGCCTCAACACCTTCTGCTGCCCCGGGGCACTCCTCAGGGCATGGCTTTCCAACTCTTCCTCATCACTGACTCTGATAAGGATACGGTGAGGACTGTTTACCTGCTTTTTCAGTTTAAGCCTAATTTCATCTAGTGCTTGCTTAGTTTAAATAAGATTAGGGTAGATTAGGTAAAAACCCATCCAGTACCAGGACGGCTCACATTAGTCAATAAAAAAGTGACATGCCAGTACCAGCGACGGCTCTCAGCCATCAGTAAAATACACTCCTTGTTTTGCTGATATCTAGCAGAAGCTGCTAACATGGCTTGGAGGCATTGCTGTGAGGAGTTGGTAACACTTATCATGGTCCCTCTCAGCTCCTCCAGGCTGGCTGACTCAGTCACCCACCAACTCTTGAGTTGACAGGGTGTTGTCTCATTGCTTTTGGCAACAAGTCTGGTACTGGAGAGTAATTATAATCTACTTTGCCATGGTATATACACTGGTATACAGTAGGGGTTAACCTTCCAACTTTTATTATGGCTCCAGAATTTGAAAAAGACAAGGACAATTGTGTTTTACCGTTCATTTAGTTGTAAACTTCAATTTAAGGGGAGGTAATAGGTTTTCCTGGCTTTAAGATGTTGACCTAAATCACTCCATTAGTTTAGCGATTTTAAGACCTTTCGCCCATTTTCTTTGTCATTATTAGGACCTTTCATTTAGGTGTTAATTTTGTTTTTTGGTAGGGAACCAATTACATTTTTCTACCGACAATTTGTATACATTTATATCGAAGGTGGGTCAAGGGGTGTTTCTTTAAGTTTGATGGAAGTCAAGCGAGGAAATACAAAATAAAAAAATTAATAAATAAACAAAAAAATAGACGAAATACTAAACCCTACCCACTTAAACATTCATTCCAAGGGTCAAGAACCATTAGCTCTCTAACACGATGACGATGGATAAAGAGGAATATAATGTTTAATAGGATGAGATGTAGGACTTCTTCGTGTGTGCATAATAATGTATATACTGAATATACAGTATATATATATATATATATATATATATATATATATATATATATATATATATATATATATATATATATATATATATATATATATATATATATATATTATATATATATATATATTATATATATATATATATATATATATATATATATATATATATATATATATATTATATATAATTATATATATATATATATATATATATATATGTAAATATATATACTGTATAGTATACAGTATATATATATATATATATATATATATATATATATATATATATATATATATATATATATATATATATATTCCTGTCTTGTTTCTAACTTCTAACCCTTCTTCTTATACTGTCAATCTTTTCTCTCCTTTGGGCTCCTCCGACCATAAACTTATCTCTGTCACCTGTCCTATCTCCAATACAGCCACCTGATCCTTACAACCGGCAGCGCTTGTAGCACTTTGGTTTTGCCGACTGGGAGGCTCTTCAGCAGTACTTCTTTGATTTCCCATGGAATGACTTTTGCTTCCATGGCCAGGGACTCTCGATGAGTGCTGAACGCATTACCGAGGTAATCCTCTCGGGCATGGAAGCATACATTTCATTTTCTTTCTCTCAGTCAAATGCAAACAAATCTTGGTTTACTCGCACTTGTTCTACTGCTGTCCACAACAGGGAGGAAATATTCAAACGATACCGACGCCTTAAAACTCAAGAATCTCATTCTTCCTATGTTTCTGCCCGGAATCAAGCCAAATCTGTTCTTCGACTTGCCAAACACTCTTTCATCAATAATAAATGCACTGAAATATCCAGCTCTAGCTCTTCCCAAGCTTTCTGGTATCTAGCTAAAAATCTCTCCAACAATTTTTCTTCCCCGTCTTTCCCTCCCCTTTTTCATTCTGATGGCACAACCATCACTTCTTCCTCTGACAAAGCTGAACTCTTCACTCAAACTTTTGGTAGAAACTCCACCTTGAATGATTCTGGTGCTATTCCTCCCTCTCAACCACCATCTCTCCTACTTATGCCTAATATCATAATCTCTTCTAAAGATGTACTTGCTACCCTCTCTGGGCTTAATACTAAGAAGGCGGTGTTTCTCCTGTTGTACTAAAAAACTATGTTTCCGTGCTGACTTCCTGCCTAGGCAAAGTCTTTCGTCTCTGTCTCTCCTCCAACATCTTCCCTTCTTGCTGGAAGTTTGCTCTCATTCAACCTGTCCCAAAGAAAGGTGACCGCTCCCAACCCTCCAACTATCGTCCAATTGCTCTCATCTCTTGTATCTCTAAAGTTTTTGAAACTATTCCTGCTACCAAATTTCTTAAGCATTTCTCTTCCCATATTCTACTCTCAGATCGCCGGTATGGCTTCCCTAAAGGGGGTATCCCACTGTGCGACTTTTCGATGGCGAATGCCCAGCGACAGAGGGCGACAGGATTTTTTTGTTCATGTCCCAAAAATCGCCATATTCGATCGAAAATTCTCCCATTGTCGCCAAAGTCGCACATCGATCGCCCTCGAGTCGCCCAGATTCTCCCAGATTCGCCGTAAATTTTGAGCATACCCAAAAACCGGCTGCGAATTCAAAATGTTGGCGAATGTTGTGGGCGAATGTTGGGCGAATCGAGCTAATGTTGTGCGAATGCCGAGCGAATATTGGGCAAATATGTGCGATTGTGGGCGAATACTCTGCGAGCAGTGGAGCGAATATGTCGATTTGCCATTATTGGCAACGCTGCTTGTGGGCGAATTCGCTCGATTATGGCGACTACCGTGCGGTGATTGTGCGAATGCAGTGAGTGTTTCGGCGAATATCAGCTAATACAACACGTCAAAAGGGCGACATGGGTCGAATGAGGGCGAATAATGGTCGAATGAGGGCGAACTTTGGGCACAGAAATCATATCGGGACGCCGCGACCCTTGCGATAACACTATCTATGGTCGCTCAAGTTTCACTGATCCATATATATACACCAGTCGTGTGAGGGGGTCATTACCTAGTTTACCACCACTGAGAGCATACGTCCGTACTATCCTCCGCGCACCACTCATCATGCCCAAAGTTACCATGAAGAAGGCCCAGAAGGAGATGGAGGAGGAGGTGACTGGACCCACACCCACACCAACACCCACATCACAGACCACACCAGGCACGAGTGCAGTAGGCCGGTCATCACGTTCCCGGTCACCAATTTCTGGGAGCGTGGAAGTGGAAGTGGAGGATTATGTGGCGGGCCAGGAGATGGAGACCTCCGATACGGTGCCTTATTACAAGGCAAGCATGAAGATCAGGAGGCTGAACTGGTCGGCTGGTTTGAGGCGCGACCATTCCTGTTCAGTAAACTGCACGAAGACAACAGGAACAGGGATTTGAAGATGGACGCCTTAAACCAGAAGGCAAGAACACTCAACGTCACTGGTAAGTTGAAATCATCAAATTATGTGTCAGTATGGAATTGTGCGGTAGAAATATGCTAAAAAAACAAAGTGTTTTATAAGTGACATTGTGTGCGAAACAACGTTTGTTTATGTTAATAATAATGCCAAAAAATCGCTGCCCTTGTTTAAAGGAATTTGTCATTTGCATATTTTCCTTTACTGCACAGTCAACATGCACACACGCTCCGTTATTTGTGACATAATTTGTTGTAATGTAATGTGAGTTTTTGCTTTTGTTGACATATATATTACATTATAAGTGGCATAAATATGACCTTTATTAAGTGACACTGATTAATTGTTGTTGTTGATCGCCAGCACATTTTTACCATGTCCTACAATTTAAAAAAAAATGTATGTTTATTAAAAAAAAAAAAAAAATATTCATCAGGTATTCAACTCTTGACCTGGTTCCGGGTAATCCAGACCCGCTTCACCAAATTGACCCAGGAGAAGAGGGCCAAACCATTCTCCAAGAGGGAGCAGTGGATTTTTTACAATTTCCGGTACTTGAACCCTCACATTGGGAAAGTGTGGACGCATCCACGCAGAAGGCAGGTAATTATAAATATTGATTTAGAATGTTTACAATAATTTATTTATTTCAGTAATTCTTCATTTGATTTTTCACAATAATTTTGCTTGTGTGCCTCGCAATGTTTAATTTAATAATTATTTTAAAAATTTGTAACACTGTTTCTGTATTTAAGAATTTATTTATTTTGAAATTAATATTTTATATATATTTCCAGGTTTCGAAGCAGTTGACCACATATCCTGGAAACCTAGGTAATGTGTGATCAAATGTGACCACATTTGTGTGACAATATATATCACTTTTTCTCTCTCTCTCTCTCTCCCTCTCTCTCTCTCTCTCTCTCTCTCTCTCTCTCTCTCTCTCTCTCTTATATATATATATATATATATATATATATATATATATATATATATATATATATATATTAAAAAAAAAATCTTTACCATACAGTACCATATCATGGTAGGCCAGCTGAAAGGCTATTACGATTTGCCTCCAGGCTGTATACTGCCCTTATCATATTTCCCTCCCATTACTTCCTGGTGATAGCCTACAGGTGCACGTGTGACGGCGGTCACTTTACCCCCAAGTAAAGTAAAGTCAGATAAAATTGTTATGTTGTAAATGTTTCTCACAAGTGTGCCTCATAAGTTCCAATTGCTGCACAAATTTATATTGAAACATTCTCAGTAATCGTTAAACAATTGGCACCCAATTAATTTGTGCGTTTACAGATTATAAACACATTGTGAGTATTCGTTTGGCAATCGTCAACCACTCAAATACCTTCCCTGTACACTGGCAGAGGGGGACAGAAGGGTTGGGGATATCTGATATGATGGTGACACAAGGCCGAGATTATCACCCACACTTTGGGTCTAGTATCCACACAGGGTTTGCGACTCTGTTTGGGATGCCTGACGTAAAAATGTATGTAAAAGATTTGTGTATGAATAAATATTTATATTATTTTATGAACGTTCCCTTTCTTTTTTCTTACACAGCTGTTGAGGGGTCCGGAGTTTGCCTTGCGGTCTTGGAGGCGCGTGTGGCAGGCAGCTGCTCATACATTTACTTTTTTTTTTTTTTTTTTTTTTTTATAAAACAATAAAACATGTTCTGGTTATTTTCAATTACCCATTTCGCTACCTTATATCACGTTATCTTGGCAAGAAAACAGGTTAGTAATAACAATGTAAAAAATGTCAACAAAATAAATTGTTGCTATTCAAATAAACCTGTCGACTACATATACAAATTATATTCTTGCTATTAAAATTAAACCGACATATGCAAAAGAGATAAACATATGAATGGTTACAATGGTTGACTTATAATTACGTGAATAAATTAAGTCGCCATAAGTCACACAACCTCCGCGGTGTTATCTCATCACATCGTCCAACATTCGAAAGGCAATAGCCGTGCATTCGCCATTTTCGCCCTTTGTCTCACTTCATTCGCACTTAATCTCCCTCAATTGACGCACAACATTCGTCATTTTCGCCAAAAAATTGCCATATTCGCACTTTGGTCGTACTTCCGTCGCACTGCAATCGAGAAAATTTGCCTTTTTCGCTTTCATTCGCTTTCTTTCGCTTCTGAAAAACCCCTATTCACGGTGAATTTTGGGACATAGAAAAAAAACGGTCGCACGGCATTCGCCATCGAAATGTCGCACAGCGGGATACCCCCATAAGGGTCGCTCTACTGGTGATCTTCTTTCATATCTTACTAACTCTTGGTCATCCTCTTTTCGGGACTTCGGTGAGACCGTTCCTATTGCGCTAGACATATCGAAGGCCTTCGATAGAGTCTCGTACAAATCTTTAATTTCTAAACTACCCTCTTTCGGTTTCTATCCCTCCATCTGTGCTATCTAATTTCCTTTCCGGCCACTCCATAGCTTCGGTTGTGGACGGCCATCGCTCACTTCCTCATCCTATCAACTCCTATGTTCCTCAGGGCTCTGTCCTATCTCCCATTCTCTTTCTAATTTTCATAAATTATCTTCTCAACTGTACCTTCAGTCCCATCCATTCATATGCAGAGGACTCTACCTTACACTACTTAATTAGTTTTCCAGAACCCCCCAGCTAGCAATCCCTCAAAAACAAATGTAATGAAGCCATACAACACTTATCTTCTGATCTAACTACTATTTCCAATTGGGGCAGAGAAAACCTTGTTGCCTTTAATGCTTCCCAAACCCAATTTCTCCATCAATCTACCTGTCCGGAACTCCCAGAGGACTTTCCCTTATCTTTCAACAATACAAAAGTCAATCCTTCATCGTCTGTCAATATTCTTGGTGTCTCTTTTTCTTCTGCTCTTACTTGGAAGGACCATATTACCAATCTTGCTAAGGCAGCCTCCCAGAAGCAGGGTGTGCTCAATCGCCTCAAGTTTTTGTTTACCCCTGCAAACTTCTTGCTCTGTAGAGGGGCACAGTGCATCCTTGTATTGAGTATTGTTCACACGTGTGGGGTGGATCCTCTCACACGGCACTCCTAGACAAAGTAGAAAGGAAGATCTTTCGTAACATTAACTCCCATCCACTCACCAACTCTCTGCAATCTCTCTCTCTTCGCCGCAATATTTCATCTCTCTCGCTATTCTATCGCTACTACAAAATCAGTGTTCCTCAGAGCTCTCCCAGTGTATACCACCTCCTCTACGTAGGGTACGTGGTACCCGTCGTGTAACACAATCCCACCCCTAATCTGTGCAACTCTCCAACCCAAGAGTGAAACGTTACTCTCAGTCTTTCTTCTATTCAACAGCTGAGCTCTGGAACTCTCTCCCAGAATCAATCTTTCCTTCTTCCTATAACTTAAATTGTTTCAAACATCATGTGTCCAGGCATTTTGGCTCGAACGTCCCTTGATTTTGGCTCTGTCACTCTTTCAACTCTGGGGGACGCACTCGCTACATGCAGTTCTGACTTTTGTCTCCCTCACTCATATAAAACAAAACAAATATATATATATATATATATATATATATATATTATATATATATATATATATATATATATATATATATTTAGATAGATAGATATACATAAACTATTATTATTATAATCATATATATTCATTTATTTACTTATTTTTTAGTATCTCCTTCCTATATCTATTACCCTACAGTATGTTTGAATAATCTGATGTGTGGTTTTCATTGTGTTCAGGTAAAGGAGTCTAGCAGTGAAGGCCAGTGGTGTAGCCAAGGTGCGTCAGTGTGTGGGATCCGGGGCCAACTGTACCCCGATCACCGACCCATGGGCTTCCCCTTCGACCGGCGCCCCCTGTGCACTCTGATGGCTCACAAACTCACGACGGTCCAGGACTTTGCCATCCTCGACAATTTTAAAGTTCACCACATCACCATCACCTTCAAGGATGACTTGCTGCATGAATAAATAATGATTTTTAGGAGTGATGCATTCTTTGCTACCAACCACAGGCTTGTTGCTACATTGGAGCTACGACACAAAACTGGAAGTATCTCAAAATGTTATACCCCAGGGTTTCATCTTGAGAGGTTCAAGGATGAGTGTGCAAGGGAGTATGTAGTGGCAGTCTCAAACGGTTTGAGTCTCTTGGCTCCCTAGAGGATCCTGTAGAATTGCGGGAAATGTTTATATCAGTAGCTGATGAATGCATTGATGTCAAACTGTCATCAAGGAGAGGTTTCCATCGGGTGAGACACTGGGCGTAATAGAAGATAGTCATGGTGCCAGATTGGATAGAGATCTGGGTCTTGTAGAGCGAGAACTTATCTGAGGAGGGAAAAAAAGAGGTATGTCAGGGGATTCGCTGAGGAGGTTGGGGGACATTCTCTGCAAGTGACTTTCGGCCTACTTACCGAGCCCTGAAGTGACTCCGTTCTAAGCCTACCGCCAAAGCTAGTTCAGTTCGGATGGCGAATAGTCAACTCGCATCGAGAGATGATAAGTGCCAAACCCGCTGGGCTGAGTACTTTGAACAGTTGTACATGGACAGTGCTCCCAGTGCTCCAACCAGACAGCTTCTACCAGTGGATGTCCAACCACCAGTGCCTAATCCACCAAGTAACTCGAGAAATGTGAAGCTATGGTAGTTCAAAGTGCCCGCCGTGCAAAGGTATTGGCTTCAATTCTGACGAAAATCGTCATATTTACCATATATAACATTATTTGTTCTCCAAATGTGCCTATTTTACTTTTAATATGAACATATGAACATTGTAGAGCAATAAAAAAAAGTGGGAACAGTAATTGGCTGGTGAAAAACGTATATTTTAGCAGCGCGGTCGTAATCTGAGGCAGTCCAGCGAGAGACAATATCCATCCTCTCCACTGTCTCGTATGTTACTAAGAGACATAGGGGATGTCTCAGACTGGCTAGAGGGTTGGAGAAAGACCTTACCCCCCCCCCCTCTCCCCCAGCCGTCCTCACACAAAAAATCTTGATAAATAAGTAACACCCTGTTCTTTAACATTAATATCAATTACAAACCCCAATGTACTTCAATAAACTAATGAAAGCATAATTATGGCCCTCCCGGCTTTCGAACTTGGGACACCACACCCAGAACATAAGCACCTAAACCATTACACCACCAACACAGTAAAGGTTGGGTACACGATCACGATTATTATCCATTTTCGAAGTTTGGATATCAATCTAATCATGTACTCAGACCCAACTGCATTATGGAAAGCGTAATATTTAGTGAGAGGCAAGAACATAGAATGGGGCCAAGATCACTAAGGACCGGCCTTGCTATACTAGTTCCTGAACCTATAGAAATAAGTAACACCCTGTTCTTTAACATTACTATCAATTACAAACCCCAATGTACTTGATTAAACTAATGAAAGCATAATTATGGCCCTCTAGGGATTCGAACTCAGGACACCACACCCAGAACATAAGCACCTAAACCATTACACCACCAACACTGTTAAAGGTTGAGTACACGATCACGATTAATATCCATTTTCGAATTTTGGATATCAATCTAATCATGTACTCAGACCCAACTGCATTATGGAAAGCATAATGTTTTAGTGAGAGGAAAGAACATAGAATGGGGCCAAGATCACTAAGGACCGGCCTCTCTGTATTAGTTCCTGAACCTATAGAAATAAGTAACACCCCATTCTTTAACATTAATATCAATTACAAACCCTAATGTACTTGAATAAACTAATGAAAGCATATGGCCCTCCCGAGATTCAAACTCGGGAGACCACACCCAGAACATAAGCACCTAATAATTATATGAAAATGCCCGATAATTGAGGAGGGGGGAAGAGGAAGGAAAAAGGAGTAGATGGGGTGGGGGGGGGGACACATGTGGAGGAGTGATAGGCGGTATGGAGGGGAATTATCTCACCTAATCACATATTGCTTTGTTTTGAAAGCCAGTGGGATGTTTTGAAAGGGTTCTTTTATGCCTTGGCTCTATAGAGGACACTTGCCGTCCACCAGCAAAACATCTATAGAGGATGCTTGTCGTTCTCGGGTTAATGACCACCTTTCCTCCCTTCCCGGGGTAAGGGAGGCAGTGGCTAAGCTGAAAGGTGGGAAGGCTCCTGGTATTTGTGGCATTCCTGGAGAACTGCTGAAAGCTGAGGGTGAGTCCATGGTTCATGGATTACTGCGGTCCTGAATGTTGTATGACAGACCGGTACCATTCCTCTTGAATAGAGAAGGGGTCTGGTCACCCCTATCTGGAAAGGGAAAAGGGAACGACACGACTACAATAACTACCGTGGTATTACACTGTTTAGTGTGCCTGTTTAGTGTGCCAGGCAAGGTTTTCGACCATATTTTGCTGGTGCAAATCCGAAGCTAAAGGAGCAGAGACCTGAGCAGATTCTTGTGCTTTGGGTACTCGTGAAACACCGACTTCAGTTTCAAAAAGGGCTGCTTTCAGTATATGTTGATCTAAAGAAGGCATTTGACTGAGAGACACTCTGGGAGCTACTACCTTTATGCAGGATTGAAGGCCTGGTATCTAGAGTCTATACAGGAACAGAGAGTGCTGTCAAGTCTGGTGGGGGAGGGTCCTCCTTCTTTCCTGTGAATTAACCCTTTTGCTGCGGCTAGGTAGTACTGGATCGTGTAGGCCATTGCGGGCATAATACGTCAATTTGCGCTATATAGAACTCGCTCTAGAAGGCGAAATATCAATCAGATCGATGCAAAATGGTGTTGAACATGTCGGGCCGGTCAAGCTCTCCCCATAGAAGGCAATCTGGGTGGTGTGTGAGCGAGGCCAGGCTTCACAGAGTGGAGAGAAAGTGGGGGGGTTTCCGGGGGAAAATGATCTCTCTCTAGCCCGGCTGGGCGGGTGCGTTCGGTCTCGTTCGGTCAGCCATGACTTCGCTCTCATCCATAATTGTTTTCGCTTAGCTTATCGCATTATTCCTTACGTATTTATCTACCACACATATATATTTATATGTATACTTATGTTTTACATATGGTTTACATATATATCATGTAAAATACCTCGCTTATATCTGCCTTAATATTTCTTCTCTCTCTCTCTCTTTCTTTCTCTCTCCTCCAGTCTCCCAGGTTGACAGAGGATTGTGGCCAAATGCGGTGTTCGAGATTGTTTTTCTCTCCTTCCCTTTCTCTCTCTCTCTCTCTCTCTCTCTCTCTCTCTCTCTCTCTCTCTCTCTCTCTCTCTCTCTCTCTCTCTCATTTATCGCACTTACTGACATACTCTCTCTCATTTATGGCTCTTACATAAATGTTTACGATAAGTACTATATTTCCGTAGATTGCGAAATGTACTCGGTGTACATGGTGGGAGTGCTGCCATACGTGTGTAACCTAAATAGACCTTCCTCCCTTCCCCAACCCCCAACCCCCTCTCTCTATCACCCTCCTCTCTCTCTCTTTTTTTCTCTCCCTTCCCAAGAGTGTTGGCAAATGCGGGATTCTGGATTGTGTTTCTCTCCTTTCTCTCTCTACCTCTCTTTCTCTCTCATTTGTCGATCTTACTAACATACGCTCTCATTTATCGCTGTTACTTACATAAATGTTTACGATAAGTACTATATTTCCGTAGATTGCGAAATGTACTCGGTGTTCAGGGTGGGAGTGTTGCCATAAGGGTGTCACTAAATTTGCCTCTCTCTCTCTCTCTCTCTCTCTCTCTCTTGGCCAGAGGTCGGCCACACAAATTTGCATATTGGCCGTTCCGTGCCCTGCCATTTTAGCTCGATATGTTTTAGTGGTATTTTGTTTTGTTTTCTATATTCTAAACTCGACAAAATATATCTATACACGTGGTAAATTTTAGAAATTATTTTCAAAACTTGTGTTCCCGTTTGCTACACCCACAATACCTAGCCACCCAGCCTATTTCGACGACTTATTTCAGCGCTTTTCATTGGTATAAAATATAGTGTCTTTGCCTATTCCACATACAATTCTTACAATACAGAGGCAGAACCCTTACATAGCCAATCTCTCACTCTCACTCTCTCTCTCTCGCTCTTGTTTGCACACCCGTAATAATGAGGCTGATAACTTACAAAACATGCAACCGAGGTGAAAGTTGGGGTCTGGAGAGCCAAATGGCCCACACAAGGCAGCTACCATTCACAACCAAGCCATCTAATAAACAGCATGCTACTTATTTACACGCACACCCAAGATACAATTGTAAGATCTATGAACATAAGAGAAAGAGAGCCAAGTGGCCCACACAAGGCAGATCCTATTCATATGCAACCCATCTAATAAACGATATGTTACCTAGGACTTAAGTAGGGAGTTGTTTCACCAGTGTCTTACACCCTCTTTTACGAGTCCTGACTGAGAAGGAAGCCGTTTCACTAGTGTCTTACGCTTTTCCAACCAGCCTTACTATTTTTGTAGGTTTACTAGAACAAGAGCGGTTGTCAGTACTACATACTCTAATTATATTAAATCCTGTACCAAGGCAATGTAAAGATGTTGGCTGGTCACCAGTGTGGTCCAACAATTATACTAGCAAATCCAATGTACCTTCGAGAAATGGGTCGAGTAGTTACACCAGTGTCTTACACCCTCAAGGCAATTTCTCGGTTAATAGTCCACTAACCTTACCTGTGTGATATTAGTATCTAGCCAACTCTACTGATGATGAGGTGGGCTGAGATGGTCTCACCACTTTCGTCGTTCTCCTCGGTGGGGCACTTCACGGCTAGAGGGGCGGCTGTGTGTGGAAGAGGATCGGGGTCGGCTGCGGTAGCCCTTCTGGGAATCTGCGCCACGCCACGGGGTTGGTGCATCTCAGAGCAAGAACTGAAGGGCGTGTGGTGTGTTGGTCTGTATGCACGGTTTGCTCTCCACAACGTCTTGAGGGGTTATCTTTGTTTGGTGTATAATCAGCAGGTGCCGTTCTCACAGGTATGTTATTTCCTGGGGTCGGGGGAAGTGCCTGGGTTATGCAGGCGACCCGAGCGAAGCGGGAAGTCAAGTCGCTTGTGCCCTCTTGTCTTGGTGGCAGTGGTTGCTGGTGTGTGCGGGGTCTCATCTCTTTGATTACCCTCCTTGATGCTTTTCTTCCCTATCCCAGTGCAGTTAATTATTATGTTTTTAACGCCAACCATTTTCACATCTAAACTCAATTAATGAAACCAACAAATACATGTGGCACTCCGAGGACTCGAACCTAGGATACTCACATCGAAATTCCGCGCACTATGCATTACGCTATCAAGACAAAGCTATGTTATGAAGAGGGCTTATTGAGATCGTATTCACCCATTTGAGTCGTAGAGGTAGCTTATAAACCAAAATATATCTCTAATGGTAACCAACCAGAATATGATGAAAACTACGTAATTTTCTTGAAGGAGTTAAAAATGCTTGGATATAAGCACCGTGCTAGGAATGAGTTTCATTAATCCCTTCTGTACCGGCTTTGTCTTTTTAAATGTATTCTATAATTAGACTATTTTGTGCAGTTTATGAAGGATCTGTGATAGTTAAATGGGTTGATTGAGATAGTTCGAAGCAGTATTATTGCTAGAAATCCTTCCTAAACTGAATAAAATTGATTAGTCGTATCCAGAATAAAATATATAGGATGTCAATGGTACAGAAGGTGTTAATGTTCAAGCGTTTTGGACTAATTAATTGGAACAGGGTATAGCCATTCTTTACATACTACAGCCGGACCTTTCCATACCATGAGTCAAACCTTATGCACGACGCTTATTAGTATTTACCCCTTCTGTACCGGCGACATCTCTTTAATAATATTCTTGCTATGAGTAGATGATGTTATTCAGTTTAAAAAGGGCCTCCAGCAAATAGCAAGCTTCGCACTATCTCACTTAGTCCTTTGTACTGCCTATAATCCTTTCTTAGCTGCACAAAATTGTCTAAATATATCAAATATGGTCTACATCATTATTTCACTAGCACAAGTGTTTAGCCACATGATTTGTAACTAAATTACATTTTATAAATGTAAGTTATAGTCCTTCATTTACAAGATATTCTATTCATAGCGGATTAGGGTCTGTTTATGTACAAATTTATTTGTTTCATTGTTTAAAGTAGCATAATTTTGTTGGTCAAAGGTATGGATATGAGCTAATTAAATATTGGTAGGCGAAGCAGGAATGGGATTTGGGGCAAATATTGTGCGTGGCATAAACAAGTAGATTATATAACTGATTATATAACACAAGTAGTTAACAAAAGTGCAATCCATATGGTTTCCATTTACACGCCTACATTATGTGTTCTACATGGAATAAGATTCCAGAAACGTGTCTGTGGTCAGTAAATGCGCTGCCCAGGACTGCTGGCAAATTTGGTAATTTGTGAACAACTTCGTGCAGTGTACCATTTTACTAATCGTTGTACATACATACATACAATGGTTTAACGTCATTTTTCCATTACATGCATTGTAACGGCTCAGACGGGGTTGCCTTTCAGTAGTTGGAGTGTACTGTAGTACAATAAAGTCCTGCCACAGCACTGCCCCACCAAGTCATCACTGTGGCTGATGTTTGTATAATGCTAACCATGCCTCGGCAAGACTCAACAAAGTCTCCCTGCAGCACTTACACCTGCAGTATCTGCAACCACACCAGCCTTAACAGTGTTACAAAAAGACAGCACCATAACAAGACTCTACTGCATATTAGGCATTTGGATTATAGAACAATAAAGTCCTGCACCATCACTGTTCCAACATGCAAACACTGTTACAGACACAGGTGTGGTGTCAAACAGCGCCCAGATAAGAGTCAGTCCCCTGTGGCACCTATCCGCACCCCACCAGCCTCAGCAGTGCCATACCAAGACAGTGCTAAGATAAAGACTTTATTGCATAGTAATGGCTGTTCGACCACAAGTCTATCGCCATCCCCCTTATTAGTCACCTTGTACGACAGACACACGCAGTAGGATGCGTGAGGCATATTATTTTTTTCCTCCACCATTAGATGAAGGCCCCATTACCCCCTTGGGGTGAACAAAAGCTGTGGCATAGTCAGTCGGGTCGCTCAGCACCGAAAGGAATTCAAAGAGCCAACTAAAACTGGCCTGAAGAATGCCAAAAAACGGCGCTTCACACCTACCCAATCTTGGCCACGATAACCTGGCACACATGGTGCTATCTGCGGCGTGGTCATCTACATTCGGCCCGCGATCTGGGGCCACCTCTCACTGTTCCCACCACGTCCCTATGTGTCGGATTGGAGGTCTAAAGTTTCGAACATGCACAAAATTATCGTGTGCAATTAAACTGTTGTGTGCTGTCATGGCATCTGCATGTTACCGGGGTGACACTGTCATCACCCATGTAATATCATCAA
Source organism: Paralithodes platypus (assembly GCA_032716605.1). Classification (NCBI taxonomy): domain Eukaryota; kingdom Metazoa; phylum Arthropoda; class Malacostraca; order Decapoda; family Lithodidae; genus Paralithodes; species Paralithodes platypus. Next base: position 45,642,338 of record CM064512.1, on the reverse strand, counting down.
GGCACCCTCGTTACTGTCGTGGCACTGTCATTACCGTCACAACATCATTGTAACAACTCCATTCACTGTTGGTGTACATTGGGGGTGCTTAATCCAGCATAGCGAAACAAATGGATGTTTATCCGGTATTCACATATATGAAATTCATGACAGAAATAAATAGATTTTATTCACTAATTTTTTAATATTGTACTGCAAAAAATTATTGCTTGATAACTGTTGATTTTATCTGAAACTCATTCATGATGTGATGAAAGTAAATAAATAATTATTCCACGAACCCGTATTTAGCAAAAATGTTGCAAAGGTTGATTCAATGCAATTACTGCGACGCCTGTCACCTGACGGACTCTGAAATCTGCCTATTATGTGGCCTGGGAGCGAAGCAATTCAGAGCATGCAGCAAGGGAGGGCTTCATTCAGTGCCCACCAAGTCTGGGCACGCACTTGGGTGCGAGATAGCCTTCTCTCGTATCATTGCAGCGCTACACATAGTGAAAACCGCTCAAAACCGCTGATTTTTAGCAATTTTGGCTGACATTTGCAAGATCATTGCTAGACAACCAGACGTCATACAGAGATTATTCAGGTGTCATTGGAAAGCTCTATTACTGTACATTCACGGATATATCATTGTATTACGCTCTGGCTCTTGTGTATGCATGAAAATGTTATAGAGGTAAAAGTTTAAAAGTTTTAGCCTACTTATTTAAAACCGGGTATAGTATCATTATATGAAGTTATGCAGTTTACGAAGGACCTCTGGGAATTAACCCCTCCAACCCGGATGGGCTCTTGAACGCCCATAACAACCTCGGCCCGCGCAACCCGGAAGGGCTCTTGAACGCCCATTGCTTGCATGCGTGCTTTCGAATGCCGCGCGTACATTTTCGGTATCGTGGGACGGTAGGTGGCGCCACCAGGCGTAAACTCCGCCACAGCAACAGTATCTACCCCGACGCCATCATGGACAGTACGCCAAATAGTGATTCCGCTGTGTCCGATACCGTGCTTCCTACGCCGCCCTTGCTTGTTCGTCGCGCCTTACCCCGACGCCATCGCCTAAATGTGTTATCTCCCGGAGGTATTGAGACGACATTGAGACTTTATGAGCGAGCTGATGCCAAGCATAATGTTGATGATGAAGTCAGTGACGACTCCAGTAATTATAAGTCGAGTGATTATGGCCATGAGAGTGATAAAGAAGAGCAATTCCTGGGATTTGCGAGAGAACATGACAGTGATGAGAGTGATGAAGGTGATGTACCAGTTGTTGAGGAAGCTGGTTTACCTAAAGACAGTGAACTTGAGAGAGTGAGCGAGTGGGAGAGTTCAAGGTCACTCACCAAATTTCGCTTAAGTGACACGACGCCAAGCCCTTCCCCTGGTAAATCGCCTTTCAAGCTACATTTGTATAAGCAGAAAATACTTGAGAAGGCGGCCGCGGCAGCTAGGGAACAAGCAAAACTACTTGGTGAGGATGAGGCTGTGAGTGAGGGTCAGCGTGGTGACCCTTCTCGTCCGCCATTGTCTCCCTTATCTACCCACGCCACCCAAGATGACCCGGATGCCCCGCATTCTTCCCCACCACCCCCACCATTGCCAAGGGTTGAGGACCCCACACTTTCGGCCTATTTGCCTCCTAGGTCCCCCGACAGGAGACATACTGCTGCCGAAAAGGGGAAAGGTAGGAAATATACCAAGAAAATTAAGAAAAGTAAGAGAGTTTTGTTCGAGGCTCCCGCGGCGTCCACCCCGACCGGCCCCAGCCATACGTCCCCGCAACTTTCCCCACGGTCCATCCCACCTCTCCCGCCTTCAACATGTCTTCCTGAAGAAGTCTTTGAGCTCGCATCACCAATACCTGGCCCTAGTGACAGTGAAACATTGCTTTCTGTCACTCGTCGCAGGCCAAGGAGCCCGGGACCTCGGGGGGACACAGCCTCACCTGCCACTCCTTCCCCACCTCGCCCACCCGCACGCCGCCCACGCATCACTGGTTCCCCGCCAGATTATGTGGGGGCCACTGATGATGAAGGGCACCTCTCTGAAGACTCTGGCCATGATTACATAGGTCCACCGTCAGGGCAAGATGACCACTCTGACGATGACTATATGGACATCGACGACCCTCGACCCATCCGCTTGGCCCGGCGTCGTGCTGCCCGTCGTGCTGCCCACCGCCCTGGCCGCCGCCCTCGCCGCCCTAGGGCGCGCGCCTCCCGAGTTGGCCGTGGGCGTGCTGGGCCACCAGCTGGAGCTCCTCGTCAGCGTAGACAAGACCCATTCTACGTTTTTCAGTGGCAAGACGTAGTTGATGAGGATGCATACAACCCTGATGTGCCAGCTTTTGATGAGGTACTGGAGGGTTCAGGCGTTACCCCCAATTTTCCTGCAGGCCCCAATGCTCCACCACACGAACTGTTTGAGGCCTTCTTTGATGAGGAGGTGGTAGGCTATGTTGTCAAAGAGACAAATAAGCAGCACCAATTCCAGGTCCACTTTTTGGGAAAGGTGACCAAGGGCCACATGAGGCAGTGGACCCCAGTGACTCATAAAGAGTTCATGGTGTTCCTGGCACTCACCATGCTAATGCCTCATGTCAAGAAGCATAGGTTGCCTGACTATTGGATCACCAATGATCTGATATCCACCCCTGCCTTCGGGAAATATATGTCTCGCGACCGGTACCTTGATATCCTCGCAGCGCTCCATCTTGTCACCAACCTTGACGTCCACCTCCCAGACAAGCTGTGGAAGATTAGGACGTTGTATGAGATGATGCGAGAACGCTTCACCTCCTACTTCAAGCCCTTCCGCAAGGTCGTCATTGACGAGTCTCTTGTGCTGTTCCGGGGAAAACTCAGCTTCCGGCAGTACATCCCCTCAAAAAGACATCGCTTTGGCATAAAATTCTTTGTGCTGTGCGACTGCCAAACTGGCTATGTCCTGGACTTCCTGGTCTACAGCGGGAAGGAAGGGGACTTGCTTGTGGACCCCCTCATTGGCTTTGGCGGAGCAGTGGTGCAAGCCATGATGGACCGCTACTTTCATAAGAATCACGTCCTCTACACGGACAATTATTACACGTCCCCCACTCTCTCACAGTACCTGCATGAGCGCAAGACGGGGACTGTAGGCACAGTACGAGGGAAAAGGAAGGGCATGCCACCTTTCCCTCCAAGACCAAAAAAGGTGATGTGTTCAAGAAGAAGTCGGGGCCCATTCTGGCTATCCACTGGCACGACCAGCGGAAGGTCAACCTCCTGACCACCATCCACAAGGGGGAAATGGTGGAGACTGGCAAGGTGGATCGCCGCACCCAGGCCAGGGTGACCAAGCCCGATGCTGTCCTGGACTACAACATCAACATGAGGCTGGTGGACAAGTCCGACATGCAGATAGGCTTCATTGACTGCCTGCGTACCTCGTGCAGATGGTACAAAAAGTTCTTTCTGCATATGGTGGACATGTCAGTTCTGAATGCCTACAACATATACAAGCTTCGGAATGTGAACACACCCATGAAATTTCAATAGCCTGCGGAGGTTCCAAAAGCAGGTGTTGACGGAGCTCCTGGAGAAGTATGCTATGCCACAGAGGGCAGTGGCACATCCTGGGCCCGCCGTTATTGACCGCTTGCAGTCTGCTCAATACTTGACTAGGCACAGGCTTGGTTCCCTGCCTCAGAATGAATCCGGAAGAACACAGCAGAAGCGGTGCCATGTCTGCTACAACAGCAGGGTGAAGCCGAGGTCAGGTAAAAAGTCAACCCTGGAGTGTGTGGAGTGCAAGGTGGCACTCTGTGCTGTAGATTGCTTCTTTGATTACCACTCCAAGCTGGAGTTCTAATAATCATACTGAAATTGCCAAATAAAATGACAATATGTACACTATAATTATATATAGGCAAAAAGTGGAAGAAAACCAATGTATTGTAATACAAAAGTCATGTATTATGAGAACATTGATACAAATACAATTACACCATAATAATATGTGAAAGTGACACATATGTATATACCAAGTGACATTCATATGATTAGAACCTATAGAAATATAGAAATCAGTGAAAAAAGACACAATAAATTGTATATAAATCGTTTACAAATCATATAACTAAGTGAAAGTGACACAAGACCTAATATTTGATGGCCAAAGTATAATAAACACCTGTGATAACGAATAATCAGTGCCTAATACAACAATAACCTACCTCAATTACTAATAAAATGTACGGTATCGAGTGAAAATGAGCATTATCAGTGACAGTGACACTCTCTAAAGCATATTTGTCAAAGTGAAAGTGACACAAGACCTAATATTTGATGGCCAAAGTATAATAAACACCTGTGATAACGAATAATCAGTGCCTAATACAACAATAACCTACCTCAATTACTAATAAAATGTACGGTATCGAGTGAAAATGAGCATTATCAGTGACAGTGACACTCTCTAAAGCATATTTGTCAAAGTGAAAGTGACACAAGACCTAATATTTGATGGCCAAACTATAATAAACACCTGTGATAACGAATAATCAGTGCCTAATACAACAATAACCTACCTCAATTACTAATAAAATGTACGGTATCGAGTGAAAATGAGCATTATCAGTGACAGTGACACTCTCTAAAGCATATTTGTCAAAGTGAAAGTGACACAAGACCTAATATTTGATGGCCAAAGTATAATAAACACCTGTGATAACGAATAATCAGTGCCTAATACAACAATAACCTACCTCAATTACTAATAAAATGTACGGTATCGAGTGAAAATGAGCATTATCAGTGACAGTGACACTCTAAAGCATATTTGTCAAAGTGAAAGTGACACAAGACCTAATATTTGATGGCCAAAGTATAATAAACACCTGTGATAACGAATAATCAGTGCCTAATACAACAATAAGCTACCTCAATTACTAATAAAATGTACGGTATCGAGTGAAAATTAGCAATATCAGTGACAGTGATACCCTAATAAACATATTTTATATAATTGGCCTCAAAATAACTAGAAAATATCAAATAAACATCACATTCTCAATATCAAACACTAAAATCGTCTAAGGGAGATAAATACTTTGGCGCGGCGAGCGGCTAGGTGCGTCGTAGCCATGGCCGAGGCGACGCGTCCGAACGCGGGAAGAATTTGCCGCCGAAAAGCACTCGTCTTCCCGCGCTCACCATTATGCAACCAGAGGGGCTAGAGACCTCTACTCAATGCCATTCGACAGAGGAAGGTTTGTGGAACATTATTCTTTTTTATTTACAACATTACATGACATATTCATTGACTTACAGAGTAGTTAACATAGGCCAAAGATCGTCAAAACACCCGGTACCGGAGCACAGTCGCAAGCTATAGCCCCCGGGGCTGGAGGGTTAAAGTGTTACAATAAAAATATATTTGCACTTCAACTCCAACAGATTTCCCTTTGTTTCCCAAATTGTTTAACCCTTTCAGTACCTGTGACTTATGTTTGTGTATACTTCAGCTACCTTTAGACGATGATTGTATGAAGCTTAGGAAGGCTCTGTGGTAGTGATAATATTTAATTTAGATGGTCTATAGTTTTATTAATTGGTAGACGTCCTTCCTAAGCTGGATATAATACGTCTAATAGTTACCATATTTAATATAAAGGACGTTCCCGGTACTGCATGGGTTAACCCCTTCTTTACCGGCGACGTCTTTTATTATTTGTCCTGGCAATTATTAGACGATTTTTTTAGTTTAATAGGGGCCTCTAGCAATTAACAGGATTCGAAATATCTTGCTTAACCCTTTGACTACCACATATCCTTCTTAAACTATACAAAATCGTCTTAAATTAGCTAGAATAAAATTGAAAAGACGTTGCCGGTACTGAATGGGTTACCCTTTCAATACCAGAAAAATCTTCTTCGTTTTATTTTGGCTACTATGAAGCTAGTTTATTAAGCTTAGGAGTGACCTCTAGCAATTATAAGGCTTCAAATTAGCATTCATCAACCCTTGTACCTACAACAGATCTGTCCTTAACTGTACAACATCGTCTATTTATAGCTAGAATAAAATACTAAAGACCTTGCTGGTACAAAAGGTGTTAATGATAACCATATGTCATTATACTGAATCATTATTAACCCCTTCTGTACCAACGACGTCCTTTTAATATTATTCTAGCTATATTTAGACGATTTTTTGCAGCTTAAGAAGGATCTGTGGTAGTATAAAGGGTGAAGTGAGATAGGTCGAAGCTTGTTAAATGCTGGCAGCCCTTTTAGAACTGAATAAAATCGTCTGATAGTAACCAGAATAAGGTTAAAAATGACAGCACCGAAACTCAATGAATTAACACACAAGCTATATAAGACATTCACGCATTTGGAACCCATGCAAAGTACTTGTGTCTTATAATATTCAAGATTATAACAACAATGAGGGTTTAAAATGTTCACAAATAAATTTTGCTCTACATTTATTACGGCTTGTGAATTTACTAGAGATATCATGACTCAGCAATTCTATATCCTAAGAATAAAATACACACATTCACAAACATGAATGATAATTAATAGGAATTAATAGAGAATGCTTGTGAATAGATGAGTAATAACGCAGTCGTAGGGAGAGGTGTCAGGCACCGGTTGGACTAGATAATAGTCCGTCAGTCACCTGGCCCGGGGAGCCAGTCTATGTTGTGAAAGGTCATGCCTGGATATGAGGTGGGCGGGCATTGTGGTGGTCGGCTTCACTGCGTGTCTGCCTGCTGAGACCGGAACCTCTCCGGGAGGTCTGGGACCTGGGACTTTCTTGTTGGAGACCTCAAATGGGCCTAGGTCTCTGGGTCTTCTCTTGGACAACCTAGATGTTCGTGACTTTTCTTTTTTTGTTTTTTTTTTGTCCCTGCTCGGTATCTGTCTCAAGTCGGGCACCTCCAGCTATGGGGTATGTGCCTGAGTATATATATACACACATACAAACAGAGAGCAAAGTTTTGTAATGATTCTACCCATATTGTTGATCTTGGTATGGGCATTGATAGAGGTTTGGCTTGAGCTAAGCCTTACTCTGTGATACAAGAGATTCCCAATGGTGAACGTAAACAAACATACGTATTTCGAAAAGACTGTGAAATTCTTAGTCAGGAAAGAGAAGAAAGAGTCCTCTATAATTTGTAATTCCATAACATATACACAATGACGAAAGTTCAGATGCGTGTGTATGAAGGATATAACCGAGAAACAGAGTGACGAACACGAAGAAACTCAGTAGTATGATGAGAAACATTTAGCAGAGAGACACAATGACAAACACGAAGAAACTTAGTAGTATGATGAGAAACATACCAGATATACAATTACGAACACGAAAAAACTCAGTAGTATGACATGAAACATAGCACAGATATACAATGACGAATACGAAGAACTTAGTATTATGATAAGAAACATACAGCAAATACACAATGACAAACACGAAGAAACTTAGTAGTATGATGAGAAACATAGCAGATATACAATTACGAACACGAAAAAACTCAGTAGTATGATATGAAACATAGCACAGATATACAATGACGAATACGAAGAAACCTAGTATTATGATAAGAAACATAGAGCAAATGCACAATGACAAATACGAAGAAATTCGGTAGTATGATAGAAAATATTTAGCAGAGAGACACAATGACAAACACGAAGAAACTTAGTAGTATGATCAGAAACATTTACCAGAGAAACATAATGAAAAACACGAAGACATTCTGTAGTATGATGAGAAACGTATCTATAATTTAAGGATATAGCAGAGATACACAATGACGAACACGCAGAAACTAAGTAGTATGATAGGAAATATATAGCAGATACACCCTGACAAACACTAGGAAACACAGTAGTATGATGAGAAACGTCTCTATAACTTAAGTATATAGTAGAGATACACAATGACGAACACGAAGAAGCTCAGTAGTATGATGAGCCTGCCTACTTTGTTGATCTTGACATGAGCGTTGGTAGGGGTCTGTAGTTGATTAGTATTATTCTTGGTTCGTAGAGGGGCCACTATACAGGGCCTGATTCGTCGTCTGAGGCCCTCCTCCCTCACGTAGTTAATCACCACCAGCAACAACACTACGCTGAAGTTCATGATGATGTCACAACACGAACCAGATATCTACCACCTGTTATGCAAAGTGAAATATATACAGTATATATATAAAACAAACAAAACACGAAAAATGGATGAATTTGTCAGAAGTTCATTATACACAACACAAACCCGATGTGCACCACCTGTCATGGGAAGTAAAATCTATCAAAACAAACTTTCAAGAACAAGAAATGGATGAATTTGTCAGTCAATGATAATACCCTATACCCTGTTCAAAATAGGAAGACCAGAAATTGTGAACCCTAACTTCTGTTACTCAAAGAAGGCTAGAGCAAATGGGCTGTAAAGTTCCACACCTATTCCCTGGTTAACCCTTCCCACATGGTAAACAAATATTATCTCGATTACTCTAGCCATCTGTGAGTTATGGAGGTTAATGTTCAAGAGTTTTGGACGACTTACTTGGAACAGGTTATAGTATGCAACAAATAGGATGGGGAGGAATGAGGAGAAAGTCTAGTTACATTAAGGGACTCCACCTCGCTTTTTTTCTATTTTTGCTCTCTCTCTTTCTCTCTTTGGCTTGTATCCATTCAGCCCCATTCAGCTAAACTGTTTTAAGACGTTTATCCCCATCCAGGTGTCGATATCTTCCAGGCGAGCGATAGCGAACAAGTATTGTATGGAGAAATCCGGCTTTGCCGGACACATTTTTCTATCGAAAAATTTACAAATTAAAGTTGTTCTCAAAACAAACAAATATATATGCTGTCTTGCTACCGCTCACCAGGAAAATATTGACACCTGGATGGGGGTAAACGTCTTAAAACAGTAGGCTGAATGGGGCCGAATGGATACAAGCCAAAGAGAGAGGGAGAGAAAGAGAAAAAAAGTGAGATGGGCACTTTAAAACACAAATGTTTATAAAGCGCTTGAGCATATTTTACTAACCCCCTCTGTACTGGCGACGTCATTTTAACATTGTACCCTAGCTATACTTAGACGATTTTGTGCAGCTTAAAAAGGATATGTGGTAGTAAACAAACAAAAAAATTAAGGGAGATCATTCAAAGGCTGTTAAATCCTGGAGGCCCTTTTGAAACCGAATATAATCGTTAAATAGTAGCCAGAATAAAGTTAAAAGGACAGCACCAGTACTGAAAGGGTTAATAGTAGCAAGGACAATGTGTATGTAGAACAAAGTAATAATTGTGACTGTAAGACTGGATATTGCTTCTCGCTCACAAATATACGGATATAATAAACATAGTATAAGGTGAAATTAAAATATATACTGTATATACTTATATTTTTGTAATGGTGTGAATCATTTCAAATATCTATCATGTGAAGTGCTTACGTGGGACAGTAACAAGGATCCATGTCATACGATTTAATGTGTAGAGTAACTATAAAAAAATATCATATAAATCCAAGTAATTTATACCGATTATTCTATCATATTATGTAGTTGGTCTGACGCATAGATGATATACAAAATAAATCCTTTACATGATCTACTTGGTTCCGAAATATTACAATAGCCAATCTGAAATGCACTGAATTTGAGTAAGGAATTAATAAATAATGTTTTGGTACATTCTAACTGCTTTTAGTACTGGATCCATCTTGTAACTCTATTCTGGTTACTGTTAAACGTGTTTATGCAGGTGTAACAGGACTTCCAGCAATTAACAGGCTTTGAAACTACCTCACTTAAGCCTTTTCACTGGCCTACCATATATCCTTAAACTGCACAACTTCATCTAATTATGGCTAGTATAAAATAACAAAGACGTCGCCGGTACATAAGGGGTAAAGAAGGTGTTACGACTGGGGTTCAAATATATCAGGGCTCTTATTCATTGGACTAGCAATGGCATAAATGTTACAACGGAAAGCGCTAGCTCCAACCTCTGATGTATATTCCCAGTGAACAAAGAACACAAATACTCTACAGAGTTCTATATGCAATAATAGGCTATCAAACTCTCAATAAATGTGCGTCTACTCTAGGCTTAATGTTATGTGAAAACAGCCTATTACTACCTATAACCGAAGGTGCTTGGTTATGGTATGCAAAGTAAGGTGGTAAGAGAAGTTACAGGTTACGTTACTTTAATCAATAAATGTCAGGCACTCCTACATAAAAGAAAGTGCACTAAAGTCCTTCAACACTAACAAGGAATCTTCTTTAAATGTTAGATGCTATAAAGATGCTCGTATCGGAAATGGAACCCAAAAAGGCAGGCAGCGGAACAATGCTCGTGCTGGCTATGCACACGAAAAGGCAGAATACACAATGCAGTCGGGGCCAAGAATATCCTAAACGCTACAACAATAATAATCGCCACGACAATGCAGTATTCCTATCAACAAAAAGAGCCTAAGTCGTTTGTGTCTCAATACATCAAACTAGGCTGCGAAATGCTTGTGTAATCATAAATGGGTATGCATAAAAAGAGTAATTAGGTTAATATACTTAATGTCTACTATGACTGATAAAGTCTAGCTAGAGTCAATGATACGAGATACTGGTGCGCATGGCATGCCGCATAGCCTAGTGCAAATCTCAAGTCTGTGCGTCAAATATTACGTTATAGGGAAGGGTAGCTCTCTTGAGAAACCTTAATACCGAAGTATTGAGCGTTCTCCTGGCGTACCTCAAAGACAAACAATCGAGACTAGAACAGTGTAGAATGGTATAGGCAAAAAGCCCTCATTCGTGCATGCTCTACTCTCAATGGCACACAGACTAGAATTTACTCAATCAACTCCAGTTCTCAGGTATGTCGTGCAGCTTTTAACTAAAGCCACCACTCATAGGAAACAATACCTTATAATATCAGACTCCTAGTCTAGCATTATCTAATCCAGCAGAACACTAATAATTATAGGAAGCGGCAATATGAAAGCCAACCAATGCTTCGTGATCCACTTATCTTAACAACTAACATACATGGGTTATATCAGACCTTAACGCACAATACAACTGGCCAGCATGAAGCTGATTTTGCAGAGTTAACCAGAGGGGTATAATATTAATAAAAAGGTGGTGAAAGATATGAAAAAAGAGAGAGGTAGGCAGAGGAAAAGATTCTCAGGTGTGGGACGGGCGACAGGTAGCAAGGGAAAAAGATGGATGCGTTCTAGAAACCAGATCTGAGGGAGAGAGTGGCGAGGAACTGTATATATACTCGCACTAGCTCGAGGCGCGTGGGAAAAAAGCGGTTACAAGTCCTCTAGCCACTAGCAAGGGAGCTAGCAGCATGGTAAGGACCTCTCTTAACCAACCCCCACGAGGCAGCCAGCCGTGACGTCATCGAGCGGGACAAAAACACTGCGCGCTCCCTCTCACTCTGTTCTACTCTCTCTCTCTCTCCCAGATCCCATCATTACTAGTTAATGATAAAACATATACTTTACAATTAAATATATAAAGCCTTGACATGGGTGAAAACAAAGAGCCTTTCTGGACTGCCCATGACACAAGCTTTCATATGAAATAAAGCACACTCTAATACATAAACTGTAGCCCCATCCACTGCCCAGGCGATCCTAGCGAGTCACTGTAGGACAAGCCATGCGGTTCTAACGGAGTGGTTAACGTCACACCCCCCCCCAAGATTTTTCTCAGAGGCCCCAAGGCTCACAAAAATCTGATGGTTAGAACCCATGCTATATCTCCACTTCCCATCACCCAGCGGCAGTAAAATCTCTGGCACAGTTCTTCAACAAAACATTTTTCAAAATTATAACCCTCCCCAACCCCATAGGTTAAATTATATGTAGTTATGCTCCTCAAGAGCGAGCTTCTCTAGCCCAGCATTCTGAGAGGAGTGCAACTCAGAATTACTGCTATAACATACTAAACAAATTCAACTATCAAAGAAAGAGTTTTTATATGATTTTTATGTTTAAAATTTGTTTATTTCGGCTGCACTATAGGGGCAAGCCTAGTTTTTTCTTCTATACCAAACGCTCAACTCCTGCTTTACGACCCAATACGCTGGGCTACAACCGCGAGCCAACAAGCACCAAGCGCAAAATACTATCCAAACTAAAGCAGGAGGCTACCCGTGTGTCAATCTACCCAGGATCATATACCCTTGAACGACCATCTGCAACCACGTTGTCACAACCGGCAATATGGCGTATGTCCAGGTTATATACCAATAACCTTAGTGACCACCTGGTCAGCCTCATATTCCGATTGTGAAACTGGTCCAAGAACTTGAGAGGGTGATGATCTGGGTAAACTACAACGACCGGACCATAGGCTGGAACATAGACCTCGAAATGCCCCAGCGCAAGCACAACCGCCAGCAGCTCCTCCTCGACAACAGAGCAGCTCCCCTGGGCCGAATTGTACTTCTCCGAGCAGAAACTAACAGGATGCTCCAGCCCATCATCGTCCTTTTCCACAAGGACGGCACCAGCCCCCACCCCACTAGCCTCCGTTGCTAGTTGGAAAGGTAGGCTAAAGTCAGGGGCCCTGAGGATTGGGTGAGTGCACAACAGGTGTTTTACTTCTCTAAACACCTTCTCACACTCAGGCGCCCATTTGAACTTCTTTTCCTTCCAGTTATCCTCCACCTGACCTTGACTGTCCCGTTCTCCTTCTCCACCTTGACTGCTAAACGTCATCACAGGCACAGTGAGAGGCTCAGGGGTGTGCCTCCCATACTCCTTCATGGGATTAACATGACATAACTGATTGCGCTTCCGTCTGTCTGGAGTGGCTACCAAGTAATCCAGGTCTGATAGCTCCTCCACCCTATAAGGACCAGCGTACTTCGCGGATAAGGGGTGACCTACAAGGGGCAGTAGAATCAACACCTCCTGACCCACGTGAAACTCCCTGAGTTCAACCTTGAGGTCGTACCTGTCCTTCCTGAGGGCCTGAGAGCTAGTCAAATTACGGCCAGCCAACTCCAGACTGCGCAACATCCGTTCTCGACTGTTGAGGACACACTTGAGCATAGAACAAGGTTTTTCTGCACCCTCCCATACTTCTTCAACCATATGGAGAGGCCCTCTGACACGGTGTCCAAAGACGAGCTCATTAGGGCTGAATCCCAAACTCTCCCCAGGTACCTCCCACACAGCAAACAAAACACATGGCAGGCCAAGATCCCAATCCCTCCCACTCTCAAAGCAACAACAACGAAGCACAGATTTCAAGGCTGAGTGCCATCGCTCTAACACACCCTGGCTCTCCGGATGATACGCAGATGACACAACCCCAACAATCCCATGCTGCGGCATTGCTTGAACAAAGAGGCTAGAAGTGAAGTTGGGTCCCTGGACTGACTGAATCCCTGCGGGTAACCATACCGGGAAAAATACACTAGCAAGCTTCGGACCACCGTCTTCGCCGACCCATTTCTCATAGGGTACGCGTCAGGGTACCTTGTTGCCACATCTCCCGACTGTGCATCACTGTCCTCCTTCAACTCTTTCGTCTTTTTAAGCCCATCCTCTGCCTTTTCCACAACAGTTACTGGGTCTTCTTCAGACTCGATATTTGGTCCTAATACTGAGTCCCCGAGAAGGTCCGTTGACACTAAACTCTCAACCGCATCAACTTTCAACCCCTTCTCGGTACCCTTCCTCCGCTGATCTAAAGATGTTGACCAGAATGTGACTCCCTGGATGCAGAATCTCCGGTGACAACACACGCCATAGGCTGCCCCGGACATTTCTCAACCCCCTCCTGCTCCTCCCTACTCACGTCGGCCGGCTTCTCGACAACGACTAAGGGTTGATTAAGGTTTTGATTAAAATTATATATCTCACATTGTTGGTTGTTAGTCCCTTGGAGTCGAATTACCTAATTTTCAGTGCCTAATAAACTGAATTTATGCTCAGTTATAGTGTTAAATTATTCGATTAAGGAGAGATAGGTCGTTTTTCTGGATCCCTTTCTCCCTTGTGTTTAGAACCATTAGTTTTCATATTTTAAGACGTTCAGCCTCTAAGTTTGTCGAATTTAACATCTTTGGCCCAACTTCGTTGTCAGTTTTCAAACCTTTCGTGCTATTTAGTTGTCATATTTTTCTTGGCGAGCAATAGCGGGTCTGACATTTTAAGAGAAACCGACCTTCGGCCGGAACATTTTTCTACCGAAAAATGTACACATTTATCTTGAAGGGGGGTCTAGGAGGTGTTTATCTAAGCTTGATGGAGGTCTAGCGAGGAAATTAAAACATAAACGAATACAATAATTAATAGACCAAATAAACAGCCACTGTCCCCTTAAAGTGACCCGTTTTATTATTCAATATCAGTTTCCTCGCACTATGACGAAGAGCGGTCTGTAGACCTCCATACAATATATACACACAATTAAGAACAGTGTCTGATTTGAAAAAGGCTCGAGTTGCCCATAAAAAGTTCACTTTCTTTAACTACTTTGAATAGAAAATGTTATGCTTAGGGGAGACCATCTTAGTCTACAGTTTGGCAACTTCGGCAATACTGTAAACAAAATTGACCTTAATTATTTAGTTCTTGACAAACCGCATGAAAATAACTTATACATTATATATTCAGAAGCAAATAGAGGAATATTATCAGTAATTTATTATAGGTTTAAGGTGACATTATTGTGTTTTAATATTTATTTATTATTATTACCGGCATATATATTGGTTTTAGTTTGCTCGCTAGACCTCAATCAAGCCTTAAAAAAACACACCAAAAAGACGCCGCTTCGAGATAAATCTATACATTTTTCGGTAGAAGAATATCCCAGCAGAGGCCGTTTCCTCCTAAATTACAGGCTCGCTTTTGCTCGCTAGGAAAAAAACGAGACCTAAATATGGCGAAAGGTTTTAAAATTGCCAAACTAATGGGGCGAATGTCGTAAAATCCCATATCTAATTGTGCCAAACATGAAGCAGAAGGGGCCCAGAAAAAAAATCTATCTATTTATTGCCCGACGCCTAACTCCCGTTGAGGGTACCCATACAAACAACGCCCCAAGTGGACCTATTCCCCATGAGGACAATCCGTTCCAGTTTATGAAGGACTTACAGGACTAAACACGCAACTTAGGGACCCTCCGACTCAGATGCCTTCTATATTTTTAGCACATTTTCTACAGTGGTGGGCGGCTAGTTCATGCACCAACCTGCTTCACCCTTAGGTAAGCAGTCTCCCCTAGATGGGTTGCCGACCATGGCTGCCGAGTCCCATCCACCCGAAAAAAAATACTTCCCCTTGAGTTGAATTAAAGTATCATAACTTACCTTTGTCTTACCTTTCTACACGGGTTTGGCAAAAAGCAAACAACTAACCTCTAAAGTGCGATAGTTCTAATGGAGGTATCTGTATAGCATTTGCAATAGGGCTCCCGGAAGACAGCCCATGAAAATATACCCCCAAAACGCACCAAGGGCACTCAAATGGAAGCAATATCGATCTGATTAGGTAGTATAATCAATTTCCATTACTTCCTCTCCCCTATATGTGTCCCCCCCCTCCCTCCCTCCCTCTCCCTTCCCCCTTTCTCCCCCCACTTCCCCCTCCTCAATTATTGGCTATTATTCTTCTTATTTTCGTGATTCCTCACATTCTGTGCATGAAATATGGTGAGTAACACTCCCTCCTCCCCTTCCCAGCCGCGGGAGAGAGGAGCTGCAGTGCCAGTGTGCTACAAGCACTCTTAATTAACAAGTATACGTATTTTGCACTCTCTCTCGCCACCAATCACCCTATCCCGCCACAAATATACGTTTTTCGCTAGATATTTGCTGCTTACATATATTGTCTGGTCTTCGCTGTTCATACAGTATGTTAATCATATAAGTAAAATATACCCACATGGAGAAGAAATAATGTTTCATTTGGTCATATAATGAATTCAGTCAGAATCAAAGATTGTTTCTTCGTATACACGGCACTTTTAAACACCTCAACTACGCGCTTCTCAAGCTAGACATATAGTTTGAAATACTAACTAAAGTGGGATTAACATTGAAGTTAAATACAGTTGGTCATGGTCTGAATATGTGAAGAATGTATTTCCATGGGACTAACCTTTAGGTAGGAGGTTCTGGGCATGGCCTGGTTGGTCTGCAGAAACAGAGCCGCCATGACCATGAGAGCCGTGAGGGATACCATGATGCGGTTAGTAAAGTCATCCAAGTTGAGAAGAAAGTGAGATAGGTGATTGTTAATAGCAGCGTGGTGGGGATGTACCTGTAAACACAAGATAACTCTGTAAAGTTGCTCCATGTTGCAGTCCATCAATACCCAAAACATTACCACTTGAATAACAGCTGGCATTTATTGATGTTGGCGATATATATTGCAGTAATAGTGTATACTGATCCTTAATTTGATTCCCATAACATCAGCTCCTAGATATGTTTAGATTTGATTTTACATATTTAGTGCTACAGCCACTCAGTCATAGTCTCACTAATCATGTGGATAGAAGTAATATATGTTAATTAAACACCATACTACTGTATGTTTAGCTATATGTTGTGCCAGATGGCTGAGTAATTCCTTTGTAGCCAAGTATCTGACACGTAATTGCAAATAAGAAATTACTAAATTTTGTATTGTATCAACAGTTTGATTTAATAACAAAGTCTCCCTTCAATAATATTAAATTACAGATCAGTATTCAAGAAAATTACATGTCAGTTTCTTGCATGGTTAAAATTAGAGGAGTATAGGCGACATGCTAATTTTATGTAACCAAGGAACTACTGACGAGCTGAAGATGTAGTAATTATAGAGGTTACGGAAGGTGATTGAGATTGAGACGTGTGAGCAGCCATCTTTTACCCCGCCTTGAGCTAACACCTCCTGCACCTTGTACTCCAGTAGACGACCACCACCCTGTTGGAGAACAAATCATACAGGTTTCATTTGTCGCATTCAAAATAACATAATCGATTTAGGATAGTGATTTCTTAGTTAACAAATATTGTAAATTACATGGCTAAATTACCCCCTGGGGGTTAGGGAATATAATATGCCCCACGTGCCTTCTGCGTGTCGTAAGAGGCGACTAAAGAGGTTGGGTCGGTGGGCTTGCGACCCCCACCCGGAAAAAATATCTAAGCAAAGAAAAACGAACGAACAGCCTCGGATGCGGACGGAACCTACGTTGACGAACCACGACCGACTAAGGACATACCTTCGGACATTCTGAGAAAGGCTACGTGGAATGTTAGTGGCATGAATGATGGCACAAAAGAGAAAGAGGTTCTGGAAGTGTTAGTGAATGCCAGGCTGGAGGTATGTGGAATGACAGAGACCAAATGGAAAGGTTCAGATGTGAGAGAGTGGGAGTGTGGAATGGGTGTGTGTGCTGGAGTGAGTGAAGGAACAGCGAGAGAAGGTGCATGTTTGTTTGTAAGTAGCAAATGGAAGGAATGTGTAAGAGAGTATGGGTCTGTGGGTTCAAGGATTGTGTGGGTGAGAATGAAAGTAGGAATACAAACGTGGGTGATTGTATGCGTGTATGCCCCGACAGAGGATATACTTGAAAGAAAGAAAGAGGAGTTATGGATGAATGTGGAGGCGTGCCTGGAGAAGTTTGACAAGAACGAAAGAATATTTTTTCTGGTTGGGGTTATGAATGGTAGGGTGGGTAATAGGAAAGTTGAGGGAGTGGTGGGAGGATGGGGGTACCATCAGAGGTGAATGGGAATGGTAGTGAACTTGTGGACGTATGTGTGGGGAGGAGGCTATGGATAGCTAACACCTTCTTCCGACACAGAATGATCCACAGGTACACGTGGAAACGGATGTTGACGATGAAGGATAAGACAGTGGTGGAACAAAAGTCATTGATTGATTATGTATGTGTGGATGAACGAATGAAGAAATCTGTGATGGATGCTAGGGTGTATAGGGGTATTGGAGGGGGTCTGTCTGATCATTATGTAGTGGTAGCTAAGGTTAGGATACAAAAGAAGTGGGTGAGGAGAGCTGGAGGGAGGCGAGAGGAGGGTGGAATGGTGAGGAGGGTGGAGAGGTTCCAGGAGGAGGAAGTCAGGGAGGAGTACAGGAGAGCAGTGGAAAGACGACTAGGTGGGTTCGACCTGGAAGTTATGGAGGAAGTGGAGGAGATGAGCAAGGTGTTAAGGATGAGATCTGTGCAGCATGTGAGGAGGTGTGTGGAGTGAGGAGAAGAGGGAGGGGAGTGAAAGGTACAGCATGGTAGACAGAAGAGGTAAGAATAGCTATGGAAGAAAAGAAGAAAGCATATAGAGAGTGGTTGGGTAGTAGAGGGAATGAAGATTTCGAGAGACAGAAACGAGCAAGGTACGTGGAGAGTAAGAGGGTGGTGAAGAGAGTAGTGAAGGAAAGTAAGAGAAGAGTAGATGAGGAATTTGGAAGGAATCTGAGTGTAAAATGGAGGGAGAGTAAGAAACTGTTCTGGAAAGAAGTCAAGAACGTTAGGGAAGGTAGCAAGGGAAACAGTAAGGGTGTGAAAGATAAGACTGGGAGAATGCTAGCCGAGAAGCAAGAGAGAGTCGAAAGATGGAGGGAGTACTTGAGGTGAGTTGCAAAATGTAAGGAATGAAGAGCCAGCAACATAGCTGGATATGGTATGGGAGGGAGAAGAAGAGAAGAAGTGGAGGAGGGGGTATGGAGCAGGAGTTCAGAAGTGTGGGAAGCCTTGAAAAGAGTGAAGTTGGGGGAAGCACCAGGAACAGATGGAGTGTGTGGGAAATGGTTTGAGGTCTGGTGGTGAGATAGTGATAAAATGGGTATGGAAAATGTGCAAACTAGCATGGGAGGAAGGGGGGAGTGCACTCGATGACTGGAAGACTGGCATAATAGTTTTGCCCTATATAAGGGCAAAGGGGAAAGAGGAGTGTGTGGTAACCACCGAGGAATATGTCTTCTAAGCGTAGTAGGGAAGGTATACAGTACGGTAGTGATGAGAGAGTGAGGAGTGAGAACGGAGAAATGGATAGGCGCGAGCAGGGAGGTTTTAGGAAGGGAAGAGGATGTGTAGATCAGATTTTTACCCTGAATTGTGTTGTGGAGAAGTATCTGGAGAAGAAACAAAGGGTGTATGTTGCCTTTATGGACTTGGAGAAGGCCTATGACAGAGTGGATAGAGAAGGTTTGTGTAAAGTACTTAGAATATACGGAGTAGAGGGCAAGTTGCTGAAAGCAGTGAAGAGCATGTATGAGGGTGCAAAGGCGGCAGTACGTGTGGAGAGTGAGCAGAGTGAGTTCTTTGACCTGAATGTTGGTTTGAAACAGGGGTGTGTGATGTCCCCGTGGTTGTTTACTGTATATATGGATGGAGTCATGAAAGAAAATACTATCAAGAGCAGTGGATGTTGGTGTATCGCTGAAAAGGGAGGGAATTGAGTGGAAGCTACCTATACTGCTGTTTGCGGATTGATACAGTTCTGATGAGTGATAATGAATGGGAGTTGCAGGGCATGGTAAATGAGTTTGGAACAGTGTGCGAAAAACGGAATTTGAAGGTAAATGCGGGGACGAGCAAGGTTATGGTCTTCGTAAAGGGTGAAGTCACAGAGTGTGAGGTGAAGCTGAACGGTCAGGCTATGGAGATCGTCAACTCTTTTAATTATCTGGGCAGTGTGTTGAGTAAAGATGGGACTATGGATGAAGAAGTGCGGGAGAGGGTACAACAGGGGAAGAGGGTTGTAGGAATGCTAAAAGCAGTAACAAGAAATAGGGTGGTCAGTATGGAAGTGAAGATGTCCTTGCATGACAGTGTGGTAATCCCGACACTGACTTACGGAAGCGAAGCATGGACGTTGGTTGAGAGACTCAGACCAAGAGTGAGAGCAGTGGAAATGAATTACTTATGGAGTGCGTGCAGAGTTACATGGAGGGATAGACAAACTAATGAGGAAGTAAGAAGGAGGTGTGGTGTGGAGGTAGATGTGCTGGAAAGTGTGAAAAGGAACAACTTGAGATGGTTCGGCGTCATGCAATATATAGATAAACATGGCTATAAATTATACAGTAAGGCTTATTAAGAACACAAAACAAAAAATATATATATATATATTTATATATTTTTGTTTAAATTCAGAATTGTGTTTATTGCGTGCATGGCATGTTAGCAGATAACCATCACTTTCTAAATGGTATAGAGGATAAGGGGACAGGAACTCTTCTAGATTACCATGGTGTCCTCCATATGAAGTCCAACGACATTTAGTTTTGTGAGGAATATGTGTGTAATATAATTGCATGATTAATTTATTGTAAACATTAATAATTAAATAATAACTAGTCACCGGAAAATATTTCATGAAGTGTGACAATCTTCCACTGCACCAACACAAACACAACCTATGGCACTCCCACATCTTAAAGTATGTAAATTTTATTCTCCACCACAGCAATATTATGAGCTAAAGTACTAGTCTGTATCCTTTTTAGTTTTATCGGCATAAAGTAAATAACATTCATGTACATAATATTCCCAACCCCTATCCCTTACTATGAAAATCAAGAATTATTAGCAGCCACCTCTCAACCTTTAAAGTTAAGGAACCTAGCGGGAAAACGTAAGCATGATGTAATTCCTGCTAATAATAGAAGGTGACTGAATGGACAGAAGTCTGCCAACTCTAGCCTTCTGGGACATAAGTTGATTATATTGTGTGTCCTTTCCGCCTTGCAACCTCAAGCCCGCCCTACCAACACTTGCCATGTAAGGGTTTGGCTATACAATCAATTGCCACATATGGTGTTCGAGCATGTTTTGGATCAGAGTCGAGGCATAGGAGTCAGAGGATGGTGCTGACCACTGCTTAGTGGACAAGCTGTTTACACAGAACCAGCTCACCTACAGTATCGGTCAGTGTGTGGAAGTCTAATGGGAAGAAAGGGGAGATAATCATGGCTCCTAAACAGAGAATACTGTGGGCTATAATGTTATGTGTTTTAGCCACTGGAATAATCATACAAAATATTTACATTTTGGAAGTAGCAATACAGTTCCCATACACTTTACTTTTTTCGTCTCAGTTTCTATGTGTATCAGTCTTTACCTGCTATAAACAAGGCCGGTTCCTTTATAGTTCAATCAGCTGTAGTGTTGACGTTGTCCACTCCAATCTCATGGGACCCTAGAGGCCAGAGCCTAACACTCTGAGCACATAGGAAGGGCCAGCACTTTACTGGAATGATTTGCCATGGGAAAAAATCCACTGGTAACAAACTACTTACAAGAAGTTGACACCGTGATTCTCGAGTATAACACTGTGAGCGGCATGGAGGATCGGACCAACACAGACACTCCTGTGAGTCAAAGGGGTACTTGGATAGGTCGAACTGGCAGCTGGCTTTTAATTGTCAAGGTGCGGATGTCCACTAGATCGTTCTCGTTGCCTTTGAACTGTTGATATTGTGTTGACTAAAATAATTAATAATGGTGTTAAGTTTACTTCAGTGTGTATGTATTTTATTACGTAGGATGTCAATATATTTACTGTCGAGGTAATTGATGGTAAGTGGCATGGACGGAAAAAGAATAGAGAAGTTGCTTTAGAAGCTAATCACTCGTATCCCAGACTAAAGGCACCACTCTGTCTAACCATCTTAAGCTATACAACTTATCATGCCAATACATAGGTTGGATGTAAGAATGCTCCTACATTGCCAAGACATTGTGAACAACAAGAAAGGTGCAAGTGGCACAATACTGAAACTAAGTACTAAAATATGTACATGGTAAAAAGCTCACACCATTTGGCCACAAAGAATGTAAGGAACTTATCCGTGGCTTTTGACTAAGGGTGAACCGAGGGGAACTATGCAGACTTAAGGGGAGATGGGCCGTTTTTCTTGTCCCTCTTCTTCCTCTTGTTTAGCCTCATTAGTTTTTACATTTTAAGATGTTTACCCCATTAGCTTATCGATTTTATGACCTTTCACCCCATTTATGTGCTATTTTTTTCTGGTGAACGATAGTGAGCCTCTAATTTTGGAAGAACGAAGCTGGGACATTATTCTACAGAAAAATGTACAAATTAATCTAGAAGGGGGATCTAATGGATGTTTTTTTAAGTTTGATGGTGGTCTAGGGAGGAAACAATATTATAAATATATGAAATAATTGACCAACAAAAATTAAAACTTCCCCCTTAACCTAACAGCTGTAGCACGCCTTCCAAAATGTTATAATGGAGGAATGCTAGGCAACTTCCCATAAGATAGCCCATAAAAAAACACCAAAAACACCCCAGAGCCGGTGAAATGGAAGCAATATGTGAGAAGGTGGCATGTTTCCCCTCCACCACCTCTTGCCTTCCCCCCAGATGTGTACCCCCCCCCCCCCTCCCTCTCCTTCCCGCCTTCTCCCCGCTTCAGATCTCCTAATTTACTTCTTATTTGTGGCCCAATTCCCCCCATACTTCCTTCTTCCCACCTAAAATACATGGTGTCACCCTCTTCCACTCTCTCCCTACCTCCTTTCTACTTCTCACATGCGTGAGAGAGAGCTGGGAGACTTAGTATGTCTCAAGGAGGTTCAGAGAGCACTTCTATGTCTTCTCCCTCGTAGGCCACCCTCGCCTCTCCCGGCACAATAATACGCTTTTTCACTAGATATTTGCTCCTTACACCTATTTTCTCGTCCTTCAACGTTCACATCTTCATTATACAAGTAAAATATGTGCATATGGAGCAGTAATATTGCTGTATATGGAAAATATAACAAATTTGGTCAAGATTGAAGCCAAATCTTTCGCACTGGTGGCACATTAAAAAACATGTCTGTCGCATTTTAGAGGTTAACCATTGTATCTGAGTGCTTTATTACTCAAAGTTTGATATCCAGATTTGAGATAACATATTCTTTGTATACTGATAATCTACATTATAATAATGTGGTTGCCTTGGTCAGCAACCTGTCTAGGAGAGTAAATCTTACACAAATCTGCTAACCTAAGGGTGAAGCAAGTTAGTGAATGGACTAGCTTCACACCATTGTAGAAAACTAGTGCTGAAAAGATACATAGAGGGCCTCAGAGTTGGACAGATCGTAAGTTGAGTGGTCAGTCATGTAACTCCTTAAATAACTGGCACGGATTGTCCTTCTCACAGGACATAGGTCCCCTTGGCGGCGTTTTGTGTATGGCCACCTTCATAAAGAGGAGTAAGACGTCCGGCAATAGATAGATAGATAGATAAATCTTTATATTAGATTACACTTATATATATAATGATTTAGTGTAGATTCCTAAGCTAATACGTCATGTATTTGCCATGATAACACTACCAGTCTCCAACAATTTGAGCGAGTGCACAGTTGCCCACTTAAGTTATGTTCCTTGTTGTGATATTATGTATGAAAGTAAAACAGTATGAATGAACTGCTAGTGTGCTAGTTGACTAACCAGATGAGTTACCCACTGCATTATAAACTACATTCGTAATTCAATCATGCGCTTTAGATCTCTATGCAGAAGATCATGAAGAGGATCAGAACTTATGTTGGAGAATGTACCTTCTTTAAGCCTGGGAGGAAGGTCTGTGGCTGGTGGAGCTGCTCGGTTAACCAGGATCCTTTCACCTCGGTCCTCCACATCCACCCGTCCACCAGACTCATCCTCCAGTACCACCTCGGGTCGCCACACACCGCGGGACTTGCCCACGGGGTTCAGGTCTTGGTCTGACTGTACACCAACGTTTATTACATTAAACCCTACTGTACTGGCTACGTTTTTTAAACATTAGTCTAACTATATTTGGACTATTATGTGGAGTTTAAAAAAAATGTGTGGCAGTACCTCTAAGCCTGTTTCTGGAGACCCTTCCTAAACAGAATAAAATTGTCTAATAATAACCAGAATATAGTTAAAAAGACGTCGCCGGTACAGAAGGGGTAAACGTCTTGAGGATTATGACGCATTTTGGCAGTTTATTTTGGTTATTATTAAACTATTATATCCAGGTTTGCAAGGGTATCACACACAGCCTTTCCTTCCTGCACAACTAGCTGGTCCCAATTATGCGCAGATTCTGAAAAAGGAGTCTGATGAATATATATACCGTTTGAGAAGAACCACTTTATTAAGAACATTTCGCAGATAGCTTCTTCAGGTCATTCAACGTTGTTAATAAAGTGCTCCTCTTCAAATGGTGTTTATATTCATTCTGTCATCTTTGCAAAGTTATTATAACAAAGAACTCTAATGAGAGTATGGCTTATCCTCAGTTATGAGGAGAGCTCAGCATCCAATGCTTCAGATGTTGACGATAGTGATATTGAGCAGTGATCATCTTATTTATACCAGTTTATCCAATTTTCAGATCGAAATAACATAACATTTGTGATTGAAATTATAGTAATTGTAATGTGAGGTGTGTGAGTGTGTTTGTGTGTGTGTGTGTGTGTGTGTGTGTGTGTGTGTGTGTGTGTGTGACCTCGGTAGTGTAGTGGTAGTGGTAAAAGCGGGATTAAAAGTTATTCTAGCATAATTGTATCAAAAGCTACCTTTAAGGCATGCTTGTGGGTGTCCCACGAGGATTTGGGTTGCCAAAATGACCCCAAAGAAGGCCCAATTATATAATAAACACCAGACATGAATTCAGCATGTCACGTTGTTCCTGGTCAATTATTTCACTAGTTATGTATCGGGTATTCCGGGGGACGGCCATATTGGATTTCGGTCCGGTCCCAAGTTTGCCGGCATTTTCGTGATGTGTGTGAATTTGTGTTATTGTTTTTGTGTGTTAATTGATTTTTATTGTGTTGTGTTGTCTCTGTTCGGGCTCTGTCTTGAGTCGGCCACGCTCAGAAAAAAAGAAACAATGGAGAATGGGCCTGAGTAACTATATACATACCGTACATACCTTACATAATACTGTACAGTACATAGGAGATAACATCCTTATATCATGTCTTGGGATGATAATTCCACAGAGAAAGCACCTTTCAGAGTGGTTGGTCACGGAATTGAGGAATATGACCCAACTATAATACAAATGATTCTACTGTTTTGTAACATCTTTAATATTGTGTGCAGTCTATGTACAGTACAGTACACTTCACATCATAAATACTGTAATGTAACGCTAGCTATTACATAATTTTACAATTATAATCATTACAGATTTGAAGACAATATTTATAAATGTACAGAAAATGCCGAGTGAAAGTATGATTGTGTGTGTGTGAATAAATGGTGTGACAGTTGCTTTTCCTATATCTCGCTTGACAGCTTCAGAATTAATATACCAATTTATCCACAAAGCAATATTTACCTTCAGTATATTGGCCATTACTAAAAGCCGCTAGAATGTTAATGAAAAAAAAAAAATATATATATATATATATATATATATATCATAAAATATAAATACAAATAAAATAAATTATTCTTTTCTAATTACAAAAATAAAACATTATTTTTTGAGGCAAACAGGATTCTTGGGTTCATCTCTAGGAGTCTGAGTAACAGAACTGCTGATGTTATCTTAAAACTTTACTTGTCATTAGTGAGACCCCATATGGATTATGCTGTTCAATTTTGGTGTCCTTATTACGGAATGGACATAATTCATTGGAGAGAGTACAACGTAGAATGACAAAAATTATCCATAATATTAGAAATCTTCCGTCCGGCAATAGATGGATAGATAGATAAATATTTATGTTAGATTACACTTAGATATATAATGATTTAGTGTAGCTTCCTAAGCAAATACGTCATGTATATTTGCCATGCTAATACTACCAAAGTCTCCAACAATTTGACCGAGTGCATAGTTGCCCACTTAAGTTCTGTTCCTCGATGTGATCTTATGTATGAAAGTAAAATAGTATGAATGAATTGCTAGTGTGCTAGCAATGTTCTCTCCTTCTTTACTGGGCTATTACGAATTTAGGCTTACATTCGTTAGAGAGACGCAGAGTTAAAGGGGATATGATAGAGGTGTTCAAGTGGGTTTGTGGGATTAAGAAAGGGGACATGAAAAATGTACTAAAGCTCAGTGATAGCGAAATAACTCGAACAAATGGTGTCAAATTAGATAAATTTCGTTTCAGAAAAGATATAAGCAAATATTGGTTTGGTAACAGAGTTGTAGATAGGTGGAATAGGCTACCAAGTGCTAAAGAGGGATCAAGAACGATAGGGAGCTTTAAGATCAAATTAGATAGGGATATGGACGAGATGGGTTGGGTGTGAGGGGAATCTGTCGGGTGTGGGCCGGTCGTTGCTCTGCAGACCCACATTTACTGACCCCTGACCGTTTTGATGAGGTCAGTGTGACGCTCACCGCTTCCCCCAGAACCGCATGGCTTACTCGCTAGGACTCGCCAGGGCAGAGAATGTAGCCTACAGTCTACCTATCATTGTGTACTTTCCTTCTCGAGAAAGCTTGTGTTGCAGACAGTTCAGAACTGTTCTTATTTTCGTCTGTCACAATCCTTTCTATTTTATTTAGTCAATTGAAAGTATTGTGTTAAGTGGTTGAATGATGGGAAGGCGAGCGGGAGAGAGAGAGAGAGAGAGAGAGAGACCGGGTGGTGTGACTTGGTGGTGAGTGTGACGCGTGGCTGGCCCCCTTACATAGGCCTCGCGGGATCCGTTGCCTCCTGCCTAACACTGCCTACTAGGCGGCTGCTTACTGGGCGACTTTCGCGCGCCCTCGTGCCATTCCTGCGAACTGGGACTCCAGCGAGGCGGTCCTTGGGAATATCCTTGTCAGATCCTTCCCAGGCAGCATACTCTAAGCATCTCCCATGAACTGTTCCACACTCTTGTCTTAGAATCTTTCTCTCCTACTGCCTCTATCATTTCCACTACTTCCTCACCTTTTATTAATATCAATCCCCCTCTGGTTCTCTGCACCCACACCTTGAATTGGTGGCCAGACTGTATTATATGCTGGATCTCACATTTCTTATGTACTAGGCTAAGGTTGAAGAGAGTCGTTGTCTTTTTGGGAGATTGTATTGCTCGGACTGTCTCCATCAATCACTAATGTTTCTACAGGGTTAAATAATGCTAGACTAGGGATCAGGTACCTTGTTGTTGGTGTTTTCACTGTGTGTAGGCTACTTTTGAGCTGCACTACACTACGGATTCTGTGGGTTACCTGGGTGGATCTTTTGTCTGTGTACCTTGGAGTTTAGACTGTGTAGTGCGTGAGGGCTGCTTGCCTAATCCACCCAACACTGTTCTAACTCTATTTGCTTTTACTTTTGAGGGTCACCAGGAGAATACTCGATACTTGTGATCGAGAATCCTCAAGAGAGCACCCCTTCATATTAACGTAATCAGGCTGCACAGACCTAAGGTCCACACTAGGCTAGGAGCTGCCTTGCTCCACCAGAATTCTGTACCTTTGCGCATCCCAGCTAGACTTTATTAACCCGGGTAGACATTAGCTGGATTAGATCATATACTCTTTTATGCATACCCATTATTTTACACAAGCATTTTGAGGTCTAGGTTGCTGTAGAGAGACACAACCAGCATAGACCGGTTTTTGTTAATAGGAGTACTACTTTTTCGTGGCGAGCATTATTACTGTTGCACCGCTTATAATATTCTTGTGTCCAATAACATTATAGGTCCAGCCTTTTTGTGTATTTAGCCTACACGTGCATTGTCCTGCCTCCTGCTATTTTGTGGTTCCATTTCCGATACATTCTTCTTAGTAGCATCCGACATTATTCAGAAGATTCCTTGTTCGGTGCTTGAGGACTTTACAACACTTTCTTTCATAAAGGAGTGACAGATATTATTTTATTATAGTAACGTTAAGTAAACCTTCTTCTTGTTTGCGTTAGATCACTCTTGTGATTTAATTAAGTTAACTATCTTTTCCTTGTGTACCATAACTAAGCAACCATATGTTATAGGTAATAGGCTGTTTCAGAGAACATCAGCCTATAGTAGAAGCACATAGATACTGAGAGTTAAGATACCCCGCTATCGCAGATATAACTCTGGAGGGTATATGTGTTTTTTGTTCGACGGGATTAGATATCAGGGGTTGGATCTAGCGTTTCCGTTGTTGCATTTATGCCAGTCTAGTCCAATGTATAAGAGCCACTGATTTATACGAGACCCGATCGTAACATCAGTCCTAATGGTGTTAGTGAGCTGGGCTTATAATTAGGCCTTATAATTAGGGTTAGGTGTGAGAGGGATCTGCCTTGTGTGGGCCAGTCGGCTTTCTGCAGACTCCCATTTTCTCATGTTCTTCTTATGTTCTTATGTATATAGTTGCTTAACCATTGGACCTTAAGTATTATGTTTAGATACTTGGCAGAGTGGCCCGGAAAGCATCCTGATACACGTTGTTGTTGTTGTTACCCAGGCTGTCTGACCCAACAGCCCCAAGGCCCCGAGCAAGGCTAAGGCTATAACCGAGCGCCCCCACAGAACCCTCCTTGCTTTACCGCTAAGAATGCTCAGGTGACCGAAGCCTCTCCCAGGCGAGGAGCTGAAGAGGGTATGGAAATGCCTGGGACACCGAAGCCCCACCCAAGGCCCTGTGCCCGTTAACAGTTATGAATGGAAATTTGAGGGGCAAGGGGAAAATGGATGCTTTGGCTCCCAGTTTGCCAACCTCTAGGTTGCTAGTAGAGAGGTCAATCCACGGAAGAGACGCCCCCACTTGAGATCAAGAAAATATATACATAAAAGTAACAGTCAGTGTAAGCTATGGATACGGCAGAGAATGCTCAACTCTCACTCTGATAGACCAGCCCATCACTCCTGATAAATGTTATCAAACAGACCAAATACTGGCCATAAGGGAGTTCCAGTATTTGTTTGTAATACCCATGCTTAATATAATGGATTGATCAAAGGAACTTCTAACCTTAAGATAAAATTGGATAAGCATATGGACGAGAAGGGTTGGGTGTGAAGGGGGATCAGCTGGGTTGGGCCAATCAGCACTCTGCATACCCCCATAATCCTGCGTTAATCTCTAACCGTTTTGGTAAGATGATCCTCAGGATATTAGAGTGTTGAGCCTATAATTGGGCTTTTTAATTGAACTGGGGTTGTGTGGGACAGGGATCTGCCTTGCTTAGGCCAATCGGCTTTCTGCAGACTCCCATTTTCTTATGTTCTTATGTTCAATATATTATTAAGGGAAGGTAGTTGTTGTTTGATGTATATTATACCAATGACCTTCAAGAAACTACCCCATATATTATTAAGGGAAGGTAGTTGTTGTTTGATGTATATTATACCAATGACCTTCAAGAAACTACCCAATATAATATTAAGGGAAGGTAGTTGTTGTTTGATGTATATTATACCAATGACCTTCAAGAAACTACCCAATATATTATTAAGGGAAGGTAGTTGTTGTTAGATGTATATTATACCAATGACCTTCAAGAAACTACCCAATATATTATTAAGGGAAGGTAGTTGTTGTTTGATGTATATTATACCAATGACCTTCAAGAAACTACCCAATATATTATTAAGGGAAGGTAGTTGTTGTTAGATGTATATTATACCAATGACCTTCAAGAAACTACCCAATATATTATTAAGGGAAGGTAGTTGTTGTTAGATGTATATTATACCAATGACCTTCAAGAAACTACCCAATATATTATTAAGGGAAGGTAGTTGTTGTTAGATGTATATTATACCAATGACCTTCAAGAAACTACCCAATATATTATTAAGGGAAGGTAGTTTGTTGTTTGATGTATATTATACCAATGACCTTCAAGAAACTACCCAATATATTATTAAGGGAAGGTAGTTGTTGTTTGATGTATATTATACCAATGACCTTCAAGAAACTACCCAATATATTATTAAGGGAAGGTAGTTGTTGTTAGATGTATATTATACCAATGACCTTCAAGAAACTACCCAATATTAATAAGGGAAGGTAGTTGTTGTTAGATGTATATTATACCAATGACCTTCAAGAAACTACCCAATATATTATTAAGGGAAGGTACCGTAGTTGTTGTTAGATGTATATTATACCAATGACCTTCAAGAAACTACCCAATATATTATTAAGGGAAGGTAGTTGTTGTTAGATGTATATTATACCAATGACCTTCAAGAAACTACCCAATATTATTAAGGGAAGGTAGTTGTTGTTAGATGTATATTATACCAATGACCTTCAAGAAACTACCCAATATATTATTAAGGGAAGGTAGTTGTTGTTAGATGTATATTATACCAATGACCTTCAAGAAACTACCCAATATATTATTAAGGGAAGGTAGTTGTTGTTAGATGTATATTATACCAATGACCTTCAAGAAACTACCCAATATATTATTAAGGGAAGGTAGTTGTTGTTAGATGTATATTATACCAATGACCTTCAAGAAACTACCCAATATATTATTAAGGGAAGGTAGTTGTTGTTAGATGTATATTATACCAATGACCTTCAAGAAACTACCCAATATATTATTAAGGGAAGGTAGTTGTTGTTAGATGTATATTATACCAATGACCTTCAAGAAACTACCCAATATATTATTAAGGGAAGGTAGTTGTTGTTTGATGTATATTATACCAATGACCTTCAAGA
Source organism: Paralithodes platypus (assembly GCA_032716605.1). Taxonomy (NCBI): domain Eukaryota; kingdom Metazoa; phylum Arthropoda; class Malacostraca; order Decapoda; family Lithodidae; genus Paralithodes; species Paralithodes platypus. The sequence continues at coordinate 45,611,708 of CM064512.1, read as the reverse complement.
AACTACCCAATATATTATTAAGGGAAGGTAGTTGTTGTTTGATGTATATTATACCAATGACCTTCAAGAAACTACCCAATATATTATTAAGGGAAGGTAGTTGTTGTTTGATGTATATTATACCAATGACCTTCAAGAAACTACCCAATATATTATTAAGGGAAGGTAGTTGTTGTTAGATGTATATTATACCAATGACCTTCAAGAAACTACCCAATATTATTAAGGGAAGGTAGTTGTTGTTAGATGTATATTATACCAATGACCTTCAAGAAACTACCCAATATATTATTAAGGGAAGGTAGTTGTCGTTAGATGTATATTATACCAATGACCTTCAAGAAACTACCCAATATATTATTAAGGGAAGGTAGTTGTTGTTAGATGTATATTATACCAATGACCTTCAAGAACTACCCAATATATTATTAAGGGAAGGTAGTTGTTGTTAGATGTATATTATACCAATGACCTTCAAGAAACTACCCAATATATTATTAAGGGAAGGTAGTTGTTGTTAGATGTATATTATACCAATGACCTTCAAGAAACTACCCAATATATTATTAAGGGAAGGTAGTTGTTGTTTGATGTATATTATACCAATGACCTTCAAGAAACTACCCAATATATTATTAAGGGAAGGTAGTTGTTGTTTGATGTATATTATACCAATGACCTTCAAGAAACTACCCAATATATTATTAAGGGAAGGTAGTTGTTGTTAGATGTATATTATACCAATGACCTTCAAGAAACTACCCAATATATTATTAAGGGAAGGTAGTTGTTGTTTGATGTAATTATACCAATGACCTTCAAGAAACTACCCAATTATATTATTAAGGGAAGGTAGTTGTTGTTTGATGTATATTATACCAATGACCTTCAAGAAACTACCCAATATATTATTAAGGGAAGGTAGTTGTTGTTAGATGTATATTATACCAATGACCTTCAAGAAACTACCCAATATATTATTAAGGGAAGGTAGTTGTTGTTTGATGTATATTATACCAATGACCTTCAAGAAACTACCCAATATATTATTAAGGGAAGGTAGTTGTTGTTTGATGTAAATTATACCAATGACCTTCAAGAAACTACCCAATATATTATTAAGGGAAGGTAGTTGTTGTTAGATGTATATTATACCAATGACCTTCAAGAAACTACCCAATATATTATTAAGGGAAGGTAGTTGTTGTTTGATGTATATTATACCAATGACCTTCAAGAAACTACCCAATATTATTAAGGGAAGGTAGTTGTTGTTTGATGTATATTATACCAATGACCTTCAAGAAACTACCAATATATTATTAAGGGAAGGTAGTTGTTGTTAGATGTATATTATACCAATGACCTTCAAGAAACTACCCAATATATTATTAAGGGAAGGTAGTTGTTGTTTGATGTATATTATACCAATGACCTTCAAGAAACTACCCAATATATTATTAAGGGAAGGTAGTTGTTGTTTGATGTATATTATACCAATGACCTTCAAGAAACAATACCCAATATATTATTAAGGGAAGGTAGTTGTTGTTAGATGTATATTATACCAATGACCTTCAAGAAACTACCCAATATATTATTAAGGGAAGGTAGTTGTTGTTAGATGTATATTATACCAATGACCTTCAAGAAACTACCCAATATATTATTAAGGGAAGGTAGTTGTTGTTAGATGTATATTATACCAATGACCTTCAAGAAAACTACCCACTATATTATTAAGGGAAGGTAGTTGTTGTTTGATGTATTATACCAATGACCTTCAAGAAACTACCCAATATATTATTAAGGGAAGGTAGTTGTTGTTAGATGTATATTATACCAATGACCTTCAAGAAACTACCCAATATATTATTAAGGGAAGGTAGTTGTTGTTAGATGTATATTATACCAATGACCTTCAAGAAACTACCCAATATATTATTAAGGGAAGGTAGTTGTTGTTTGATGTATATTATACCAATGACCTTCAAGAAACTACCCAATATATTATTAAGGGAAGGTAGTTGTTGTTTGATGTATATTATACCAATGACCTTCAAGAAACTACCCAATATATTATTAAGGGAAGGTAGTTGTTGTTTGATGTATATTATACCAATGACCTTCAAGAAACTACCCAATATATTATTAAGGGAAGGTAGTTGTTGTTTGATGTATATTATACCAATGACCTTCAAGAAAACTACCCAATATATTATTAAGGGAAGGTAGTTGTTGTTAGATGTATTCTATACCAATGACCTTCAAGAAACTACCCAATATATTATTAAGGGAAGGTAGTTGTTGTTAGATGTATATTATACCAATGACCTTCAAGAAACTACCCAATATATTATTAAGGGAAGGTAGTTGTTGTTTGATGTATATTATACCAATGACCTTCAAGAAACTACCCAATATATTATTAAGGGAAGGTAGTTGTTGTTTGATGTATATTATACCAATGACCTTCAAGAAACTACCCAATATATTATTAAGGGAAGGTAGTTGTTGTTTGATGTATATTATACCAATGACCTTCAAGAAACTACCCAATATATTATTAAGGGAAGGTAGTTGTTGTTAGATGTATATTATACCAATGACCTTCAAGAAACTACCCAATATATTATTAAGGGAAGGTAGTTGTTGTTAGATGTATATTATACCAATGACCTTCAAGAAACTACCCAATATATTATTAAGGGAAGGTAGTTGTTGTTAGATGTGAGATAAGGGAATCCAAAACAACCATCATATACCTCCCCTTAAGTCGTGTTGGAGGAGGAGGTAGGGGGAGGGTTGGAGGAAGGAGGGAGGGGGAGGGGTGGAGGAGGAAGTGGGGGGAGGGCTGGAGGAGGAGGCAGGGGAGGGCTGGAGGACGAGGTAGGGGGAGGGTTGAAGGAGGAGGTAGGGGAGGGCTGGAGGAGGAGGAAGGGGAGGGTTGAGGAGGAGGAGGTGGGGGTGGGGTGGAGGAGGAAGTAGGGGGAGGGTTGGAGGAGGAGGTAGAGGAGGGTCTTAGGAGGAGGAAGAGGGAGGGTTGGAGGACGAGAAAGGGGGAGGGTTGGAGGAGGAGGTAGGGGGAGGGTTGGAGGAGGAGGAAGAGGGAGGGCTGGAGGAGGAGGGGGGAGGGGAGGGTTGGAGGAGGAAGGGGGAAGGGACAGGTTTTCCTTTCTCTAGCCCTTCCCCCAGCCAATTAACCATATTAGTAACCCTTTTAGTACCACCGACGTCCACCACAGTCGGGGCACACCTCGACGACGTTATACAGACGAATAACACACATAACAAGGCCACTCCAAAAGTTTCCTCTCTATCCAACACCCCTTTTCCCCTCTCTACACTCTTCAGAAAAATAGGGAAAGTAGAATGTAGATACGAGGTGCCGTTGTAAAGGCTTGTCCCTCAATACCTTCACCTGACCGGATTATATTTTCGCAACTATTAGATAATTTTCTTAACCTTAGGAACGACCTCTAACCATTCAAAGGCTACACACTGTCTCAATAATATATTTTAGCTCCCACACATCCTTCCCAAGATAAGAACATAAGAAAATGGGAGTCTGCAGAAAGCCGATTGGCCGACACAAGGCCAACTCTCGCACCCAACCCCAACTAAAGGCCCAACTCACTAACACCATGAGGACCGACTTCACCAACACGGTCAGAAGTTAACATACATACGCGGGTGTCTGCAGAGCGCCGATTCGCCCACACCCGACAGATCCTTCTCACAATCAACCCATCTCGTCTATATACCTATCTAATTTTATCTTGAAGCTCTCTATCGTTCTTGATTCCTCTATTGCATTTGGTAGCCTATTCCACCTATCTACAACTTTGTTGCCAAACCAATATTTGCCTATATCTTTTCTGAAACGAAATGTATCTAATTTGAAACCATTTGTTTGAGTTTTTCGCTATCACTGAACTTCAGTACATCTTTCTTGTCCCCTTTATTAATCCCACTAGCCCACTTGAACACCTCTATCATATCCCCTCCAACTCTGCGTCGCTATAACGAATGTAAGCCTAATTTCTTCAACCTTTCTTCAATTGCAAGATTTCTAATATTATAGATAATTATAATATTAATTATAACAAATTCACAAATTACTGACTATGAAAAAATGGGACATAAAACAAAATGTTGTACTAGGAAGTAATAGATCAATAAAATGTGTTGCGATGCAATATGCAATATTGCATAATGTAATCATATATATCTGGTAGTGTACTCACCATAGGTTAGGTTAGGTTAGGTTAGGTTAGAACTTAAAACACCGGAATTCTGCATAATGCCGATCGGCCCACACGAGGCAAATCCCATTCACACCCAACCCATATAATTCATATGACTATTAACTTTGCACTTAAAATGTTTTACCTTTCCTGAGCTAACCACACACTTCAACAACTCTTTTCCCAAACCAGTTCTTACCTATGTCTTTTCTAAAGCAAAACTTATCCAATTTGAAGCCATTTGAACGGGTTATCTCGCCGTTATTAAGCCTTATAATACCTTATTTATATCTCCCTTATTGATACCTTTCATCCATTTAAATACCTATATCATATCTCCTATACATCTTCGTCTTTCTAATGAATGCAAGCCAAGGGTTATCAGCTTCTCCTCTTTTGATAAATTTCTAACAATGTGGATCATTTGCGTCATTCTTCGTTGGACTGCCTGCAGAGAGTCAATATCCATTCTATAATAAGGACACCAACACTGAACAGCATAGTCCAAGTGAGGTCTCACATTAGGTCAGGTTGGGTTAAATAGTAATATAGTGTAATTAAAGCAAAATATAGAAGTACAATATATATATAACAAATGTATTAAAATTGCATAATTTTTGAATACAAATAATTTAGGTATAAATCCTGGATAATAACGTTGCCTAATTAAACATTATGATAGATTTTCATAATGTGCCATTTTTGCCTACCCCGAAGAATATGCCATTTTTTCCTGCGCCTTTTTTGCCCAGTGCCCTTATTTCCGGTGACTTTGTTTTCATGTGCCAATTTTTCCGGTGCCTTTTTTTCCCTACATTCATTTATCCTGGGCATCAATAACGGTCTTAGTAAATACTGTTGAACCTAAACAAGTATCCTGGGCAGGTAGATTTGTGCCTAAGTCGTTAATTTTACTACCTGGTATCCTTAACTCTCCACTTAACCTTTCATGATTTGGGGACTCCACCTGCGTGTCACCAAACACCCCCCTCAGGTGTGCTCTTAGTCCACGAAAGTTGGCATTTCTAAAATTTGGAACTATTGACGAGTTGGTAGTCAATTCATTTGGGACGATTGACGAGTTGGTAGTCAATTCATTTGGGACTATTGACGAGTTGGTAGTCAATTCATTTGGGACTATTGACGAGTTGGTAGTCAATTCATTTGGGACTATTGACGAGTTGGTAGTCAATTCATTTGGGACTATTGACGAGTTGGTAGTCAATTCATTTGGGACTATTGACGAGTTGGTAGTCAATTCATTTGGGACTATTGACGAGTTGGTAGTCAATTCATTTGGGACTATTGACGAGTTGGTAGTCAATTCATTTGGGACTATTGACGAGTTGGTAGTCAATTCATTTGGGACTATTGACGAGTTGGTAGTCAATTCATTTGGGACTATTGACGAGTTGGTAGTCAATTCATTTGGGACTATTGACGAGTTGGTAGTCAATTCATTTGGGACTATTGACGAGTTGGTAGTCAATTCATGTTTCCATTCTAGGTTAAATTTAATTTCATCATGGTCGCAATGTCCTAAGTTTCATCCGACAATTGTTTTGTCTATGTGAATGAGGGAGACAAAAGACATAACTGCCTGCAGCGAGTGCCTCCCCCAGACTTCAAAGAGTGACAGGGCCGAAATCAAGGGACGTTCGAGCTAAAATGCCTGGACACACGGAGTTTGAAGCAATTTAAGTCATAGGAAAAGGGAAAGACTGATTCTGGGAGAGTTCCAGAGCTCAACTATATTACTAATCATATTTCCATTGTTATTGAGAACTAAATCGGGTATATTATTACCTCTGGTTGGTTCATCTACATGTTGAGTTACAATACAATCCTCTACTAGTTCTAAACAATCATTTGATTCTAAATCTCCTGTGTGATTTCTCCAATTTATTCTACTAAAATTAAAATCCCCTTCAATACAAAGTTTACTGGATTAACAGGCTCTGATTATCTCATCCCAGAGTATTTAACTGTTTTGTTTGTATTTAATTAAATGTGTTGGTCTGTATATAAGGCCAATTAAATGTGTTGGTCTGTATATAAGGCCAATTACAATACTATCTCGGTTGTCATTAAATGTGTTGGTCTGTATATAAGGCCAATTACAATACTATCTCGGTTGTCATTAATCTCTAACCATACACTCTCACTTTTCCTTTCCAGTTTATAATCTGACCTAATAATAAAATTTACCGAATTTGAGATAAAACATGGCACTCCTCCTCCCTTTCTACCTTGGCGATCAACGTTGTACATAGTAAATCCCTCAATTTGATATTTTTCTGTCATAAGATCTGGTGTTTCTGTGTTCATCCGTGTTTCTGTAATCATAATTATAACAATATTTTCTGCGCATATGATTGCCTTTAGTTCATCTAACTTATTTCGTAAACTACGGCTACTTGTGTAATATACCTTGAGGTTCCTGCCTATGGAATTACTAGGACTCACACTAACTTTACTTCTTAAGTGATATTCGGCATTATTCCTCCTAACATCGAGACTATCTGATGGGGACATAATAATCATCTACTGTTTCAATATCAATAATACTATCCTCGATTTCACTGCAGTCAATTATATGGTATCGTAATTACTACCATTTATATGTGACTGGGGTTCTATTACATTCCTAGCTGATGTATCGTTTCTTTAGCTATCCAAACACATTCCCTTTTAACGCCCCGCAAACTTAAAGCTGGTATCACACGAGAGTTTTTATAGTCAACATTCGATGATCAAAACATTTCTGGCAATATTTCTAGAATATTTTGCACTGGTATCGGAAACTAGACTAATAATGGATGAATTTAGGTGACCACAATGTTATAGATGTTGACCTCATAAGCTGCCAGACCAGTGTTGAGGTTAAATGTTGAGGGAAAAGGGGCTCGTGTGATACCGGCTTAAGGGGAGAGGGTTTGTTTCTTGGTCTATGTAATTTTAAGATTTTTTTTTACATTTTTCGATAGAAAAATGTACCGGCCGAAGGTCAGTTTCTCTCAGAATTACTGGCTCGCTATCGCTCGCCCGGAAAAAAATCGACATGTAAATAGTACGAAAGGGCTTGATATTGAAATAGAAATGGAACAAAACATATTAACCCTCTCCGACATATGACGCAATTTTGAGCCTATTAGGGATACTTTAAAGCCTTTATTACCATCAGGGTTTTTTACAAACCTTTATTTTAGTTACTTCAACCTCTGCAGTTGTCTTTGAGTTAGATGTGGGCAGAAAACTAATTTTGGAGAGGTAATTATAAGAGTGAGAGAACTCTATTTCTTATTGCTAATCTGGCAACCTCTGCGTCATATATGTCTGAAGGGGTTAAAATCGACAAACTAAATGGGCGAATATCTTAAAATCTGAAAGCTAATGTGGTTAAACATAAGGAATAAGGGGGACCAGAAAAGTAGACCTATCCCCCCTTAACCCCCCCCCC